>SJYA01000560.1:760625-971085 GCA_006410615.1 Neotragus moschatus | reverse complement strand
TTTTTTTTTTTTTTTCTTTTTAATTGCTTGTGAATTTAGGCCAAACTCTTAACCAAAGCGAACATTACAGACAAGTAAAAGTGATTCAGCCTATGGGTGGTTGGTTGTCAGCAGCATCTGAGCATAATTCGCTTGTGGGAGACTAAGAGAAGACTTTTGCAGCTTCAGAAATTTCAAATATGAAGAAGGAAGAGAGGGAGAGAAGAGAAAGAAAAGAAAACTGGAGTGCAAACCTAGACTGAAGGAATCTTAAAAACCATACCCCTCAATGTAGGCAAACTAGCTTTACAGTAGAGACAGCAAATATGGCAAAATGTTAACAATGAATCTTGGTGAAGGGTAATTAAAATTTTATTATTTTAAATTTTTGTATGTTTGATATTTTTCCAAAATAAAAATTTGAGAAAACCAAAAATGAAAGAGACAATCAAGTCTCCTCAGACATTTTTTGGTCAGAAGAGTGCACTGTGATTAATTCTCTGCACATAAGTTCAAATATAAAGTTTAAAAACAACCTCCACAATTTAAGATCAGAAAACACTTTTGATAATAAGTGAAAAAGAGAACTAAAAAACTGAAGCAAAAATCAGCAGGACCTGATAGAAAAAGTGAATGGTAGGATGCCAGATGTTTATGGGGAGTTTATTGCTTCGTTTTGCTTTCAGAGTGTCAATATTAAAGAGTTGTGTAAGAAAAGTGTCAATCCTCTGGTCATCCAATCCACACTTTCCTAGGGAGAAGAGTAACTAAACACTAGACATTTATTTTCACAAAACCCAAGTAATCCTGGTGTCACAAGTCACCATTAACTTCTTTTACTCCATCTCTGTTCCCACTGGGCAGCTACCTATATTCAAACGCTGGAAAAAGAAAATCTAACCCTCAGGGCAACATTTTGGGATTGTATCCAGGGTGGGTACAAGGCAATCCATTTTATTTTTCTGTGTCACAAAGGAAATCAGCCTCCTGTTATTCTGCCACCTGCTGATAATTTTCAGTAACATGAAAAACTGGGAAGTACTGCAGTATTACCTCAAGCCTCCTTTCTCAACCTAAAAGCACCAGGAGAAATCTCATCATTCAGAACAGGATTAAGCCTCCTTCCTGGCACCACACACCTCAAGATGAATGAGGAGGAGTGCAATTCATTTACTTCATTCCATGTTCTATTTTATTTTTTTCTTTTTGCAAACATTTACAGCTTATGTGCCAGAGTAGGTACTGAAGATACAAAAATATACGTTAAAAGCTCACAGTCTAGAGGAAAACCAAATAAACAAGTGAATAAAAGAGAATAGCAGGGAAGGCAATGGCACCCCACTCCAGTACTCTTGCCTGGAAAATCCCATGGACCGAGGAGCCTGGTAGGCTGCAGTCCATGGGGTCGCTAAGAGTCGGACACAACTGAGCGACTTCACTTTCACTTTTCTCTTTCATGCATTGGAGAAGGAAATGGCAAACCACTCCAGTGTTCTTGCCTGGAGAATCCCAGGGACGGGGGAGCCTGGTGGGCTGTCGTCTATGGGGTCGCACAGAGTCGGACACGACTGAAGCGATTTAGCAGCAGCAGCAGCAGCAAAAGAGAATAGATTGGAGAAGACTGAGCAGATGTACTTTCTTCTGTTCTCTCTGCTAATACCACTAAAAACCCTGGACATTTCATATAGAACAAACATATGAGACTCTGAAAAATAGAGGCAGACTAGCAAGGGAACTCAGAGCCCAAGGAACCACACAGTGATGATTTCCCTGGGTTTTCTTAGTGCCTCATATATCCCAGACTTGGAGCTGAAGAAGCTGGCAACCTGGAAATGCAATGGATGGAGCCAAATAAAACCAAACAAAACCAAAACAATAACAACCACAAAAGCCTGCTCTCTCTAGTCAAAGGACTGGGAAAGAGGTAGCCTAGCAAAATAAAAAACTTTTATATAATAACTGCTCCATTCCAGCCAAATGACACAGAAAGAACTGTGGCCCACATCAACCCACACCAGCAAAGACTGAGTGGGATACCTAGATTTCCATTCTCAGCAGGCCTGTAAGGAAGTATTCCTCCTCTTCCTTGCCGGATTGCTATCAGAGGAAACAAGGTACTTTCAGGTACAAATCCTGCAGTGTCAGTGGAGGCCACGTGGGGAGCTGGAACTCCTACTCCCACCCATCAGTAATAAGGAACCCTTCTCTTCAGGTGTTAATGGAGACCAAGTGGGGAACCTGGAATTTTACACCTATGTGGTTTTCACAAGACATCTCACCCACCACTTCCTCTACCTGATTAGTATCAGAAGCAGCCAACTGAAACAAGGTTTAAATAAGATCCAGGGTCCCAAATGTTCATTCATAAAAAGCATTCATCATATCAATAAGAAAGATCCTGAATTGAATGAAAACAGAAAATACCTAGATGATTGAGACGGCTGAATTATCTGACAAAGATTTTAAGGCAGTCATCATAAAAATATTTCAACGAGCAATTATGAACATGCTTGAAACAAATGAAAAATTAGAAAGTTCCGGCAAAGAAAAGTTTAAGCAAAGAAATAGAAAATATAAAGAAAAACTGAACAGAAATTTTGTGACTAAAAAATACAACAAAAACTCTCAATGAGTGGGCTCAACAGCAGAGTGGAGGGGACAGAGAAAAGAATTGGTGAACTGAAAGATAAAAAAACAGGAATTACTCCATCTAAACAACAAGAGAAAATGGAATTTAAAAAAAGCAGGGTCGCAGGTACTTGTGGGATTATAACAAAAGATCTAACATTTATGTCATCAGATTCCCAGAAGGAGCAGAGAAAAAGAACAGGACTAAAAATAGTACTAAAAGAAATAATAAGTAACTCCTCAAATTTAGCAAAAGTCAAACCTACAGATTCAAGAAGCTGTGCAAACCCTAAAGAATATAAACCCAAACAAATTCATGCCAGGACATCATCATCAAATTGCTGGAAACTAAAAACAGAAAAAAATCTTGAAAGTGGTGAAAAATGACACCTTGCCTACAAGGGATAAGCAATTTGAATGACAGTAGACTTTTCTTCAAAGACCATGGAGGCCAGAAGAAGTGTCACAATTTATTTCAAGCACTGAAAGAAGACTGTCAACCCAGATTCCTAAATCCAGCAAAAATATCCTTTAAGAACGAAGAGGCTGCTGCTGCTGCTAAGTCACTTCAGTCACGTCCAACTCTGTGTGATCCCATAGACGGCAGCCCACCAGGCTCCCCTTTCCCTGGGATTCTCCAGGCAAGAACACTGGAGTGGGTTGCCATTTCCTTCTCCAATGCATGAAAGAGAAAAGTGAAAGGGAAGTCGCTCAGTTGTGTCTGACTCTTCACGACCCCACAGACTGCAGCAGACCAGGCTCCTTCGTCCATGGGATTTTCCAAGCAAGAGTACTGGAGTGGGGTGCCATTGCCTTCTCCGGAAGAGGCTACCACTCAACAACAAAAAGACAAACAACTCAATTAAAAAATGAGAAAATGATTTGAATTTAATTTCTCCAAAGAAAATATTCAAATAACCAGCAAGCATATGAAAAGATGCTCAATGCCATTAGTCATTAAGGAAATGCAAATATCACAGTAAGATACCACTTCACACTTTCCAGAAAGGCTATACTTTTTAAAAATGGAAAATAACAAGTGTTGGTGAAGATAAGGTGAAATTGAAACCTTAATCCACTCGTGGCAGGAATATAAAATGTTGCAGTTGCTGTGGAGCACAGTTTGGCAGTTCCTCAATATGTTAAACATAGAATACAATCCAGTAATTTCTCTCCTTGGTATAGATCCCAAAGAACTGAGCAGGTACTCAAACAAATACCTGTACATGCACACTCATAGCAGCATGATACTAGCAATAGCCAAAAGGTAGAAATAGTCCCAGTGTCCATTGATGAATAAATGGATAAACAAACTGCAGTATATACATACAATGGTATACTATTTGGACATAAGAAAGAATGAAGAGACTTTCCTGGTGGTCCAGTGGTTAAGAGTCTGCCTTCCAATGCAGAGGATATGGGTGGGTTTGATTGCTAGATGGGGAGCTGGGATCTCACATGCCGCGAAGCTGCTAAGCCCTGGTGCCACAACTAGAGAGTCCAGTGCATTGCAATGAAGGATCTGCATGATGCAGCAAGGACCCTGTGTGCCACAGCTGGGACCTGACACAGTCAAATGAATAAATATTAGACATTTTTAAAAAAGAAAGAATGAAGTACTGACATGCTACCACTTTGATGAACCTCTAAAACATGCTAAATGGAATAAGCCAGACACAGAAGGTCACATATGATTTCATTTATATGAAATATCCAGAATGGACCAGTCCATAGAGACAGAAAGCAATCAGTCATTGCCAGAAGTTGGGGAATGACTTCACAGTGGGAACAGGGCTTCCTTTTGGGGTGATGAAAACGTTCTGGAACTAAATAATGGTGATGGTTGCATAACATTTCAAAGGTACTAAATGCCACAGAAATGTACACTTTAAAATGGTTAAAATTGTGAACTTTGTGTTTTATGTATTTTGCCACAATTTAAAACTTAGTAACAGAGAAATCCTAGCAAGATTTTTTTGTAGCCATAGACAAAATTATTATAAAACTTGTATGGAAAGGTAAAGGAACTAGAATAGCTAAAACAGGTTTTGAAAAAGAATCAAGGGGGAAGAATCAGCTCATCCATTTTCAAGGTTTGTTAAAAAGCTACAGCAGTAAAGATGGTATGGTATTGGAGAAAAATAAATATCAGATCAATGAAACAGAATAGCAAACTCAGCAGCAGACCAAAACAAATATGCCAGTTTTTTTTTTTTTTTTAACAAAGGTGAAAAAGCAATTCAATGGAGAAAGAATAGCTTTTTCAATATATATTGCTGAAGAAACTGGATATCCATAGGCAAACAAATAAAGAGCAAACAAACAAAACTTTCAACCTAAGTCTCATACCTTATACAAAAACTAACACCAAAATGGATCAACAGCTTAAATGTGAAGCATAAAAATTTTAGAAAAAAACAGAGGAGAAATTCTTCATGATCTAAGGCTAGACAAAAATTTGACACCAAAAACATAATCTGTAAAAGGAAAAGTTGAATAAGAAGATGTCATCAAAAATAAATATGTTTACTCTGCAAGATACTAGTATGGGAATGAAAAAGACAAGCTAACTGGGAAAAAATATGTGTAAACCATATATCCAAAAAAGGATTATTGTGTAGAATATATAAGAACTCTAACTCAACAGTACAAAAAAAAAAAAAAAAAATACAATGAGAAAATGATCAAAAGACATGATGGAACATTTCCCCAAAGAGGATATACAGATAGCAAATAAACACATGAAAGGATGTTCAGCACCATTAGCCATTAGGGAAATACAAATTAAAACCACAACTAGATATCACAACATACCTATCAGAATGTCTAAAATTTTAAATGACAATCTCAAATGCTGGTGAGAACAATGCAGAGAAACTGGATCAGTCATATTTTGCTTATGGAAATGTAGAACAGTACAACCACTGGGAGTTTATTTACAAAAAAAAAAAAAACAGTTTATTTAAAGAAAAATCCTAACTATGCAATTTTTACATGATCCAGTGTTTACACTCCTGAACATTTATCCCAGAGAAATAAAAACTAATGTTCACACAAAAAAACCTATGTACAAATCTATTAATGAAAAGCCAAAAACTGGAAACAGCACAGATGTCCTTTAACAAGTGAATGGTTAAAGAAACTGTGGTATATGTATAGCATGGAATAGTACTCAGCAATAAAAAGGAACAAACTATTGATAGACACACAACTTGGATGAACCTCCAGAGAATTCTGCTGTGTGATAAATGCTAATCCCCAAAGCTTATATACTCTAACCTGTTTATATAGCATTTTTATAGAAATGGAGGTCAGATTAGTTGTTGCTAGATATTAAGGCGGAGATGAAGATAGGAGGGAAGTGAGTATGGCTACATAGGGGATCCTTTGATAGAAATGTCCTGTATCTTGCTAAAGCAAGGATAGTTCCTATAGAGAAAAGACTACTAAACCAGTTTAGGTCATGGTAGTATGAGACCACCTAGGACTGAGAATATCTGGCAGTATTCCTCAACCAGAGTGGTACCAGCTTCTAGGGGGGCTTTTGGAAACATGTAGGGGCATTTAAAATTTTACATTGATAATTTTACATTGTCAATTTTACATTGACATTTAAAATTTTACATTTACTAAAATTTTACTTGACAGGGGAAGGGAGACAAGCATGCTAAATGTGCTGCACTGGGCAGGACAGTTCCATACACACACACAAAATTGTCCCCATAATGTTAATAAGGCCCCATTAAGAAACCCTGAAGGCAGTTTTATACTCAAGGCCCCTATGACACACCTCAGTATGCTTTGAGCCCTAATCTCCCTTTTTCATTACTTTCACTGCCTCTGCTCTACCCGTCTCAGATTCTCAAATCCACCTTCATGATTGAGAGGATAATCCTTCTTCAGATATTAAGGATATCTTAATATTAATATCCTTAATATTAAGGATATTAAGAAAAAGGATAATCCTTTTTCAGCCACAAATTCCATGGAGATCAGGAGCCTCTGGACCATAAAATAAATAAATAAGTGTGCTAGTGATCCAGATGCTGCATACACAACAAAAGAAACATGAAATATAAAAACACTTTATGGCAACATGACAGGATTTCCTATCCAACTAGTTAATTCTCTCCCCTGTAAGACCTCAAGATAGAGATTAATATAAACCCAAATAAACAAAACACAATCTGTAAGGGCATATACTATAGTGGATATTCTTTAGCAACTGGGGTAAGTTTTTTAGAACTACTCGATGCATACCGCCCCCCAATCCACCCTCACCATGGGGCTTTCCCGCTGGCTCAGTGATAAAGAATCTGCATGCAATGGAGAAGATGCCAGATTGACCCTTGGGTCAGGAAGATCCCCTGGAGGAGGAAATGGCAACCCCACTCCAGTACTCTTGCCTGGAGAATCCCATTGACAGTGGAGCTTGGCCGGCTACAGTCTATAGGGTCGCCAAGAATTGGATGCAACTGAAGGGATTTAGCATACTCGCACAATGGCTATAATAGAATTGCTTCAAAGAGAATATAAAATACTCTTGGAGCAGGAAAAGCACAGACATACTTGAGCATTCTCTGAGGATGGGGCCCATATCTCTCATTAGATTTTGAAGAGGAGTTTGTGATTCCAAAAAAAATTGAGAACTATTGATTTATAAATTCTTAATCCCAAAGTGGCACAAAGAATACGTCTTTATATAATAGCGCCAAATGAGTAAACACTGGAGTGGGTTGCCATTTCCTCCTGCAGGGGATCTTCTTGACCCAGAGATCAAGCCCACATCTCATTCATTGCAGGTGGATTCTTTACTGCTGAGCCCCTGAGGAAGCCCCTACATCTCTCTATTCTACATCAAAAACCCTGGGTTATGGGACTTCCCTGGTGGTCTAGTGGTTGAGAATCTGCCTGCCAATACAGGGGTCATAGGTTTGATCCATGGTCTGGGAAGTTCCAACATGCCACAGAAGAACTAAGCTCCAAGTGCCACAACGACTGAGCCAGTGCTCTAGAGCCCATGAGCCACAATCCCTGAGCCCCAGGAGCTGCGACTACTGAAGCCCATGTGCCTAAAGCCTGTGTTCTGCAACAAGAGAAGCCACTGCAATAAGAAGCCTGCACCCTGCAAGGAAGAGCAGCCCAGCCCCACCACCCCCAGTCACAACTAAAGTCTATGTATAGCAATGAAGACCCACCAAAACCAAAAATAAACAACTCTTAAAAAAAAAAATCCTGGTTCACAAAGACACTAACATTATTACTTATGTGTTTTATCCAATAGTATACCCACAATCCTTAAGGATCACATCCTAGTTGAAGCAAAGGGGCTTGCATAATTCAATGAAGCTATGGGCCATGCTGTGCAGGGCCACTCAAGACAGATGGGTCATAGTGGACACTGACAAAATGTGGTCCACCAGAGGAGGGAATCTCAAACCATTCCAGTATTCTTGCTGTGAGAACCATGAACAATATGAAAAGGCAAAAAGATATGAAGGTGTCCAATATGCTACTGGGAAAGAGCAGAGGGCAATTACTAATAGCTCCAGAAAGAATGAAGAGACTGGGCCAAAGCAGAAACAGTGCTCTGTTGTGCATGTGTCTGGTGGTCAAAGTAAAGTTTGATGCTGCAAAGAATATAACATAGGAACGTGGAATGTTAGGTCCACGAATCATCATAAATTGGACATGGTCAGGCAGGAGATGGCAAGACTGGACATTAACATCTTAGAAATCAGTGAACTAAAATGTATAGGAATGGATGAATTTAATTCACATACCATTATATCTACTACTGTGGGCAAAAATCCCTTAGACGAAATAGAGTGGCTCTCATAGTCAACAACAGAGTCTGAAATGCAGCGCTTGAGTGCAATCTCAAAAACGACAAAATGATGTCGGTTCATTTCCAAGGCAAACAATTCAACATCACAGTAATCCAAGTCTATGCCCCAACCACTGATGCCAAAGAAGCTGAAGTTTACCAGTTCTATGAAGACCTACAAGACCTTCTAGAACTAACACCAAGAAAGATGTCCTCTTCATCATAGGGAATTGAAATGCAAAAATAGGAAGTCAAGAGATACCTGGAATAATAGGCAAGTTTGGTCTTGGAGTACAAAATGAACCAGGGCAAAGGTTAACAGAGTTTTGTCAAGAGAACACAGTGGTTATACCAAATACCCCTTCCAACAACACAAGAGATGACTCTACACATGGACATCGCCAGATGGTCAATACTGAAATCCAATTGATTGTATTCTTTGCAGCCAGAGATGGAGAAGCTCCATACAGTCAGCAAAAACAAGATTTGGAACTGACTGTGGCTCAGATCATTAGCTCCTATTGCAAAATTCAGACTTAAGTTGAAGAAGCTAGGAAAAACTTACTAGGCCATAAGGCCAATCCCTCATGATTATATGGTAGAGGTGACCAATAGATTCAAGGGATTAGATCTGGAAGACAGACTGCCTAAAGAACTATGGACAGAGGCTCATGACATTTACAGGAGGCAGTGACCAAAACCATCCCAAAGAAAAAGAAATACAAAAAGGCTAAGAGATTGTCTGAGGAGGTTTTACAAATAGCTGAGGAAAGAAGAGAAGGGAAAAGCAAAGGAGAAAGGGAAAGATATACCCAACTGAATGCAGAGTTGCAGAGATAGGAAGGAGAGATAAGAAGACCTTCTTAAATGAACAACGAAAAGTAGAGGAAAACAATAAAATGGGTAAGATCTCTTCAAGAAAACTGGAGATATCAAAGGAACATTTCATGCAAGGATGGACATGATAAAAGACAGAAATGGTAGGGACCTAACAGAGGCAGAAGAGATTAAGAAGACATGGCAAGAATATACAGAACTATACAAAAAAGGTCTTAATGACCCACATAACCATGATGGTGTGATCACTCACCTAGAGCCAGACATCCTGGAGTGTGAAGTCAACTGGGCCTAAGGAAATGCAACAAATTCTTGCAAATTCTCTTTTCATTTGTATTCTATTACAAATATTTTCTAATTTCTCTTGTTATAGCCAGTGGAGGTGATGGAATTCCAGCTATTTTAAATCTGAAAAGATGATGCTATTAAAGTGCTGTACTCAATATGTCAGTAAATTTAGAAACTCAGCAGTGGCCACAGAACTGGGAAAGGTCAGTTTTCATTCCAATCCCAAAGAAGGGCAGTGCCAAAGAATGCTCAATCAACCAGATAATTGCACTCATTTAGCATGCTAGTAAGGTTATGCTCAAAATCCTTCAAGCTAGGCTTCAGAAGTACTTGAATTAAGAAATTTCAGATTTACAAGCTGAGTTTAGAAAAGGCAGAAGAACCAGAGATCAGATTGTCAGCATTCAGTGAATAGAGAAAGCAAAGGAATTCCAGAAAACCTGTTTTACTGACTACATGAAAGTCTTTATGTGGATCACAACAAACTGTGGGAAATTCTTAAAGGGAAGGAAATACCTGACTATCTTATTAGGTTTAGATATGACAAACCTAAAAAAATCTGTATGCAGCTCAAGAAGCAACAGTTAGAACCTTACATGAAACAACTGGAAAAAAAAAAAAAAAAGAAACAACTGGCTGGTTCAAAATTGGGGAAAGAATACAACAAAGCTGTGTACTGTCACCCTGCATATTTAACTTCTATGCAGAGGACATCATGCAAAATGCTGAGCTGGATGAATCACAAGCTGGGATCAAGATTGCCAGTAGAAGTATCAACAACCTCACATATGGAGATGATACCGCTGGCAGAAAGCAAAGAGGAACTAAAGAGCCTCTTGATGAGGGTGAAAGAGGAGAGTGAAAAAGCTGGCTTAAAACTCAGCATCCAAAAAACTAAGATCATGGCATCCAGTCCCATCACTTCATGGGAAGTGAAAAAGTGGGGAAAAAGAAGGGGAAAAAGTGGAAATAGTGGAAAATAGTGGAATAGAAGGGGAAAAAGTGGAAGCAGTGACAGATTTCATTTTCTTGGGCTCTAAAAATCACTATGGACAGTAACCGCAGCCATGAAATTAAAAGACGCTTGCTCCCTGTAAGGAAAGATATGACAAACCTAGACAGCATATTAAAAAGCAAAGACATCACTTTGCCAACAAAAGTCTAGTCAAAGCTATGGTATTTCCAGTATTAATGTACAGATGTGAGAACTGGACCATAAAGAAGGCTGAGCAGTGAAGAATTGATACTTTCGAATTGTGGTGCTGGAGAAGGCTCTTAAAAGTCCTCTGGACTGCAAGGAAATCAAACCAGTCCATCCTAAAGGAAATCAACTCTGAATATTCATTGGAAGGTCTGATACTGAAGCTGAAGCTCCAATACTTTGGCCACCTGATGTGAAGAGCTGACTTGTTGGAAAAGACCCTGATGNGTGGTGCTGGAGAAGGCTCTTAAAAGTCCTCTGGACTGCAAGGAAATCAAACCAGTCCATCCTAAAGGAAATCAACTCTGAATATTCATTGGAAGGTCTGATACTGAAGCTGAAGCTCCAATACTTTGGCCACCTGATGTGAAGAGCTGACTTGTTGGAAAAGACCCTGATGCTGGGAAAAGATTGAAGGCAAAAGGAGAAGTGAGCAGCAGAGGATGAGATGGTTAGATAGCAACATCGACTCAATGGACATGAATTTGAGCAAACTCCAGGAGATACTGAAGGACAGGGAAGCCTGGCATTCTGCAGTCCGTGCAGTCACAAAGAGTCAGACACAACTTAGCCACTGAACAACACTACCACCTTGAATACTTTCAGAATAACAATACCAGTTTTACCACCAATAATATGACTACTTAAAATATCTTTGCATTTCTTTTTGTCCTTAAAAGTATATACCACTTGGGATGTCACAGTCAAATTATTGTTTTTAAATCACTTGGATAGTTTGGGTGGAGTCATTTTACATTTCTGTAATAAGAACCGTTGTGCTATGGCTTTATGTGGTAGAGAGAAAAAAATTTTCAGATCTGTATGTATAAAAAAGAGAAGAGTACTCTGTGGACTTCTGGATTCTGAATTAAATGTAGAGCAAATTAGTGCATGTGCCTTAGTGACACTATTTGAAATCAGTCCTTGTGTTAATTTCACTTGGCAAGTACTAAGAAATGATGATCCCTGATGCCTATGGCTGCAAAAATACAACGTGGCTAAATTCCTTGGTTGCAATCTCTTAAAAGGTCATAAGATTATGTTACTCCACAAAAGTATCTTTCTGAATCTCTTTTTCTCTCACTTTATCTCTCCAGGTTCCTCTCCCCTTCAAAAAATTGTATCCCCATTCCTTCTTTCCCTCATTGACTTTGCTAGCCTCCTCCCTCAGCAACTCAGAAGCTTATGTGTCTGTGTGTATACCTGCAAAGAGGAGCTGCTATATAAATAAGGTAATGAAAACGGAGGCAGTTGGGGAATAGACAGCTGCAAGGATCTGAGCTGGTAGACTGAAACAAACACTCAGCCTAAACCACTCAGAGCTCAGATTTCTTCTCTAGACAGCTGGCTTTTTAAGTCCTTCTGAAATACTCTACAAAGATGGGGGAGGGGCTGTGAACTACCTCTGCTATGGACCTTATTTAAAGTCAGCTACGTCCTAGATATGTTCTGTAGAAACTAAATGCAATATTCAATATGGAAGGGATGAGGGTGCTGAGCTAAAGGTATACAATTGTCTGTCTAAAGGCCAGTCTAATTAGACTAAAAATTAGTCTAATTTTTAAAGGCCAAAGGGCTTTTAAATTATTGACAGTGCTGGAGGGCTGCTTGGAGTAGGCAGTGACTAGAATCCTGTAANTGTTTAATGAGCTCCTGAAATACAGAGAAATGAATTTTGTAAGGGCATTTGGGAAGAATGTGTTCTGGTACTTTTATTTTGGTTTCATCATAGTTTCTTGCCAGTAAAAATGTGGTTTATATGTAGGAAGACATAATACAGGACTAAAGGATTTTTATAGTTACGAATATCAAGTTTTTTGAAGACAGCTACCATTTTTTTAAAATCTCTGCAGCTCCTAGAACAGTTCCTATCCAGACACATGATCATAACTCAGTAAATGTTTGCTGAACATTCAAATCTACCTTCCTCCTTAGGGTATGCTTTACAGTTCCTGCTATTTCTTTGTAGAGTAATAACAACAGATTGATACCACAACTCCACCTCTAATTGAAATGATTATTATTCCTAAAGGAGTGACTTACAATGATAAACCCCAAGATGGCAGAGGTTAACATACTTTCTGATTTCTGTTTCATTTAAACTTCTGCAGACAAATTTAGTCTTAGCCTTTATTGAGAGAGGGGTGTTGGCTTTTCTGTGGATCTCCACATAGTAATTGCCAACTTCAGACTCCTGAAAGTTCATTAAAAATGAAAGTGTGTGTTCAGTTGTGTCTGACTCTTTATGACCCCATGGCCTGTAGCCCACCAGGGTCCTCTCTCTGGAATTCTCCAGGCAAGAATATTGGAGTGACCAGGGATCGAACCTGGGCTCTGCATTGCAGGCAGATTCTTTACCATCTGAGCCAACAGGGTTCATAAAATCAACGTAAATTGAACAGAAAGTGGGATTGAAAAGATTCTTTTCCAGTTGTCTTTGTGTCTAGCTTTCATTCTCAGTACTTCTTTCGTGCCTCCTGTTTTTTATTTATCAAGGCATCAGGTTCTAGCTCTGTTGCCATGGTGACTGTCACCTTCACTTTCACCTTTGCCTCCTCCATTTCTTACCTGTTCACAAATTTAGAGCCTCCTCCCTCTTTCAAATCTGTGACCAGATTTGAAACCAGGTCAAAGTTGATGGAAAAGTTTTTCTGGAGCTTGTTTTCCAGGGACTGTGGGGCAAGGACAAGAGCTGGCCAGAGGGCAGGACAAAGAGAAGGGGAGACAGTGGAGCACACAACTCTGGTTGTGTACACAGCCTGGCTACTGGCGTGTGATACAGGGGGATGGAGAGGGTAGATAACTTACAGCCAAGGTCTGATAGAGACTTGAGCCTTGAAGGGCCAGAACATATGCACCCCCTCCTGATAGCATAATAGCTCAAATCCAGCACAGTCCAACAGAACTTCTGTAATGATGGAAAGGTGGTACATTTGCACTAACACAGTAGGCACTATTCACACGTGACAAGTGCTCTGAAATGTGTGGCTGCTTTTACTGACAAACTGAATTTTTATTTTTGTTTTGTTTTAAATTTAGTTAGCTCCATGTGACTAGTGACTGGCACAGAAAAATCTGAGGAAGGAAGGAAGCAGCTACAGCTGTTCACCCAGAGGAAATACACCCCTCCCTTAAAGCACAAAAGTCTCCACTGGACTTCCTTTAGACTTTGATACACAACTCCTACTTCACCTCAGGACATCTGCATATGGGCTCACTTAAGTAGTCTTCCTTGGGTCCTAGCCCAGCTGTTTCTCCATTTAAGTGGGTGGATATTTTGGGTCTTCCTTTCCTATACTCTTCTCATATGTCTATTAATTTTTAAGGAACTATAACCTATACATACACCCATTAAAGAAGATCCAGTTCTTAGTATCATTTATTCATTAGGTCTAATCTGGTATAGGAAGATTTAAAAGAAGACAGACAGAAAACTATCTAAAGAGAGAAAATAGGGAAAGTAAAATTAATAAGAAAAGAACTGATACTTCTACAATAAGGATCCTGGACCATCTTGATAACTCTGAACAGACTGAAAAAAACAAAGATATAATTTGGGAGGGAAAAATATGCAGATCTGACCAAGCACCTGGTCATTTAAAAAAAAAAAAAAGTCACACAAGAGCTAAAGGTTATGAAGTGGGCTGAAGAAGTGACTTTTGCCCAGTTTTTTTCACTACTATATAGACCTTTTCCTAGAATTCCTTCCATGGACTATCTCTAGGTGACAGAATGCATAAGATGGATAAGGAAGATGTTTTGCCGACCCTCTAGTAGCCCAGCCCTTGTCTCAAGAATCCTGAATTCAGTAGTTCTGGAGTGGAAAAAAAACAAAGCAACTTTTGTCTCAGTTTCTGTTCTGTCCCTACATCCACTTCCATTTCCTAAGCTGAAAAACTCCCTCTCAGAGATAGCTAAAGATCCAGGGCTGCGGTCCTGGCCCAATAGGTGAGTCTATAGTCTAGAAGAAGTTCAAGATTAGCCTTCTTACATTAAGGAGAAATAGTATAGTGTGGTAATTAAGCACATGTACCCTGGAGTCAAGCTATCTAAATTCAAATCCTACTTCCACCACTTAACAAACTGATGACCTTGCAATTTGTTTAACCTGTGCTACAGTTTATCTGTAAAATGGAAAATAATAATAGTACCTACCTTAGAAGTTTTCTGTAAGGATTTTTAAAATCTATGGGAAGTGTTTCAACAAGTGCTTTTATAAAATTTTAAATATTTATTTTTGGCTGTGCTGGGTCTTTATTCTTCCATGGGCTTTCTCTAATTGCAGAGAGCAGGGCCTACTCTCTAGTTCTGGCGCACAGGCTTCTCATTGTGGTGGCTTCTCTTGTTGCAGAGCATGAGCTTTAGGCGCACGGGCTTCCATAGTTTCAGCTTGTGGGCTCTAGAGTTAGGGTTCAGTGGTTGTGGTAAATGGGCTTAGTTGCCCTAAGGAAGATGTGGAATCTTCCTGCACCAGAGATTGAACCTGTGTCCCCTGCATTGGCAGGTGGATTCCTAACTACTGTACTACCCGTAAAGTCTGGAAACCAGTGCTCATTATCTAAGATATCGCGAAGGCATATTCACCACCACCACCTTGATTAGCTCAGTCCCAGGCATGTCCCCAGAACTGTCTTCCTCTGAACTGTCATAAATAACACCATTCTCTTTCTTTCTCTGAATTCCCTTCCTGTGTTGGGAGAACAAAGGAGTCTGAGAAGAGGTCAGGGTACAGAAGCTGACTCCACCTTAGTTAATTTGGTAGTGGGAGAAAGGTGGCCCATTACTGGGACTCCCGACCACTGGGCCAGGACAGGCCCTCTGCACACCCCCATGGTATAGTTCTTTCATACTCCTGCGTGCTTCACAGGCCTCTGGAGTAACTCTGTTACTCCACCTTCTAGAAATTAATTGAGCTCTCAACTTTTCAGTACAATGGGATTGCCAGAGTCAGACAGGACTCAGTAACTAAACGACAACAAACTTTTCAGTACACAATTTCAGGGGAAAGATTCCCACCATTTGAAATAATCAACTGAGAAACAGAGAGTGATGGATATACAATGTGACACTACAAAGAACTCTCAGACTCCTCATTTGAAGGTATTGCATTTCATTTATTTCCCTAAGGAATGCATGACTGAGTAGCACAAAAACCAGTGGAGGTGAGCTCCACTGATGAAGCCCAATTTAGCCAATTTAGGCTATTCCTGTCTTGTCTTGACCCTTCCCTTGGTGTGACCCTGTTGTGTCCCCTAGGGAGCCTGTTATGTAAGGAGAAAAGAATGGACAGGCTCTGAAGGCTGGGGTTTTCTGACTACCAATTGGTTGGTCATCTTCAGGTAATAGAGTGATGGGAGAAGGAAGAGGAGAGGAAGACATGGGGATGTAACTGTGAAACCCACAGGCTTTGAGTCCTGAGATGTCACTCAGGGTCCATTCTTATTCCTTGTTGAGTGATGGAGCTGCTGACCTCCTCTCCAAGTCAATCAAACAGTCAGTAAACAGGTTCTTGGAAATGTCTGGCTGGGTACCCAGCTCAGATATTTTTAACCTCTTGGATAGATGGACAGTGGAAGGATTTAGTTGCTGGGAGGAGAGGTGGGGTTCAGGACTATGAGAACTGTGTTTCCCTTGTATGGTTCTGTGGCTAAAGCCCCTCCCTCTCCAGTCCACCTGTCTATATTCCAACTTCCTCCTTCGCCTGTCCAGGCTCACAATTTCCTTTCTTCCTTCGTCTCCTGTTCTCCCATTTCTCTCTCTGTTTCATCTTTCATGCTTGCTTCACCTTCCAGCTCTGAGGAATCTTTGATTTCTGTTTCAGATCCCAATATGTTTTTAGCTCCATATCCCTGAAGATCAGGGGAAAGGTGGTTGAGTGGTGACCAATGGCTCCTTTGCTTTTGCTGGAGAAAATGTTGCCTGCCACTGGGTACCCAAAGGCTTCTCTTTAGTTCTACTTCCTGAGCTGTCCTGTAGGAGAGCTCCATTCTCTCCTGCAGCATGAACCTTACTGCCCCCAGCTCTTAGGAACAGAATTACAGGTCTTGGAAGGCCAGGTTTGGGCCACACATACCTTTGGAAAGTAGAAGAAATGTTGGTAGAGGTCAGAGGCAGCAAACCATGGGCCCATAGGTGGAATCAGCTTGTAAGCATTTAGACATTTCTACAGTTTCTTTTTAAATATCAATATGTGAATTAGTTGTAAACATTAAATACCCTGGAGGAGGGCATGGCAACTCACTCCAATATTCTTGCTTGGAGAATCCCCATGGACAGAGGAGCCTGGTGGGCTACAATTCATGGGGTCACAAAGAGATGGGACACGACTGAGCAACTAAGCACAGCACAAACATTAAACAATCAGATGTCAGTAAAATCTACTGTCTGGCTCCCCTTAGAAAGTAACCATCTTTGGTAACACTGAGACCACATTCCTTGATGGCATCAACCCGCTGGAGCTAAAAAAGTTAGGTAGAATCATATTTACCAGTTCTCACCATCCCCTATTGCATTCCACTCACCTGCTTCACTTCTTTATACCCATCTGGTGTTAAGGTTTGTCTTAGGTTGTTACCTCTGGTCTAAGTAGGGCTTCTCTAGTATTTTCTCTGAAGGACCCCTAAGATTAAGGAGACTGAATTTCCGCCCCCCCCANTTACCAGTTCTCACCATCCCCTATTGCATTCCACTCACCTGCTTCACTTCTTTATACCCATCTGGTGTTAAGGTTTGTCTTAGGTTGTTACCTCTGGTCTAAGTAGGGCTTCTCTAGTATTTTCTCTGAAGGACCCCTAAGATTAAGGAGACTGAATTTCCGCCCCCCCCCCCCGCCCCCAGAGTTCCAGAACCATCCAAAGTAATCTGTCCCAAGCCAGATATGTCTTTGAAGTACCTGTTTTATATTTAAAAACTGCAAGTTTTGATTTATATGGCATAATATATTTGTGTAGTTTTAGTATAAGAATAGCGTATCTTCCCCCACCAAATCTTAAAAGTAAAATTGACATTCTGGAAGATGTGCCATGTGTAGTCTGCGGCTCCAAATATATTCACCATATCACTCATTGGTAAACTAATTTCAGTAGGACGATGCTAAAGACATGAGGCAAAAAGAGACATGGAAATAAAGAAGTAGCTTGAGAGTCAGAAAAGGAAAGGAATCTGAAAGACAATGAGTTGGAGGGACAAGTTGCTTTCTGGCTCTTAGCCACCCCTCCTGACCTAGCCCAGCCCAGCTCCTGAGAAGTTTGTAGACATCCCTGATAGCTCCGGACAGATGTAGAGTGGTGGCTCAGGGTGAAAACCTAGTGTCAAAACAGGGACCAAGTATGGGAGCGGTGAGGGACCAAGACCAGCCAAGGACAAGAAACATTGTCCAGGGGCCAAGGAAGAGGCTTGCAGACAGGAAGTGGAGGGCTGAGAAAAGGACTGGTCAGCATTTGTCCTTTCTCTCACTGAGCCCATCTTTGTTTCACATCCTCTTACCACCCCTGCCCAAGAAAAAATGAGGCAAAGAGTTACCTTGATCTCCTTAGAGGTAAGAATTTCTTCTCCAGAATGGCTGTTTCTCTGGCCACAGAAGAATATAAGGATGATGAGCACTGGGACTCCTTTTCCCTGGCCACATGGGATGCCATCTATTCTCTCCAAGATAGGAAATACCCCAGATCTGTGTCCCTGACTCAGCTTAGTTTGTTTCCTCCACTCCTTTGGTGGCAAAGACAGGTCTAACCTCCCTCCTATTCTAGCACTATTAATGCTGTTATTGTGTGATTTAGTCGTTAAGTCGTGTCCAACTCTTTGCAAACCCATGGACTGTAGCCTGCTAGGCTCCCCTGTCCATGGGATTTCCCATATAAGAACACTGGAGTGGCTTGCCGTTTCCTTCTCCAGGGGATCTTCTAGACCCAGGGATTGAACCCACGTCTCCTGTGTTAGCAGATTCCGTACTTCTGAGCCACCAAGGAGGTCCACTATTAACGCTATACCCTGAGTGTAACAGAGAATGTTAGAGACACAATTTGGATATTTCTCCTTGTCCATTTTATACTAAGGGAAATGGAATTACAGGGTGGAGAAGATTCAAGGAGAGGCAGGAGTCCATGTTTTGGGAACCCCTAGTCTGCAACTGAGAATCCCGGGAGGAGGAGAAGTTTGAGAATGGAGAACTGTCCCAGAGTCAGAGGTCACTGGGACACACCATCCCCTGCATTGGTCAGGACTGGATTGAGGAATCCCTGGATTCCTTTCCCAAAAGTCTTGGTGCCCAGGTTGCTCACACGTAGCCTCTCAGGTCCTATAGTTAGAGTTGGATCACTCTCTTTCCACTGACTCCCATTAGAGTTGCAGAGGGAACCTCCTTTTCTTCCAGAATACAAAATGGCAAATTAAGTCCTGTTGGGGATAAGGCAAAGCCCTTTTTGAGGTGATTCTAAGAAACTAGAACTTCTTATTTCCAGCTTTCTAGTCCCAAATGATCTTGGGGAAAAAGTAAGTCTCAGAAGGGGAAAGGTCAGTGAAGAAGAGGTCACCACTGTTCTGGCCGGATTAGCTAAGTGAGCTATTTCTGTTTAGCTCATTTCTCCTCTTTATCCTCTGGCCAGACATGCTACTTGAGGGGGATAGAGGAGACCTGCCTCATAGGCCCCTTCCTCATCAGTCAGAAATTCCCTAGGAGTCTCCTTGAGTCCTGGCTTGCTGGTTGTGACCTTGAACTCTTCTTCCTTGCTAGTTAATGGAATTGCTGATCCTCCAGCTATTTGGGCTGAAGCAGTTTCATGGCAAGGACTGCTGGATGCCTGAGGTATCTTTAGCATGTCCAGATGAAAATGAGGTGGGGAAACCCAGTGGATGAAACAAGTTCAGCAAAAGTTGGACACACGTTCACCTTTGTTCTCAGGAACATTTATTTGGATTCTTGCAGTGGATCAACAACTACTTGAAAGATTTCTTGTGGATGTCTAAATTCTGCTTCATACATGAAGAATTTGAGACTTGTAGACTGAATATGTGGAGAAGGAAATGGCAACCGACTTCCCCAAGGGCACAAAGCTATGAAATGGTGAAACTAGGACCACAAATCAGTGCTTTGCCCAGTTGAAATGTCAGCTTTCCCCCTTGGCTTAGTTCTTAAACTAGCCTACGCCTACAAGCCACCCTTCCTTCCTTTCAAAGTTCAACAGCAATAAAAATGAATTGAGGTGACTTCCCTGGCGGGCCAGTGGTTAAGACCTCTCCTTCCAATGTGGGGGTGGTTGCTGGGCTTGATCCCTGGTCGGGGAGCTAAGATCTCAGATGCCTGGTGGCCAAAAAATGAAACAGAAGCTATATTGTAACAAATTCAATAAAGACTTTAAAAAAATGGTCCATATTTTTAAAAATCTTTAAAAAATGATCTCACCAAATCATGGGTGTTCTGGGCATCCAATATTTGAGCCTCTAATTTTCTTCAGTTTCCACTTCCTATCTTCTAAACTTCATGTTGCATCTCCCATTTAGCAAATCACCTGAGTCCCTGAGCCTAAACCTGCAGACCTCAATCTCAAGCTTCCGGCCCAACGTGGGAGGGGAACAATAGGCTATGGCACATAGGGTAGGGAAGGATACTATTCTTGCCCAAGAATCTACCCTGCCCGGGACCAGAGCGGCCTAGATCATGGGCATGGGAACAATCTGTTCAACACAAGAAAACACGTAATACAGCGCTGAGCAAGAACAGTGTGGGGCCTCTCTAAGTGTTTGTAAGCTGTGTCTTGACTTCAGCCCTTTCAGATGGTCCTCCAGAGGACTAGCAGCCCCCCATGCCATGTACTGAGTCTTAGGCTTCAGCTTCAGCCTGCCCAACAGGGCCTATGGAAAGCAGGGGAAAGGTCAATGGAAATAGTCTGGCTCATTCCTGGAACCATTCCGGCATCTGGGAAAGCTGCTGGGTCCCTTGTCTCTGGCTTTGTTCAGNTCGGGAACGTTGCTTCTGGACCACATCTCGCAAACGCGGCCAGGTTTCCTGCCCCCGCTCAATGTCAGCCCCCATCCTCCCATCCCCGACATTCGCCCCGGAGGTCGGGCGCCTTCGCTGCCCGCCCCTCCCCAGGCCGGGGCGCCAGGCTCTCCCAGGACCAAGCGCAAGTTGGTGAGACGCCACTCCATGCAGACTGAGCAGATCCGCCTGCTAGGGGGCTTCCAGAGTCTAGGCGGGCCAGGGGAGCCTGGGCGCTGAGAGGAGTGAGAAGGAGCCAAGGCTGGTGGGGATCAGGACCTTGGGACGGGTGGGAAAACCAGTTCACACACACACACTATGGACATAGAGGTCTCTTGCATGTGCTCATGGGCACGGTGCACACATACATGGGTAAACATGTGTCCACAAGCACAGTACTCGTATTTGCAGAGAAGGGTAAGTACTCTATTTATTGGGCACATAGACTCATGCATTCATGCCCTGGTCACTTCACAATGCATATGGGAATTTCTCGTGCCCATGGACACAGCGCACACAGAACCACTTGTGCTAGGGCCCCCAATGGGTCCCAAACTCAACTTGCATTTGTTCAGAAGCACTAGGGAGCCCCTACTTATGGGTAATCTCCAAACTCTGCCCTCCTGCAACAGTAATCCCTTGCTTTCCATGTATGCCCTGCAACACAGCCTGCTCATGATTTTGGACACGCTACCCTCATCGTGAATATCCCACCCCATTCTGCAGGTCTTGCTTTTCAATCCAGGCCTGGCTCCTTGTTCACACCCTGCTTCCAGCCCTAACCACTTTTCAGGATAGCTTCTTTACTCCCCTTGGGAATATCCTGCAGCAATCTCCAGCCTCAGTTCTGCTGCTGCCCTCCCTGCTCTCAGCTTTACTTCTCAGCTTCCAGCTTTTTCTTCCCAGCCGATCCACCTAACCAAAACACCAGGTTGTTTCATTTTCCCAGGAGGTGGGTCATGGGCTCTAAGCTGCTCTTCTGTCCATCTGAGCTTATGAACACCCCAACAGGTTGACATGGGGAGTAACCCTAAATCATTCCTCTCTCCAGTTGATATATCAAATAAATGTGTTCAGAAGTCTCTGTTTTGTCACTTCTGCTGGGGGTGGAGGGTGTGGGGGAATGAGGACTAGGGAGGGAGGGTGATGCTAACTATAGCTAGCTATAAAGATCAAGGGGATAATTCAAGGCTCCATCTACCTTCTTTCCAGGAAACCAACTGTGGTTGTAGAAGAGGAGGCAAGTGTCCCATGTCTTGAAGATTTTAAGGCATCTGATAGGTTTTCATTTCCCTCAGTCTCCCCTATGTCCATCCTTAAATTCTTTAAGATTCCTACAAAGAATCTGCCCCTCCACCATCAGCAGCTGTATTACAGTAGATAACTGTCCCTCTTTCAAGCTTCCTGCTTCTTGACCACTCACAGTTTTTCTTTGGTGGGGGGCTTTCATGTCACCAACTGCATTTCATCCATTTTTTTCTGCTTCTGTTTCCCCATCTTTGATTTCTGAGGCCCTGTTGGGTGGAGAGGGAGGGAGATAGAGAAATAGTATAATTTCCACCTAGGTAAAAATGGTTTGATATTCAACTGACAAAGGGTGGGTGTATGTGTGTGCATGTGTGTAGTGTGTGTGTAAGAGTAACAGTAATTGGAGGAACCCAGCCTGAAAGGTTCTATGAACCTTAATTTCTATGAACTGTCTTAATTTGCCCCCTGGACCTTTCAGCTTGCTGGTTTTCTTCTTGTACTCTAACTCTTCCTTGCTCTAATGATAGGTAAGGGAGCAATTCTAGTGTTTCTTCCTTCAACGTAGAATTGGTGAAATCAGAAAATTACCCAACGGTGCGGTATAACAAAAAGATTAAAATATTGGAAATCAGAAGACCTATTGTCTAAACCAACCTTTGCTACCTCCTGGCTATTTAATTTTGAACAATATATCTAGCCTGTCAATTTGCTTATCCATAAAATAATAAAATCTAGTGATTGCAATTATTAGATAAGACAATCCACTAAACTACATTGTATAGTGTCTGACGTACAGTAAGTATGTGCTCATTTAATGTCAGTATCTTTCCTTCCTTTAGCTCCGCTATCAATTGCATATGATCTTGAACAAGTCATATCACTTCTCTGAGTCAGTTTCCTCACCTACATCTATGAAATGAAGTGATCGGACCAAGACTAAGAATCTTCTCATTCTGTCTACAGTTCTCCCCAGTCATGCATCCAGGCCCCCCTTTTTTCCCCCTCTAGCCTCGCCCTAGAAGTCTGGCCCGCTTTCTAGTACTCGCAAAGATGAGCCGGAGCTAAGCTTCTCCAGGGTTAGAGATATCGCTTTTTCTCTTTGTAATTGGTTGCTCAGAACCTCCGCCCTCAATAATTTGCCCTATGGTGGAGGAGCAGCCGGCCAGCTCCCGCCCCATCTCTGGTGATTGGCATAGGACTTGGCTCGTCCCCGCCCCCGTTTGACTGACGGCTGGGCTCCGGCACCTCCTTCAGTCCCTGGGCGCTCGCTGGCGGGGGCGGCTGGGACCGTTAGCTCGCCAGGCTGGCAGGCTCCGGGCCGCTACTCCACTAGCGGCTGGGATGGAGACCTTGCGAGCGCAGCGACTGCAGCCTGGAGTGGGCACGAGCGGGAGGGGCACTCTGCGAGCGCTTCGGCCCGGAGTGACTGGGGCCGCAGCTGCCACCGCCACACCCCCAGCGGGCCCCCCGCCGGCTCCGCCGCCCCCTGCACCACCCCCGCCGCCTCTGCTTCTGTCCGGGGCCGCCGGGCTGCCGCTGCCCCCCGGCGCCGCAGGCAGCCCTGTGGTACTGCGGGAGGCCGTGGAGGCCGTGGTGAGAAGCTTCGCCAAACACACGCAGGGCTATGGCCGAGGTGAGTCTGCGGGGTCTGGCCTCCTCCGGGACACCCTCTCTGTAAGGGAGCTTTGCTCCCACAGTCCTCTGGATCGCTTTTCCTGGCTCAGAGCCCTCACATGCATTTCCTTTTGGGGAGTTTCTTTCAGGGCTACACACAGAGAAACATGCACACGCACAGACGCGCATATTCATACACACGTTTAAGCCTCTCACCCCTCCCCTTTATTGAGTTACTACTATATTCTCCAGGGACCCGTTTTTACAGATGTAGCCTTCTTTTCTTTCCAATCTTTTCCTCTTTAGAAATGGACTTCCTCCTGTAGCTTAGTGCTTTAACATCTCTCTGCCTTTACAGAACAGTCCCCATTGTGTGGGATCCTATCCTTTATCTCAGAACCAAGACATTTCTCAGCCACATCCTCTCAGTCTTTCTTCTGTAATCGCAGCAATTCCTGGGCTCCGGCTAATTTACTCTATCTCCTTAACCTTGACTTTTAAATTCTTTTCTTACTTATGTCACTCTGAGATTTCCAGTGCAACTTCAGATTTACTGGGGAATTAGGCAGGGCTTTCACAAGTCACCTGTAAATTGTGCTTTTAAATTTGGACCCCCGCCAGCTTCCTGTGACTTAGTGCCCTGCTTCGATATCTTTTTAAGTACGGAGCCTCACAACTCCAGCCTCTCTGTCTGGCTGGCTCTGTTTTCCTGGCCCTTGCCCAGGAACTGAGGATAAATCCCAGGTCTTGGCTCCCTCAATGTTAAATTCAGTGGAAATGAGCCAGACAGAAACCCTATTTCCTTTAGAAATCTTCATCTTAAACATGCCTAATTTCCCAGGTTTCTGAAAAGGGGGATGTGAGGATTTTCTTTGTTGTTTGTGTTTAACCAGTGCAGGATATCATGAGTTTGAGTTCCAAGATTTATAGCGTAAAAAGAAATATATAGTAAGGGGTGTGGGGTACAGAATTCAGGTCTGAAATTTCTGAAACATCACTTCTCTCTGCACGGTTAAGTCCTGCTTGACCCGGAAGTGACTGTATCTCTAACTTTCTAGTTTGTCTCTTTAGGACAGAGAAAAGTTGCAGGGCTTTCTTGTGATGACTTTTTTTCTTCCTGAGAAAGTGCAGTGAGAAGAGCACATACAAAGGCTTTGGAGTCAGACAAGTCTGGATTAAATCCCAGATTAAATCTCTGTCACTTGCCAGCTATGTCTCTGTGGAAGAGACTTAACTTCACTGATTTCCTTTTGAATTACTGTCTCAATAAATGAAATATTGCACTTGACAGACATAATGTGTACTTTAAAAATGATAAATATCCTTTCAAGTTTATTGGTTCATTTCTTTGGGAAGAATACATATTTTCTCTCACTGTTAAATCCTAACAGTGTAAAACCAATGATTCCTATGAGAACATTTTAAGATCCATTTTGCTTTATTTGCACAGTGATACATTTCCCATCAGTTTCCCTTTGTTCTTTAACATTTTAAACTGCTACCAAGGGGCTGGCACTCTCCTAGATGCTGGGAATACAAATGCATATTATCATGAAGTTCATCATGAGGGAATTTAATTGTTTTTTCTAGTTTAATACCTAGATTTAACAGGGCACTGTAATGGAATTGCCATTAGCTATTGTCCTGTTACTTCATGCCTCTTTTCAACTGAGACCAAGGGAAGGTCTTTGCTTCTGAGCATAGTAGTAGCAACCCTAAATCTGAAGCCTTCTTCCTAGAATCTTATAGGTGTTTATTAAAATTGTAGAGGAGTGACTTTTTTTTTTCATCTGTGTTACCTCAAGAGGGTATGGTTTAAACTGAGCATCCTATAAAAACTTTTTCATTTCCTTAGAAAGGATGAGNAGCATAGTAGTAGCAACCCTAAATCTGAAGCCTTCTTCCTAGAATCTTATAGGTGTTTATTAAAATTGTAGAGGAGTGACTTTTTTTTTTCATCTGTGTTACCTCAAGAGGGTATGGTTTAAACTGAGCATCCTATAAAAACTTTTTCATTTCCTTAGAAAGGATGAGGGTGAGGGTACAAGGGAATTATACTGACAAAGAGCAACCGGTTAGTGTTCAGACTCTCTAGCAATTCAGTCCTCCAGCTTGCTTACCTCCTACCACAGTCCTCGTTATTTTTCAGTTTCTCATTTCTAGTCTGGGTGTCCAGCCAGTACTTTGGGAAAGTTTGGCAGATAGTTCAGCTTCAGGCAAGCAGAATCTCTGCCGATTTGGCTCAGAAGACTTTCACCACATGGAATCACTTACTCTGCTTCAATTAATAGGCAAAACTGCCACTGGCCTGTGTCCACACACCCTTGTGACTGATGGCATGATATTTGGGGGCTGGCTGTATTCCCCTGCATAAAATTTACTTTAGTCTTTGCCCAGACCAGTCCTCAATCCAGCAATGCTTTACTGGATTATCTTCAATTCAGATCTTTCATCTTCCTCCTGACTGCTCCAAATTCACCTTTTCCAGGCATGGTCTTTAGATTTACCTTCACTCCTGTAGGCTCTCAGCACTAGATTCTTCTGTTAACTCACTTATTTGTCCTGTATCTCTCCCTGCAGTCCCAACTCAAGATGCACAGTATGCTGTAGGATCTTAAGCAGTTTAGTGCACAGGATTTGGAATCAGAATCTGGCCCTGTCAAATAGTGGCTGTGTAACCTTGGATATGGCAACCCACTCCAGTACTCTTGCCTAGAAAATTCCATGGATGGAGGAGCCTGGTGGGCTACANTAGGATCTTAAGCAGTTTAGTGCACAGGATTTGGAATCAGAATCTGGCCCTGTCAAATAGTGGCTGTGTAACCTTGGATATGGCAACCCACTCCAGTACTCTTGCCTAGAAAATTCCATGGATGGAGGAGCCTGGTGGGCTACAGTCCATGGAGTCGCAAGGAGTCAGACATGACTGAGCGACTTCACTTTACTTTACTTTTAATCTTGGATAAATTACTTTCTCTCTCTCGGCCTCACCTGTTCCATTCACTCAGTTAATGAATATTTATTGATCACCAGGGTGAACAAGAAACTCAGTCCTTATCTTCATGGAGCTCACTTTATACAGCATATGTGAGAATTAATGATGCAGTAAAACAGGACAATACAGCAGAAAGAGGATTGGTTTGGGAGGCAAACAAACATTGGTTCTAAATTCTGGTTCTGCCACTGTGGTCTGTTTCCTAACTTGTTCACCGTTTATTCAGTGGGTCTTACAATGCCTATCTTAATAGTTCTGTGTGGATTAAATGAATGCATGCAGCAGCTAGTTAGTACTCAATGGGTGGTTGCTATTATTATGCATGTGGAAATGCTTTGAAAGCTGTGCATTTGATAGATATTGTTAGCATTACCATTTCATCTACCCCCTTTCCACATGGCATATAGACCCCCTTCTTCTAATGACACAGCTGATAATCTCTAAGCTGGCACAATTGCCTGAACAACCAAGTTGCTTTCCTTGATCTGTAACTTCTGTGTTACCCTCTTCAAACCTATCTTTTAAAAAAATTATTGCTGTCCCATAGGACTTTCCTGGTGGTCCAGTGGCTAAGACTTCTCACTTCCAATGCAGGGAACCAGGTTTTGATCCTTGGTCAGGGAACTAGATTCCCACATGTTGCAACTAAAGATCCTCTGCAGCCAAATAAATAAAATTATTGCTATCCTTTTATATCACATATGGTTACATGATTGGAAATTCAGCCCAGCTACTCCACTAGGTTGAATAAATGAATCTCATGTGGTATTTTCTGTTTAGTTGTTCCTTTTCCTCAGAATCACAGACAGCTTCTTTGTTCTAAGTGACAATGTAGTTATTAATAAAATGAGTGGCCTGGATATTTCCAACGTTTGAAATCTAGGATTAGACCCTGTATTCGTTTCCTGTGGCTGCTCTAACAAATTATCACACACTTAGCTTAAAACAGAAGAAATTTATTCTCTCATAGTTCTAAAGCCCAGAAGTTAAAAATCAGTATCACTGGGCCACAGTCAAGGTGTCACAGGAGGCCTGTGTTCCTTCCAGAGGCTCTAGAGGAGAATCTGTTTCTTTGCCTCTTCCAGCTTTTGGTGCTACCAGAATTCCCTGGTTTGTGACAACATCATTCTAATCTCTGCCTCCATGTTCCTGCTGCTTCCTCCTCTTCTGTTTTTCATCAAGTCTCCTTCCCTAAGGACCCCTGGGATTACATTTAGGACCCACCAAGATTATCCATGATAATTTCTCCATCTCAGATCCCTAACTTAATCACATCTGCAAAATCTTTGCCACATGAGGTAACATTCACAGGTTCCAAGGATTAGGACACAAACCTCTTGGCAGGGCGCATAATTCCGCTTACCATAGTCCTCTCCCAAAGTCACTGTCACTTTTCAGTCCCTCCCTTCTGGAGACTGCACTGTGGCCTATTCAGGGGTACCTTCTACAAACTGAAATAGGAAGCCAGGTGAAATATTGTTAACCAGTTTCCCTATCTTCATAGTAACATGAATTAA
Organism: Neotragus moschatus; assembly: GCA_006410615.1. Classification (NCBI taxonomy): domain Eukaryota; kingdom Metazoa; phylum Chordata; class Mammalia; order Artiodactyla; family Bovidae; genus Neotragus; species Neotragus moschatus. The sequence continues at coordinate 942,975 of SJYA01000560.1, read as the reverse complement.
GCCAGCTCATACTGTTCTTACAAAAAGCTGTGAAAAGAAGAGAAGCAAAAAGCAAAGGAGAAAAGGAAAGATATAAGCATCTGANCCGCCTTCCCTGGAATTCTCCAGGCAAGAATACTGGAGTGGGCTGCCATTTCCTTCTCCAATGCATGAAAGGGAAAAGTGAAAGTGAAGTCGCTCAGTCGTGTCCAATCCTTAGCGACTCCATGGACTGCAGCCTTCCAGGCTCCTCCGTCCATGGTATTTTCCAGGCAGGAGTACTGGAATGGGGTGCCACATTCTACAATTATATAAAAGACTTGTATATGATGGTGAAAGAGTTGATGCTATTGTAGGGTAACAAGAAATTTGACCAGTGTGAATATTATCATCAAAGATGAATTTTTCACATTGTAGACAGGAAAGTAGCTTCCTGAAATGTCAACTTAGAGCCTGAATAGGAATTTAGGGAGGAGACTAGACACTTTTGTTCTGTTTTCCGTGTGGCTTGAATAACCCTTAGACAAAGTTATACCCTCTGCTATGTGCTTCCATAGCACCTTGAACTTCTGTCAAATCACTTAGCACAACATACTGTTATTGAGTGTTTCTCTCTCCTAGTGGACTATGCTTTATGGTGGCAGAGAGTGTCAGTCTTCTTTCTTATTCTATTTTAAATCTCTACCGTCCAACTCAGTGCCCAGCACAGAATAGACATTTAATAAATCTGTTGCACGAATGAGTGCCATTGTAGCTCAGTTGCAGTTTCAAATAGAAACTGTCCAAAGGGAGCTTCATTTCAAATTGGGTGACTAAATGTTTCTCTCAGAACCCCAGCCATTTCAGAGAAATAAATATGTGCCCATGATAACTAATGTTTATCTTTTGCTTCTAGAAAATAAGATCTTTCCTTCCTTCTCCTACCTCATCATACCCTTGAATAAAGATTTAATAATCTTATGGTGATGCCCCAAGTGAATGGAAGTCACTCAGTCATGTCCAACTCTTTGAGACCCCATGGACTATACAGTCCATGGAATTCTCCAGGGCAGAATACTGGAGTGGGTAGACTTTCCCTTCTCCAGGATGCCCTAAAGTGGGGCATTCAATTTCTGTTATTTCCTGAAAGAGTAGAATTCTCTCTCTTGGCCTCTTTTAGCTTATATCTTTTATATCCAGTTTGGCAGGTGAGATTTCTCCTGCTGGTTTTCTTCATAGATGATTTTTTTGGAAAGAGAACCATACAGTAACATGGGCAGCAGGCTAATAAACAGTGAGAGAAGCAGAAACAGAAACTGAATTATCAAGAAGCTATAGGGTTAATGTACCAAACTCCGTATGTTGTCTCAGAGAGACCTGTCAGCTAAAGGAAATTGGGAGTTACTGAAATTAAGGATGGCTAAGTAAGCAAACATAATCTGGTCTACTTTTAAAAATTACATCACGTTCTTTTCTTTAATCCTAATCATAAATGACAAAGGGCACAGAGGCCTTTGAAACAGCCAGTAAAAATGAATTTTAAAGGTGGCTAGGGATGGCAACCCACTCCAGTATTCTTGCCTGGAGAATCCCAGGGACAGGGGAGCCTGGTGAGCTGCAGTCTATGGGGTCACACAGAGTCGGACACAACTGAAGCGACTTAGCAGCAGCAGCAGGGATCTGAAGTTGAGTGATTCAAGACTTTTGAAAATCAGACTTTCTTTTTGATACATATGTTGGATACAGTGTAAAAACATGAGTTAATTTTTAATTTATTCTTGTTTTCCTCGAGTCAGCTTTCCTTTCCCTAGCTACCTCTCTTCTCTTTGCCTCCACTAGGAGGGGTTTGGGGAGAGACTATAAAATCCTTCCTCAGACCTTAGACTCCATTTAGATATAGTTCCCTGGCTCATTGCATTAGTGAGAAAACTGCTTGCACATAGCTAAGGGTAAAGTCCAAGAATCGTAACTGGTGCTTCGAATAGAGACTAGAGGGCTCCTCTGCAGAAGCAGCCTAGGTATAGCTTTGTTCTAATCTTAGGTTATCTAGAGGGATTAAAAAAAATCTTGCCCATCTCGTCTACAGAATCAAAGAACAAGATACAGATTTCTAACAGACTGGCCAGAATCTGGCTTTTGAGTAATTAATTCTGTTGATAGTTTAAACAGAGGTACTTTTCGTATCCAGTGATTATATGCTGACTTCAGCAATCTTCTCCATCCTGCCTTCAATTTGGTATGAGCTACAGCTGTCTCCAGTTCCTTAATGACTCCAGGATGTTGAATCAAACTTATGCTTCCAAGTGCCCTGACCATTTTACAATGAAAACTTTGGAGGGTGTGTAGAACCAACTGACTCTTCCAAAGAGTATCCAAGTGTTGTCTGTGCCAAGTGTTTCCCTCCACTTCTTCCTTCCTCTCTCTCACATACACATATGCACATATTTTCTCTGTTTACTGCCTAGTTTTGTCCCACAAAAGCTGAAGCCCGGCGGAGTGCTGCAAAGATTGCACTAATGAACTCGGTGTTTAATGAACATCCTTCCAGAAGAATCACTGATGAGTTCATTGAGAAGAGTGTCTCTGAGGCCCTGGCATCTTTCAATGTAAGTTACTTGGAGCTGGAAAGGAGGAGAGTGGGGGATGGGAGAACTGGCTGATTGTGAAATCTCTATTACTAAGGAAACAGCATGAATTCTTGGTTTTCTTTCCTGTCTAAATTTCTGTTCTGTTTATTTTCTGTCAGTCTTTTGTATTACATGCTCCAAATGCTTCAGTCTCTAAATCTGTGTATGTTTTTGTTTTTGTTATTTTGTCTCTTTCATTATGCCTCTGGTATCTAGAAATCTTTATTTCAAGATTTATGGACTTTTAGAGATATTATAAAATAAAAGTTGAACCGGAATTTCACTTTTCCCAATTTTGGTTTGACACCTTACTCCCTTTTTCCCTCACTCATTTTTTATACAACTGTTTTTATTGTCACTTGTTTCCTGCCTCCATTACTTTATCTTATTAATAAAGAACATGTTACAATATATGTGTCTTGTCTTTTCATGTTTCTAGGAATGTGGAGGATAATTATTTACTCTCTTTAAAAAGAACATCTCTTCTTTCAAATGATAATGACAATGATGATAACCATAGCAAATCCTAACTGAGTATTTATTTTTACCAGGGACTATTCTAGGGGATTTATATGTAGTTCATCTCATTTCATCTTCACAACAGTCCTATGAGGTATGGTGGTGGTGGTGGTGGTGGTTTAATCGCTAAGTCGTGTCTGCTCTTGCCACCTGGTGGACTGTAGCCTGCCAGGCTCCTCTGCCCATGGGATCCTCCAGGCAAGAATAATGGAATAGGTTGCCATTTCCTTCTCCCAGGGTATCTTCCCAACCTAGGAAATGAACCTGGATCTCCTGCATTGCAGGCAGATTCTTTACCAACTGAGCTATGAGGGAAGCCCTCCCTATGAGGTATAAGTACTATTGATACCCCTCTTTTACAGATGAGGAAATTATAAACATAGAAGTGAAGTTTTGCCTAAAGTAATATAGCTTCTAGATGGTAGAACCAAGACTAGAACCCAAGTCAGCTTACAAACTTTTCTAGCTTAGAGGTACATCTTAAAAATTAGCACTGCTTTCGTCCTTCCTCTCAAAAGACTATTGATAGGAAGATAAAGTCAGATCAATTTTCTGTTTCTGTTTTCTTTACATTTAAGATGTAATTACATATACTAAACTGCTTCACTTATCTATTTCGGAGATTAGTGTTGAACACTTTGACTCATAATCCTTCTGTTACCTAGGACCCATCTGTTTTTCTCCTATTACCCTGTCAAGCAGTGTCTGCAGGGAATAAAACATTTTATATTAATCAAATCAGTTAAAATTTTAAAGGCACATTTTTCAGTCTTAAATCATCTAATGTATTGACATTATAAAATGAAACATTAGTTTGGATTATAGAAAACAGTGCTTATGAGCATGGGCTCTGAATTTATTTTGAAATTTTGGTTCTACTTTTTATGTGACTTTGAAAAAGTTAGTCTTTTCCAGTTTCCTCATCTGTAAAATAGGATAACAGTTATACCTATCACATAGGATTCTTGGATAAAAGAGATTATGTTCCAGCATTTAGCACGTTATCTGTTTAGGTGCCTTTGGATGCAAATAATAGAAAATCTCACTTCAAATTGACTTAATAAATAAAGGAAGGAAATTTATTACCTAGCATGATAAGAAGTCTAGAGGTGGGGCAAATTTCAGGACTGGATAATTCCATGGATTAAGAATGTCATCATTTAGGATAGCAGCTCCAACCTGGACTTCAAGCCTGAAGACCAGTCCCATTTTGACATAAAGGATGAGTTCTGTTGTCCCATCTGCAGGAGCACTCTTGGGAGGTTGAAGCGGGGAGACACTCAGGTGCAAAATTTCCTGAAAAATCAGCTGTCTGGGAGTCTTGGTCACCAGATCTGAACGAAGCAGACTGTTTTTTTGGTCTGTACTGGGTCTTCATTGTTGTGCACAGGCTTTTTGTAGTTGTGGTGAGTGTGGGCTACTCTCTAGTTGTGGTGCACAGGCTTTTGGCAAGTTAGCTCAGTAGTTATAGTACATGGGCCCTAGAGCATATGGGCCTCAGTTGGTTGTGGAGCACAGGCTTAGTTGCTCCTTGGCATGTGGGATCTTCCTGGACCAGTGATTCAGCTGAGACCCCTGCATTGGCTAGTGGATTCTCAACCCCTGGACCACCAGGGAAGTCCAAAGCAGGCTTTAAAGCCATTTTAATTTATTTATTTATTTACTTTTGGCTGTGCTGGCTCTTTGTTGCTACACAGGCTTTTCTCTAGTTGCAGTGAGTGGGGGCTACTCTCTGGTTACGGTATGTGGGCTTCCCACTGGGGTGGTTTCTCTTGTTGCAGGGTACAGTCTCTAGCGAGTGCTGGGCTTCAGTAGTTGCAGCTCCCAGGCTCTAGAGCAGTCTCAATAGTTGTGCTTTGTTGCTTTGTGGCATGTGAGATTGTCCCGGATCAGGGATCAAACCTGTGTCTTCTGTATTGGCAGGTAGATTCTTTAGCACTGAGCCACGAGGGAAGCATCAAAACAGACTTCTAACCTGGAGGAAAAAAAGAAAAGAGTATCATCTACTGGCCAAAATTCTTTCCATCTTCCCACTCAGCCATCCTCTAGATATCAGCTTTGCCCTTGGGCTGACTCCCCTCAGGGTACAAGACAGAGACAGAGTTCCATTTGTCAAATACAGAGAAAACTACATTCAGAGACAGAAAGAGACCATCTTTNAGAAAAGAGTATCATCTACTGGCCAAAATTCTTTCCATCTTCCCACTCAGCCATCCTCTAGATATCAGCTTTGCCCTTGGGCTGACTCCCCTCAGGGTACAAGACAGAGACAGAGTTCCATTTGTCAAATACAGAGAAAACTACATTCAGAGACAGAAAGAGACCATCTTTTCTAGTATCTCCTTAGTAGTAAGGACTCTATTCCCAGAAGCTCTCCAGCAGACCTTTCCTCTACCACCCATGCCCAGAATTCTCACCTTAATCAGTTACAGGCAAAGGAGATTAGGGTTTGCCCACTTGGAGTTAGGATAAAATCACTCTTGGGAGGTAATTGGGAGATGAGTAGGCACTGTAGTATGGAAGAAGGAAATAGACATTGGGTAGGTCACCTGCAGTGTCTGCTACAAAGTGTTTAAGAAATGTAAACTATTATTATTTTTGTGCCACTATTCTTTTTTTATTAACTTCTCAAATTGAGAACTTAGTGGATGTCTCATTAATATCCCAGGGAATTCCCCTTCTCAAAAAAAAAAAAAAAAAGATTTTCATTTGGTCTTAGCCATGGGTAAAGAGTGATGTCCACATTTTTTGCTTTTAACTTTTGTCCTTTAAAAGTCCTGAATCTGACACTACATTCTGTCTTTTGACAAATCACCTAGGCTCTGTGGTTCTGAATTTCCTCATTTGTAAAATAAGTAGGTTAAAGTAAATTAATTCTAATTCCTTTCCAATTATATTCTAATGTTCCTATCACTAATCAAGTGTTCTGTGATTAAGTGTTTACTGAATAAATGGAGTTCATTTATAACCTTGTTAGGTATAGAAGTATCCTATGAGATGGAACTTGCCAATGTTGCATTGTGCCATTTGGTATACTCAAGATAGTTTACAGATGTGCCATGATACTGTTCCCCTCAACTCTCAGGGGAACTGAGAAAGGCGTGGGGCAGATGGACTCCTCTGCCTCGCAGCCTCTGCTGGCAGCTGTTCTGTGCTGGCAGCTGTTCTACAGCACTGAATAAGGTATCGCAGTGAACAATTCCAGATAAGAATGAAGACTCTTGCTTGCTTCAGAGCCCTAAATGCTGATAATGAAAATCACCACCTTTTCCCTCCCTTCCTCTAGGTTTTCACTTCTAAATCCAAATTTTATGATCTTTGTTTCACCACAAAGATTTAACCACGCATGGCATGATTATTTCTCATGAGCCACAAAACAAAGTGGGTTGATTTTGAGTAGTTCTGACTTCTTGTTGATTCTAGCACAGTGAAGGCAAAGAATGATACTAAACTAGCACTTATGGTATGCTTACTAAGTGCCTGACATTATTTAAGGTGTGATACATATACAGTAAAACCCCATGATAAAGTATCCCACAATAAACTGAATTTGGATATAACTTAATTGGCTCCTGACCTCTACCTGATCCCTTTGCCCAAAAAGAGCAGAATAAAGTTCGTAACTTGGGAGTTTGGGGGTGTATGTGTGGAACTGGCTAAAAAGAGCAGGGAACCTCTTAGGGAGCAAGAGAGAAAGCTGGATCCCTGTGTTCCCAGTTGTCTCCTGGCCTAATGTTTCTAGATCAGGTTGACAAAAAGGATCACTAGTAAACCAGGAGATGCTCTCATTTTGGAAGTCCCCACAAGACCCTGGACCTAGAATTATCTTCAATATGAAACCACCAACCAAATAGCACAATCCAGAGCCTGTACCGGAGTGGATTTGGATTGTGTAACTGGATACCAGGTCCAATATGATAATGTACCTACATTATATGCTTAGAATTGTTAGACTAAATTTATCTTTTTTTAATTTAAATTTTTAAAAGAGTATCTGTAATCCTTAAAATAATCCTGTAAGATAGATCTATGATTATTCTCATTTTACAAATAAGGTAGCTGGGGAACAGAGAGGTTAAATGACTTCACCAAGACCATAAAAGTAGTCCAGTCCATGCTCTTAATTTCTATACTGTATTGTTTTTCATACACTCTAGGCTCACAGGTAGGTCAATTTATCTTAACTCAACCCTGGCAGAGTCATGTTACCAGTAGAAGACACACGAGGCAAATGTCCAGGAGGCCAAATTGCTACCTAGAATTCTCCATGCTTATGACTTTTACAGTCACTATTGTTTTTCATACACTCTAGGCTCACAGGTAGGTCAATTTATCTTAACTCAACCCTGGCAGAGTCATGTTACCAGTAGAAGACACACGAGGCAAATGTCCAGGAGGCCAAATTGCTACCTAGAATTCTCCATGCTTATGACTTTTACAGTCACTATTGTTTTTCATACACTCTAGGCTCACAGGTAGGTCAATTTATCTTAACTCAACCCTGGCAGAGTCATGTTACCAGTAGAAGACACACGAGGCAAATGTCCAGGAGGCCAAATTGCTACCTAGAATTCTCCATGCTTATGACTTTTACAGTCACTATTGTTTTTCATACACTCTAGGCTCACAGGTAGGTCAATTTATCTTAACTCAACCCTGGCAGAGTCATGTTACCAGTAGAAGACACACGAGGCAAATGTCCAGGAGGCCAAATTGCTACCTAGAATTCTCCATGCTTATGACTTTTACAGTCACTATTGTTTTTCATACACTCTAGGCTCACAGGTAGGTCAATTTATCTTAACTCAACCCTGGCAGAGTCATGTTACCAGTAGAAGACACACGAGGCAAATGTCCAGGAGGCCAAATTGCTACCTAGAATTCTCCATGCTTATGACTTTTACAGTCACTATTGTTTTTCATACACTCTAGGCTCACAGGTAGGTCAATTTATCTTAACTCAACCCTGGCAGAGTCATGTTACCAGTAGAAGACACACGAGGCAAATGTCCAGGAGGCCAAATTGCTACCTAGAATTCTCCATGCTTATGACTTTTACAGTCACTCTAAAATGCATTTGCTAATTGCCCTCTATGTTAGTCCAGTCTTATATGCTGAGCTCACTCTGTTATTTTAGCTAAATCAAGACTCTCCTCTATGTTTCAGTGCCCTCCCTTTTCTAAAATAGGGAAAATCAGATTGACTTGTCTCTATCACCTAAGTTAAAATGTGTGATGGCTCCAGAGGCCTCTAGGATTGCGCTGAGCAGCAGAATAGCCACAAGCCACATGTAGCTATTGAGCACTTGAACTGAGATATGCTGTAAGATGAAACAGACACCAGATTTTGAAAACTTGGTATAAGGAAAACAATGTTTCATTAATAAATGTTATACTAATTATAGTTGAAATAATATTTTAAGTATATTAGGTTAAATAAAATATGCTATTAAAATTAATACTATTTGTTTTTATTGTAATATGGCAACTAAATTAAACACATGACTTGCATTATATTTCTCCTGGACAGTGCTGCTCGAGGTGATAATCCTGACTGAAAATCTATTGTCTTTTCTTTTCCTCTGTTACCAGGGCAACAGGGAGGAAGCTGACAACCCCAATACAGGGATTGGTGCTTTTCGATTTATGTTGGAATCCAACAAGGGCAAGTCAATGTTGGAATTTCAGGTACTATACTATTCCACCTGCTTCCCTAGCTCTAATAACATGGATTAGACTGTACACACACACAGACACACACATACACACACACACGCCTTGTACTAAGACTCAGTTGGAAAGGAAAGGATAAAAGGTTATAGAATATTTTTCAAAATATAAATATCTTCCTTCCCCCAAGGCCCCAAGGACATATCAGAGTTGGCATAAGGCATGCTCCCACAAATACATTTTGTGAAAGTTTCCCCATTTATTTATTAAAAAAAAAAAACATTTAATTGTGTATTTGGGTGCCTCAGGTCTTAGTTGCACCATGCCGGATTTTCATTGTGTCATGTGGGATCTTTTTTGGGGTGCAGGGACTCTCTAGTTGTGGCAACCAGGCTTAGTTGCTCTGTTGCACGTGGGATCTTAGTTCCCTGACCAGGGATTGAACCTGCATCCCCGGCATTGCAAGGCAGATTCTTAACCACTGGTCCACCAGGGAAGTAACCCCCCTCCCCTATTTAATTCTTATGCAACCTCCATATACCACTGTCCTGGCACTTCATATTTTCTTCCTCCAGGAGCTAATGACAGTTTTTCAGTTGCTGCATTGGAATGGCAGCCTTAAGGCCATGAGGGAAAGGCAGTGCTCTCGGCAGGTAAGAGTTCCTGTGGATGAGGGGAATCTGGCAGAAGGGCTGTTTTGAGGTGGCTGTTGTGTTATAAATAAGCAGGCCTACCAGGTTGTGAGTCTTGAAAGGCTTACGTAAAGTGCCCACTTCATTCCTATAATCTTAACTGTGATTCTTTTACCTGCCTTGCTTCTCCCACCAGGAGGTTTTCCCGTAAGACTCTCCTCAGAGGACACCAGTGCTGACTTTGGTTAGGGCTCAAAGGCTGAGAGTTCCTAGTCCCAGCTGGGTTAATGAGGAATGAACCTTTACTTTGTCCATGACTTACACATTCCTCTCCCCCTCCAGGAAGTGTTGGCTCATTATTCACACCGAGCCCTAGATGATGATATTCGCCACCAAATGGCATTGGACTGGGTGAGCCGGGAGCAGAGTGTGCCAGGGGCACTGTCTAGAGAGCTGGCCTCTACTGAGCGGGAGCTGGATGAAGCCCGGCTGGCAGGCAAGGAGCTGCGCTTCCACAAGGAGAAGAAAGATATTCTCATGCTGGCTGCTGGGCAATTGGGCAATATGCATTCCTCCAACTGCTAGGCGTCTACCCACATACTCGCATCATCTCCAGGCCCGTTTTTTATATGTCCTTTCTAAGACGTAGTGTGATTTCTGTACATACTTTCTCAATTTTATACTTTAAAATATAGATATATATATATGTGTGTATGTATAAATTCTACACCTAGATTCCTATTTGCTGAGATATCCCTTTTCTTACTTCTAGTTTTTGGATGTAGTTGCTTTTGAAACATATCCACACTACTTTACAAGAAGAGCAGGCTGTCTTCAGAGCTTTGTGGGCTCTTACACTGCCAGTAACCCTGTGTAGTCATTTCAGTAGCACAAAATGACTTACCAGGTGTTCATGTCTCCTTTTAAAATAACAAGGAGCTTGAATAAGGACTGTGAGCCCCACCCTTACCCTCATTCCTGCTTTCTCTTGGACCAAACAGAGCATGAAAATGAAAACTTTGGCTTTGGTTTTATCTTGAGCTGGGCCTACTTGGTACCAAGTTGTTCCCTCAGTAACTAGGTTATTTCATAACCTACAGCACACCACACTACCACCTTACTTCTCTTCTGCCTCCAAACGGTACTTCATTTTAGGGCTTCCTCACTTTATTATTTGAAACGGAAGTGGAGAGCTGGTGGTTTCTTAATTTTAAAATCATTGCTGAGAAACTTCTCAGGAAGAAGAGAGGAATTATAAACACAGCCTGCAGGGGTTTATCACCTGTTTTGCTTCTGGGGCATAGATACCATACCATACCAGAATCTATTGAATGGGTAAGGGTTGAAGTTACTTATCTTTCAATATTCTCTTTTCACTCCTCTTCTCTTGCTCACCAAGCTTAGTTAAGCCCTGTCTATAGATCTTTCTGCTGCAAAGATTGGTAGAAGGTAAAACATATTTCCCTTTCTAAAAGTCCTCCTCCCATCATTCTGGTTTTTGGAAACATCCGTCCAATTTGGTGAGGGCTATGTTCCTCCTACTCCCATGAAGTGGCTACTGTTTATGACCTTAGATGTATATAACTAGATTCACATTGGTGTTCCTCTTTTCTTTTCTCTTCCTCCACAATGATTATTAGAGCATGAGCTGATCAGGAAAATTAGAAGATGCTTCGGCATTATGGCACTTCCTAATAGGAACCATGAGAAACTCCAGGACAGGAAAGAGAATCAATGATCAGCTACTTATGTTTTTAAATGAATACTATTCTCTTTCCTTACCTCTTTCCTGGGTAAAATAGGAGGAAGATGATCTGGAGTATAGCTAAAGCATTCCCCTTTGGGAGAATTTTTTGTACATCTCTCTAAGATATATTTTCTTATTTCTGTAATCACCTTTATACTATATTATAGCTCAGTGCACTTCCTGAGTTTGGGAAATTTAATATTCCTGTAATTACACTTTCCATTTAACAATTATATACTTTGCTTTTAGAAATAGGTTAGGAAACAGCACATTTGGATCAGATAGGGAAAAGATGAAAGTCAGCTTTCTTTCTTTTGAAATCATCTTAGTAACCAGTATATATGGGATCAGAGGTAAGGAATCTAACAACAGTTGTATTAGTACTTGAAAGGGATTTCCTTGAATTGTCCAAGCCCCATCTCTGTATTCCATGAAACACATGTAAAGTGGGAACAGAGGCTCACTACTTTTAAATAATAGGTGTGTCTATTCAGTTTGTATTTATGTTTATAATCCAGAAGTCACAAACCCTCCTTTCTCCTTTGCTGAAGGGGTGTGAGTTATGGAAAGAACTTGTCTTTGCATTTCCTTGATTATTATTCTCAAATACCAACCAGGAAGATCCCAAAGAACTTGGAGAAAAATTGTTCCCTGATATGTCCACTTTTGGTGTTAAATTTTTACTTACCTTTTTAGTATTCTCTATGTATTTTATATGTATAATTTTATATAATTAAAAATAGATTTTTGTCTAGTGAGCCATATTGACTCTTTCTTGAGACCCATGTATCAGAGAAGTTCTAAAATGACCCTCTTAAAAAAAGTTCAAAAAAGAACTTTTCTTAGTATTTTTAGGGTGGAAGAAATAAGATTGTACTGCTGGGAGAAGGCATCTGCCTCCCCTTCTCCAGAAATTTGAGGAGCCTGAATTTGGTTCTTGACCCTTTCTCCTCAAGTTCTGCCCTTTCCCACTAGCAGTCACACCCACTGTGGTGGCTTAAACTCTATCATACACACAGTTCTCAAACCTGTTCCTTCCACCCTAACCTCTTTTGGGCTTTTACATCTGTATTTCCACACATTGCACATTACCACCTGAATGACACAAGCTCTTTGAACTTACTTATCTAAAATAAAACCCATTTCTCCATACATGCTCCTCTTTGACTCCCCACGTTACTGAAATTACTGCCCAGCAATCTAAGCTAGAACTTCAATTCTCCTTGAGATCCTTCAATTCCTCTTTGCCATCATCTAGTCAATCACTTACTGTTGAGTTTACCCCTGTATAAACTTCCTAATCTGTTTTGTCCATATCTACTGGATTGGTTCATTCCTTTAGCATCTCAGGGCTGGACCACTGCAACAGCTTCCTAATTATCTCTACCTTCATTCTTCATATCCTCTACATTACTATCAGATTTCTTTCTAAAATACTTATCACTGTACACCTCCCTTGCTTAAACTATCATCTAGCTATCTTTACCTTTAGCAGCACTTCCCAAAGTATTATATGTGAACCCTTGGCATTATCTGACAAGATTTTAGGTGGTAGATGGCCAAACATTTTTTCATTTTTACTAGTTATGCTTTTATCTGAATTTGTAATAGAAAAACATGGTCTCCACTGATGGCAGTGATATTTAAACAGTATAAATTTGTTTGGGGCTTCCCTGATAGCTCAATGGTAAAGAATCCTACCTACAATGTGGAAGACCCAGGTTCAGTTCCTGGGTTGGGAAGATCCCCTGGAGGAGGGCATGGNTTACTAGTTATGCTTTTATCTGAATTTGTAATAGAAAAACATGGTCTCCACTGATGGCAGTGATATTTAAACAGTATAAATTTGTTTGGGGCTTCCCTGATAGCTCAATGGTAAAGAATCCTACCTACAATGTGGAAGACCCAGGTTCAGTTCCTGGGTTGGGAAGATCCCCTGGAGGAGGGCATGGCAACCTACTCCAGTATTTTTGCCTGGAGAATTCCATGGACAGAGGAGCCTGGCAGGCTACAGTCCATGGGATTGCAAAGAGGTGGACATGACTGAGCAACTAAGCACAGCACAGCAGGTAAATTTAAAATGCCAGTCTATTTAAGGAAAAAGCCAAGTCAAAAATAGTATGGGGGCTACTTGCAAATGTTAAAAATTATGAATACTAAAATACTGAATTAGAAAAATTTCTTGCCTATAGGGTAAGTTCCAAATTTTTAGCATGACATACAATTTGACCCTAAACTATATTTCCAACTTTGTTTCCTAATTAGACAGCATCAGGCATAAAAAATTTCTTGCCCTCCCGATATTCACTGGATATGTATTTAGCAATTGTCTGCTATGGATCAGGCACTGGTCTGAACTTTGAGGATATAGTTGTAAATAAGAATCTCTGCCAATGCGAAAGACAGTAAACTAGAAAGTAAACAAAGTAATTCAAGATTTGATTTTAAGTTCTGTGAAGGAAATAAGAGTGAAGGATAGAATAGAGAATACTCCTCTGAGTGACAGCAGTATTTCAGGGAGACCTACAGGATGGGGTTGAACCAGCCATGTTAAAAGCTGGAGGAAGCTCATCACGGACAGAAAGTTACAAAATGTCCAGAGATGAGAAATTGTACAACATAATTGAGTATAGGGAGTAAACATAGTTGAGAAAAGTATAGTAAAGTAATAGGTGAGAGGGAAGAATGGTGGTGAAACAGTCTGGAGACATAGGCAGATCAGGCTGTGAGTCTGAATTTTATTCTAAGTGCAAAAATAAGTAAGGGGGATTTCAGTAGAGATGTGACTTTTTTTTTTTTTTTAAAGATCATACTATGTACTGTAGAGAATGGATTAATGTATCTTAGTTTCAATACAACTGTTTTGCCTGGAAAGCAAAACAGCCTTACAGGCACAGTTTAAATGGAAGCCCTCCCTTAAATGCACTCTCCTTAATTCCAGTCCTATTAGAAACTTGTATTGCTGTAGTACCTTGTAATAGCAATGATCACTTTCATAATATTATTATAAAGTGATTGTTGATGCTGTACTTCCCCTTGTATTGCTAGCACCTCTTCTATTAGACACACATATAGGCATTCACAACTGATTTAAAAATTAATAAATGACTACTTATCCACTACTGTTTTTTAAGGCCTACGTTGGATTCCAGAATGTGGGGGCAATATTTTTTTTCCTCAACTCCTGGGTTTTTAAACGTGAAATATCTGTACTATTCTCAAAGAAGTTAAAGCCTCTGTTTTGTTTAAAATCACGACTTTTTTTTAATTCTCAGAAGCGGTGGGTAGAATTTAAGAGACTATTTTTAATTTTGGGGGGGCGGGTGCGTGACCCCGGGTTTGCGGGATTTTAGTTCCCCCACCATAAACTGAATGGGGCCCCCGAAGTAAAAATGTGGAGCCGCCAGGGAATTTCCTGAGACATTATTAAATAAAAAAAGAAAAGTTGNGTATTGCAGAATTTATACAAGAGGCTGATAATTTTTTTTTAAGAGGTTGATAATTTGGAACCCAAAATAACACCTTTTGCACCTGAATCATGTTACCATCAGTTTGCTATTGAAGCAAATAGAAATTGCATTGTTGGACTGTCAGGCTCCAAGGAAGGATGAAATTCATCTATTCCATAATCTTGTGGCCTGTGCATTTCAAGTGATTTAGCCAAAGTTATCCAGCTAGTTAGTGGTAGAGCCTAGACTCAGAAAAAACAGAGCAAGTTAATACAAACAACAAAAACAGTCCTATTTCCCAGTCCACTTCTAAAATTAATTTCATATAAACCCAGTTAATTTCTTTTGCACTGAGGCAACAGGCAAAGGGGTCTTGTTTACAACATACTATTGGAAGCAGTATTTTGTTTGTCTTAGAACTGCAGTCAGACTAACTTTTGGTAGTTACATTTCTAATATATGAGGATTTAAGAATCCAATCTTAAACGTGACTACAATGTATTATGCCAGAGACTGAAATATTACTCCTCTCCCTGACATAATCCCAACCATAGGCTCCAGAGATGCTGCTTTATTTCCTCTTCCTAGATGGTGTTAGTGGTTTTGTTTTGAAGGAATTGCTCCATATAGCTTTTTTTTTTTCTCTAGATTTATAGTTTGTTTTCAATACTGAGATTTGATTAATTGGTACTCAAGTTCAGATGCATACTTTTGTTTCGGTTTTGACACAATAAAGCTAAAAATAAAAATCTGATTATGTTACTCTCTGCCTTTTACTTTAGTGTTTCCCCACTGCCCTTAGGATAAAGTACAAGCTTAATATTTGTGAAGTTGGTTCTTCCTCCCCCTCCAGGCTCATTACTTGCTATTTTCTAGCCCTCAACCTTAACTGGGATTACTTTTGAGATTTTCTACCCTCCACCTCCAGCATTCCTCCTGATTTGTCTTAACACCTATCTTTCAAGAATGAAATTTTGATATCTCTGGGAATTCAGGAAGCTTTCCCTGAATGACCAAAAGTGGGTCAGACACCCCTCATTGTTCCTTAGCTCCTTATGCTTAGCTTTAGCATAACACTTAACTGGACATTATATTGTAATTGCCTACTTATGTGACTCTGCACTAGTCTATAAATTTCTTGAAGGAAGGACTTTGTTGCCTGGGGGAACTGCATTTTTTTTTTTAATTGATGAATGAAGGTATCACAAAGTTTTACCCAAAGTCCCGGATTTCACTGTTTTTTTTTTTTTTTTTTTTTAAGTTTTCTTGTCACTGTCTTCTTAATGTCTTCCCATGGAGGAAACTCCATGCTCTGAAGCTTTCCTGCAATAATCTGAAGAAGGTGGGACTATGATGATGCAAAGAGGTGGAAGCCA
This sequence comes from Neotragus moschatus, assembly GCA_006410615.1. NCBI lineage: Eukaryota > Metazoa > Chordata > Mammalia > Artiodactyla > Bovidae > Neotragus > Neotragus moschatus. The sequence continues at coordinate 926,998 of SJYA01000560.1, read as the reverse complement.
AGTGTAGTAAAAACAAAGACTCAATACAAATTAATATGCAATAATCTTAACATGCAAAAGAGCAGAGGCCCCCACCCTGAAGATTAATGTTGACCATGGCCAAGCACACCCCTTGAATCCGAAGGCTCATGTTGTGTACTCAAATTCTTGTCCAGCCTAGCCCTGAGTCCCAGGTCACTCACCTGGGGCAAGGCGAGCAGGAAGCTGAGTCCCCAGGCTACCCCAAGAAGTTTCCTTCCAGCTGAGCGCGGTCCAAACGGGTGGAGTACGGCTGCCTGGTGGTCGAGCCCAACAACTACAGGCAGGAAAGCTGCGGCATACACGGCCACTAGTTTCAAGAACGTGAGTGTACGACATACAATGTCCCCGGCCAGCCATTGAACAGTGATATTCCAGGTCCCATCTAGGGGCATAACCACAAAAGTGACCAGTAAGTCGGCAACTGCTAAATGGGCTAACAGTCGTCGTACCGGAGAGGGACGGAGCTGGCTGGGTTGCGGCCGTGTCCCTGACCACAGCACGGCCAGGTTCCCTCCAGCCGAAGAAACAAACAGCACGACAGTCACTCCCACTCCCACCTTGGTGGCAACTGAGAATGTGGGCAGTTCTGCGCCCTCCACCTCTACTCCTGATCCTACCCAGACCTCCTCCCCCGCCGCTGATGACCCCCAAGGGGTGACGTTGCTTGCAGACATGGTGACCTGGAAAGAAAAGGGGCGGGGCGATGAAGTGTGGGTCTTAAGAGGTAAGCTGCGTCCAGTTTTCTTCTCCCTCCTTCTCAGGATCTGAGATGGTTATTTTGCGAATTTCGTCCACTAAAGTTTCTATCTCTGGAGACTCCGTCTGTAATCTGGAGGTCACCTGTCCAACTGTCAGGGGCTTGTAGGGACTAGGAATCTGGTGCTGGCTTCTACTTCCGCAGACTCCTTTAGCCCCCTGGAGCCCTGAATTCGATAGAAGCACGAGAGTGAGTGCGTGTGTGTGTGTGTTGCGAGTGTTCCGCTGTAAGCAACCCTGGGTCAGGGGCAACCCCATCCTAGTGGTCCTAGAGAGAGCACTGCGGCGCCTTCTCGCTCCGCCCCGACTCCTGCAAGCCTCGCTCTTGGTCCAGAATATTTAAAGAAGACTGTGCCTCTGGAGGCTTACTCAGGAAATAGATATCTTCTGATTAGGGAACAAGACGACAGAGACCACGCACACACACACACACACCCCTCCACCTCCCCCAGTCCCCCCTGCCAAACACACAAACCATACAGATGTAGGCCCAGAGACTTCTCGTTCTGAAATTGCCTTTCAGGGGCCGGCTCTACTCGCTTTATTTTCTGATGATGTTTGTCCCTCGTGCGGCACCATTGGGTCGTCCGGGAGGCGTGACTAGGGGCGGGAAGCGAGGCGGGAGCGGAGCTGCAGAACGGGTGCCGCCGCTGTCATGGACGCCTGGGTCCGCTTCAGCGCCCAGAGCCAGGCCCGGGAGCGACTGTGTAGGTGCGGCCCGAATAGGAAAGGGGTGGGCGGGCAGGCAGAGGAAGAGCCTCGTGAGGCGAGGTCAGTTCACACTACGGGGGTCAAAAAGGGTCAACTCGGGCTACGGGGGCCCGGACGGACCGCGAGGGGCTGATTTGAACTGGCCGCGAGGCCTTAATTCGTTCCTGCTCGTGAGAAAGATGGGGAAACTGAGGCATGAGTGGGCCAGCGGGGAGGCGGCTCAGGGTTGTGTGTTCACATAAGACCAACACTTTCCTCCCTGGGCGACGGTGGGACTAGGAGCGTTTTCCCCGTGACAGATAGCGATCTGGACTGTGTCCTCAGAACTAAGGAGGCACTCCTGAGTTCCTGTTATCCCCTTTACCCTCCTGTCACCCACGAGCTCCTCCAACCCTGCCTTCTAGTCTTCATTCATCGCAAGGGCCTTGAAAATCTCTTAGTTCACCTATTTTGAAGACTAATCTGTTCTTCAGCCATCTCTCGCCCCTTCACAGAACATCACACACTCACACTGAAGTGCTTGTGGTCTTGCGATGGTCCTCCTGCCTTCTTCACTCTCCTCTTCAGGTTGCATCATTGTTAAATCTCATTTCTTCAATTCGAAGTAGTGTTTCCCAGCCCCTACTAGGCTCCTTTTTATCCTCAATGCCTTTCTCTTCCCTTGGCCTGGAGGAGAAACAGATACAGGCCTGAAGAGGAGGAAAGGGAATGGTCTCAAACTGGGAAGGGGGTGATCCATGGTTGCCTTTTGGAGGACATTTTTGAGGGGGAGATAAAGGAGGTCTCTACCTTACCTTACCTCTCTCTCCTCCAGAGCTGCCCAATATGCTTGCTCCCTTCTTGGCCATGCACTGCAGAAACATGGGGCCAGTCCTGAGTTACAGAAACAGATTCGACAACTGGAAGGTCATCTGAGCCTAGGAAGAAAGCGTAAGTAACTAGACCTTTCCTTTTATTACTCCAACACTTCTTCCACCCCAGCCCTTATTCCTTAGTCCCTCCTTCCTATTTTTGACCAGTGCCAATTCATCGTGGTTTGCCTCCTGTGCAGGCCTCCCAGCTGAGATAAGAGAGCAGGGATAAGATCAGTGAGGGATTGGAGAGAATGAGGCAGATTTGAGAAAGCTAAACTGGGACACAAATTAATAAAAAATTTGAACTAAAAAAGATTGAACTTTCTGCTGTTTTTTTAAAAATTGTTTATGATTGTTTATATCACTTGCCTGACTTTCATTCTCTTGCTTTCTCTCTTTCTCTGTATCTTGTTCTCTGTCCGCCTTTCTACTTTCAAATCCTTGCTTTCCGTTGCTAATCTCCACAAGTTCTACGCCTCGGTAACTCAGCAGATGCCCTTGAGTCAGCCAAACGAGCTGTGCACCTATCAGATGTTGTCCTGAGATTCTGCATCACTGTTAGTCATCTCAATAGAGCCTTGTACTTCGCCTGTGACAATGTCCTATGGGCTGGGAAGTCTGGACTCGCTCCTCGTGTGGATCAGGAGAAGTGGGCCCAGCGTTCTTTCAGGTTTGATATTCTTTTATCCTACAGGGTCTATCTATTCTTCATACTGCCTACCTTGCCTTTCATGAGAGAACAATCTTTTAGGGTCTTCCCAGAATATACACATCTGAATCACTTGGCTTCCAATCTTCATTTAGATCTTAAACCATCAGAGAATAATGAATGGGGGCAGATGGAAGATGGGTGCTCTTTCATGGTGAATGACTAAGATTGGACAAGACTAGATATTAATTATATTGCTTTAATTCTTCTGTCTATACCACAGATTTATGCCCTTCACTGTCTACACATTCATTCATTCTAAAAATACTTAGTAGCTGCTTACTGTGAGCCAGGGAATAAAGGAAAGAGCTGAGTAGATATGGTTCCTGCTCTCATGAAGCTTCTAGTTTAATAGGGGAGTCTGATGTTAAAACAAATAATCACCAAACCGAATATTTGTGGGAAAGTATAGGATGTCAGCTCCTGGAGGAGGGCATGGCAACCCACTCCAGTATTCTTGCCTGGAGGATTCCGTGGACAGAGGAGCCTGGCTAGAAACAGTCCATAGGGTTAGAGTCAGACACAACTGAAGTGACTTAGCACATACATAGGGTGTTAGAGCTTTATAACAGGGGGAGCTAATCTAGATATAAAGGTTAGGGAAAAAAGAACCCTTTGAGAAAATGAAATTTTATTTCAGACCTGAAGTCTGAGTAGAAGTTATACAAAACAACCAGTATAAAAAGAAACAGAAAAGATAGGCATGAGTCTGAGTGAACTCCGGGAGTTGGTGATGGACAAGGAGGCCTGGGGTACTGCAGTTCATGGGGTCGCAAAGAATTGGACATGACTGAGCGACTGAACTGAACTGAACTGAAGGCCTTGAGGCAAGAAAGATTTCTTGGAATTAGAGCGGTGGAAAGAAAGCCAGTGTGGTTGACAGTATTGAGGATGGGCATAACTTCAAACTGGAGAGGGAGACTAGGGCCAGATCATTCATGCAAGGTCGTCTAGGTAATGGTAGGATTTTTTTCATTTAGTTTTGTTTAAATTTTATCCTAAGTCCAGTGGTTCTGAGCAGGGGTGGTGACATGATTCAAATTGCATTTAGAAGATCTGTCTTTCTGTACTGTGGAAAATGGATTGCAGTAGAACTAAAGAGGAGAAGATTCTTTAATGTGACCATGAAATGATGTTGGCTTGGATTAAAGAACAGGCTGGTAGTGAAGGTGGAAAGGAAGATGATTTGAGAATAAAATTTTCTATGTATCACCTATATTTATTTTTTGCTTCCCTATGATTCGCTTTGTTATTTTACATTATATTGCTTCTTTCCATCTCTGTTTATGTCCTGCTTTTCATCTTTCTCAGTGATTTACAATTATAACAAGGCTTATGGTAGTTGAGGGATGGGGGCAGAGGCATGGATAAGAATGGTATGAAAAAGCAGCTCTCTAGAAGAGTTTCTATGCCCTGTCTACTCTTTCATTCCATAAATATTTCTTTAGCTCTTACTATATGCTAGGCATAAGTCTAGACACAAGGATGCAGTGGTAAAAACAAGATCCTTGCTCGTGTGGAGCTTACATTGTAATGGGAAGGGACAAAGACACAGTAAATAAGAAAAACATCAGAGAGTGGTAAATGCTGTGCAGGAAATTAAAGTAGGGTCAAGTGATAAGATGGTAAATGGCTTGCTACTTTAGGATGGGCGATCAGAGAAGACCTTTCTGAAGGAGTGACATTTAAGCTCAGACATGAAGTGCAAGGAAGAGCCAGCCATGTGAAGGTTTTGGAGGGAGAATATTCCAGATTGAGGGACTAGGTAATGTAAAGGTCCTAAAGCAGGAATCAGCTGAATGGGATCAAAATATAAAAAGAATGTGGTTGGAGCCTAGTGGTTGAGGGAAAGAATGATACAAGATAGAGTTAGAGAGGCAGAGTCACTTGTTGAGTTCTGTAGTATTGTATTCTAAATGTGATAGGAAGGAAACCATCGAGAGTTTTAAGAAAGGGTATAATGTGATTTACATTTATGGCAGCTGCTATATGAAATTAGATTGTTAGATGTGGTGGGCAAGAGTGACCATGGGGAAACCAGTTAAAAGACTAAAGTAGTAGTTCAGGCAAGAGATGATGGTTGGTTAGACTAGTGGTCCCCAATCTTCTTGGCACCAGGAATCAGTTTTGTGGAAGATTTTCCCACAGACCAAGAGGGTACAAGCAATAGAGAGAGGCTGTAAATACAGATGAAGCTTCGCTGGCTTACCTGCCACTCACCTCCTGCTGTACTGCCCGGTTCCAGGGATTGGGGACCCGTGGCTTAGACTATGGTCTAAGTATAATAGATAGGTGTGATTGGATTCAGGGTCTGTATGAGAGGTAGGACAGTTATACTGAATACAGACCACTATTTTCAGAATGGATTTAAAAAATTTTTTTAATGTAGGGTATTCTTAAGGAATTTATAATCTAAAACATTTGGCAAGCTTGGCTTCTTTTTTTTTTTCCCCCTTTTAACAAAAGGATTGGATTTAAATTATGTGTGTGAATCTTGAAACAACTGAAGCTGTTCTTTAAAAAAAAAAATTACATTATTGTAGTTCAGGTTGAATGCATGTATGCTAATGGGTCGCCAAGTGGAAAAGTGAAATATGAGGTTAATCTTGAACTATTTCATGATCTTCATTACTTTTAAACCAGGATCTTAAGGTACACATACATAAACACATTAGTTACAGAAAGGTGGAAGGACATTTCTAATAGTGGGTAATATTTACTTCTGATATTCTAATGTATAATCTGTTTGCACTATGAGGGAAAAAAGTTTAAGTGTTCTGTTGGATTTGCTAGGTGGGTATATGTACCCATCCTGACCCTTCTTCCCTGTGTATCCCAGGTACTATCTGTTTTCCCTCATCATGAATTTGAGCCGTGATGCTTATGAGATCCGCCTACTGATGGAACAAGAGTCTTCAGCTTATAGCCGGCGACTGAAGGGTTCTGGAGGAGTCCCAGGAGGAATTGAAACTGGAGGACCTGGGGGTCCAGGGGTTCCAGGAGGAGGTCTGCCCCAGGTGGCTCTGAAGCTTCAGCTCCGGGTCCTGCTGCTGGCTCGGGTCCTTCGGGGTCATCCCCCTCTCCTGCTGGATGTGGTCAGAAATGCCTGTGATCTGTTCATCCCACTGGACAAACTAGGCCTCTGGCGCTGTGGCCCTGGGATTGTGGGGCTTTGTGGCCTCGTGTCCTCCATCTTGTCTATTCTCACCCTAATCTGCCCTTGGCTACGACTCAAGCCCTGATATGCTGGTACAGGATAAGGAGGGGACCTGAATTGGTGAGATGGAATTTTATAGATCATCCCTGTGTCCCGGCCTCATTCTAACTCCACTCCTTGGTTAAAATTAAAAATCCAGAGATTTGGGAATAAAAGGAAGGAACTTTGGGGAAGATGAGATGAGGAAAGGTGATTTGTGAAATCAACTGAATGATTCAGATGTTCAGATATGCTGGAGCTTCTGTTCTTTTCCTCCTTCATTGCATTGTCTGTCTCTCCTGACTCTTCTTACTGTCTCTTAAGTCTGTTTAAGATTCTGTCTCGGTATCCCTTTTGTACCTTCTCAGCCCTCTGTCATAACAATTTAATCAGCAGAGTTACTTTTTGGTATGGGAAGTAGAAGTTATGGTCTGTAAAGTTCTAATTGCCTTCTTCCTTTTCTTCACAAAAATGACTTGTGGCAGTTATTTTTGCCTCCAGACTCCAGATCATAATTTTAAAGGCTTTGTGTCCCAGTGGGCTCTTCCCACATGCACCAGAAGAAGTTTCATGCTTCCTTTTCCTCGCTCATGTCTACCTCACTACCTTCCCTCATGATTTGCCATTCCCCTTCTTTCTACTCACACTGCAAGTTTCTGCTTACACTTTGATTTCATGGCTTTGTTCTAGCCTTTCCATACCCCTTCTTTGCCTATCCAGAATGATGCTATGTCTAGCATCTTGTAAATATTGTACAATGATTCTGTGTAAATAGCTGAGGCCTAAGCCCATGATGGACAGCAAGCCTTCCAGGTTAGCAGATTAAAGATCAATTTGCTCATTGATATTTGGTCTGGTCCTGTGTGTTCTGGTCATCTGAGGTCCCTATTTCTGTTACTTTGGTTTGGGTTTTCCATGGGATTAGCCACTGGCATCATTACCAGCGGACTTTTATTGAGGGTCTACAGTATGTAGGCCATAATACTAAGTGGTAGAGATATAAAAAGCTAAGAGGGATCATGATCCCAATTGCAGAAGTTTATAACCTAGCTGAGGAGATGAGGGTATAATGGTAAAGTAACTATACTGGTTCCACAAAACATACCCCATACCAATTTATGGTTTATATTTCCTCCAAAAGCTATAGTACCATAGGTAGCATAGGCTAAGAGTCACAATCAGAACTAAGTGGTTTGTGGGTGGGCTGTGTCTTCACTTGTTCGAACTCTCTGAGTAGGTGGGGAAATGGTATCACTGTTATCAACTCTTTCATTTTCCATATTCCAGATTGAGATAAGTAAGGTTAGGAAGTAAAAAGAATCTATTTGCCAGTCCTATCTTCTATTCCAAACTCGGGGGAAGCATTATTGCTTCCAACAACAAAGGACCAGAAAAAATGGAATAGAAAGAAATGACAGAAAGAGTTATATTCTCTTTGGAAACTGAGATAATGCCTCCAGGGGGCAGCACCAAGGCAGAGAAATACACTAAAATCTCATTCCTCCTTTCCTTGGGCTAGGGCTCCCCACAGTTCCCCACCATCACTCCTCCCATTCCTCCCAACTTTATTTTTAGCTGCCGGTGGGAGGGGGCAGGATGGGAGGGAAAGTAAAGAAAACAGAGAAGGAGAGGGACAGAGGCATAGAGGACTTCTCACACGGATTGAGAACATCAAGGCATGGAATTCCCCCTCGTCCCTCACCTGTTCTTGCCCCTGGCGTTCCTGACAGGTGAGGGAGGTTAACTTCTTGGTTTCTGGTGGGAATGGAAGATACACAGATTTTTGGCCTTGGGACCTTTACGGTTAAAATTCTTTGGCAGTTAGGTGGTGAGGTTAACTGGTTCTATGTGTTGTGTGTGTGTGTGTGTGTGTGCGCGCGCGCATGTGTGTGTACATGCGTGCGCATGCATGCATGGGTTTGCATTCTTATGCCCACACATATGACTGCCTGGCAAAGGCGGAAGCTGTCCACTGCCTTGTATAATATTTGTGTCCAATTATATAAAACTTTGTCCTTAACCTTGGAGTCGACCAAAAAGAAACATGATGTGAACCTCCACGTGACTAGTCTGATTACTATTACCCGCCCCCACCCCTCCCTAATTCTCTCTGTCCTTGATGGTCTCTGGGCTCCTGAGGCATAACTAACTGGCAGTGTGGTTAGAACTCTGGGTTTATCTAACCAGTGAGCTACAGTTACTGGTCATGCACCCCTACCAGCTTCCCAGATGCAATAAGGCTCACTATACAAAATACCTTTCTGAAAATGAGCATGTTTGAGACAGAGCAATCGCCATTGGTGAAAGTGGTGGTGAGGTGGCCTGAGAGGGGCTACTTGAAGGAGCAAGTTGCAGGGAAAGAAGCATGGGAGGGACAAGAGGCCTGGAACTTTTCCTCATCAGTGCCCTGTAATCTTTGTTTCCTAAAATACCAGCTCTGATTTTAAGCGGGTTGGGGTTGGGAGGGAAGAGTCAGCCAGGACATGATTGTGGGGGTCTTCAGAGTGGGCTGAGAGTTAAGGAAGAAATGCAAGCAGGCAGGGGGTGTCAGGAGGGAGATAAGTTAGGAAGCAGATGGTGAGAAACTTTGGGAGTGATGGGACCCTTGGAAAGGATGGATGGCAAACCATGTGTGTAGGCAGGCAAGTGGCTCCACCCAGTTAATTGCCACTGAGGTTTTCCAGGGCTGGAATCAACCAGAGACCTAGACACTGGAGAGAGTGAGAGAGTAACAATGATACTGGGAGTCAAGAAGAAATGAAACCCAAACATGCAGTGTTGTTCTCTAACTTTCTCTTGTTCTCTCTATGGTCCTGGATTTGGGTAGAATTTGGAAAGAATAGTTTTTCTGGTGCTGCAGAAAGGCAACCCTCATTTGGCCTGGCGAGGAGGATGTGTAGGAGGAATGATGTAAAGAGGAAGTTGCCTCTTCCAGGCATGTCTGTGAATGAGATTTCAAGGATAGGAATGGAAATACAGCTGTGCAACAGCATGGCAGAGGGCCACAGCTTAGACATCTCTACCCAAACACAGGAAGGAAATCATCCTTGCTTGGAGCTCTGAGTGCATGACATTGATGGAGTCCAGGGCAGCTTGTAAGACGAAGGGAGGCTGAGATCAGTATGTTCCATTTGCGGCTTCTCTGGCTTTTCCTCTGTGTACTCATTAGCCTTTCTGACTGCTTTCTGCTAACCTTATGATCCTGCCCCCCCCCCAGGTCTCTGCTCCCCCTTTAACCTGGATGTGCATCGCCCACGCCTATTTCTAGGCCCACCAGAGGCTGAATTTGGATACAGTGTCTTACAACATGTTGGGGGTGGACGACAATGGTGAGGAGGAAACCAGAGGGCCAAAGGATTGGGACTGGAGTAGAGCTGTTAAAGGGGAGGCAAGGTGGATGGAAATATAAACTAACCTGGTTCTTTGGAAGTGACTGGGGCTCTAGACTTGCCGTCACCACGCCCTCTCTCTCTGGCCTATCTTAAGTGTCATATTCACACTGTGCTTGTATTCATTTCCTCTCCCCAGGATGCTGGTGGGTGCCCCCTGGGATGGGCCTTCAGGTGACCGAAGGGGGGACGTTTATCGCTGCCTTGTAGGGGGCTCCCACAGTGCCCCATGTGCCAAGTGCCACTTGGGTAAGAAGATTCCTCACTCTTCTAACCCCTAACCTTAATATACTAGTGGCTTTGATCCCTTACATCTCACTTCTTTTTAAAAAAATTTTTTTGGATTATAATAAATTTATAATATTGTGTTATTTTCAAGTGTACAGCAAAATGGTTCAGTTATACATATACATATATCCATTCTTTTTCAGATTCTTTTCTCATATAGGTTATTACAGAATGTTGAGTAGAGTTCCCTGTGCTATACAGTAGGTCCTTGTTGGTTATCTATTTTATATTAATAGTGTTTGTATGTTAATCTCAAGCTCCTAATTTATCCCCCACCCTACATTTCCCCTTTGGTAACCATAAATGTGTTTTCTAAGTCTGTAAGTCGTGTTTCTGTTTTGTAAACAAGTTCATTTATATATTTTAAAAAATTAGATTCCACATATGAGTGATATCACCCCTCACTTGTTCACCTCCATATCCTACACACTCCTTGTTCCTGACTTGATCCTGACCCCTTCTCATCCTCTTCCAAAATCACCTTGAACTCAGTCACCCCATCTGTGACCTCGTGACCTCATGTTCTTCCACTCCCCTTCAACCAGGTGACCATCCACTGGGAAATTCATCTCGTTCTGCTGTGAATATGCACCTGGGGATGTCTCTGTTGGAGACAGATGGCAATGGGGGATTCATGGTAAGCTAAGGAAAGAGTGGTGGTAGGGTCTCTGAAGGTTTGTGGTAGAGAAAAGGGCAGTCTGGCAAGGGAAACTGGTCTATGGGGAGAGGTCAAGGAGTTAAAACCCTAGAAAGCAAGAAGGGAAATCTCGGGGAGTGGTCTCACTGTCTCCTTTGACGAGGAGCATGTTCTGAGGGTGCCCTTGCAAGCCTGGGGGTAACTGTTTCCCTTCCCAATCCCCAGGCTTGCGCCCCTCTCTGGTCTCGTGCTTGCGGCTCATCTGTCTTCAGTTCTGGAATATGTGCCCGTGTGGATGCTTCCTTCCGGCCCCAGGGAAGCCTGGCACCCACTGCACAACGTGAGCCAGGAGAAGGGCCCAACTACCCAGAATAGGGGGTGTAGGGTGGGAAAAAGATGGGGCCTCAGTGTATGATGCTTGACCAGGGACCTACATGGCTATCCCCACTGCGACCTAACGTGTGTGCAAAGGCTCCATGTTTCCTTACAGATTAGAATTCAGACTCTTTACCAGGGCATCAAGACTCCATGAACTGATTTAGTTCAGTGACTCAGTTGTGTCCAAACTGATTTAACCAACTTCAGAACTCAACTCTCACTATATTCCTCCATACCCTACACCTTAGCTATAGCCTTCACTTTTCTTGTATATGTCATCTGTTTTTTTATACCTCCATCTCCTTTTATTTAAAGTGTTTTCCACCCAAATGCCTTTCCTTATATTCTTCTCAAACATCTCTAGTCTTCAATATCTTCTCAGCTGCTGCCTGCTTTTATTCCCTACCAACAGAACTGATCCTCTATTGTTCTCTCACAACATAAAATGGTGCTGTTTCTACTTGCACTTAATTCCATCTTCGCTGTTTTTGAGTCAATTGTATGTATTCCCATCTTCTTTTTTATTCAGTTCTGTATTTACCTAGGACTGGGTAATCTTCCTTGTATGTAAGAAGCGCCTAATAGTTTGAATTAAATGTGCCCTCCTGTGACACAGTGGTAAAGAACCTTGCCAGTGTAGGAGATGTGGGTTCAATCCCTGAGTCAGGAAGATCCCCTGGAAAAGGAAATGGCAACCCATTCCAGTATTCCTGCCTGGGAAATCCCATGGACAAATAAGCCTGGTGAGCTATAGTCTATGGGCTCATAAAGAGTCAGACACGATTGAATGATTAACACTTTCCTGTGACCTCTTTTCTTGTTGCCCCCATGCCCAATATCCTTTGCCCCTCTGTTTCCCATCACCAATACCCCTCCTCCTAGGCTGCCCCACATACATGGATGTCGTCATTGTCTTGGATGGCTCCAACAGCATCTACCCTTGGTCTGAAGTTCAGACCTTCCTACGAAGACTGGTAGGGAGATTGTTTATTGACCCGGAACAGATACAGGTAAGAGAAGGCAGGATGGATGGGCATGGAGGGAAGAATCGGGGAGAGAGAAGATAAATGTAGGCAGTATCTTCAGTAGTATCCAGGTGCTCATCTCCCCTCCCTCACATGCTTTCTTCTCCCTCCTCCTGCCCATTACACACATTCCCTTAGAGTGCACACTTTATTCTCAGGTGGGGCTAGTACAGTATGGAGAGAGCTCTGTCCATGAGTGGTCCCTGGGAGATTTCCGAACCAAGGAAGAAGTGGTGAGAGCAGCAAGGAACCTGAGCCGGCGAGAGGGACGAGAAACAAAGACTGCTCAAGCAATAATGATGGCCTGGTGAGACACTGGGAAGGGGAGTTTGGGCGGCCAGAAGGGGCAGGGGAAGGTTTGGAGTGCAGTGTGTACATCCTGACATGTGTTGCTTGCTTATGTTTGTTTGCCTGCTAGTGGTAGGTGGGGTGAGTCTAAATTGCCCATCATTGCATTCCTCATTGCCTTTCTACAAAGTATCTGTCTGTGTCTCTCCATGTTTCTGCTTTGCATCTGCAGATGGAATTCTGTCTGTATACCTCCACTCCTCCTTTTTTAAAAAAAAGATTTATTTGTTATTTGTTTATTAATTGATTGATTGATTTTTGGCTACTCTGGGTCTTTGTTGCCAGATGCAGGCTTTCTCTAGTTGCAGCGAGCAGGCGCTACTCTTCGTTGCAGTGCGTGGGCTTCTCACTGTGGTTACTTCTCTTGCGGGGCATGGGCTATAGGGCTTCTGGGCTTTGGTAGTTGAAGCTCAAGAGCTCTGGAGAGCAGGCTCAGTAGTTGTGGCTCATGGGCTTAGCTGCTGTGTGGCATGTGGAACCTTCCTGGAATCAAACCTGTGTCCCTTGCATTGGCAGGTGGATTCTCAACCACTGAGCCACCAGGGACGCCCCTTCACTCCCACTTTGATGTTGGCCCTTGGGTTCTCCACCACTCATGTCCTCACCCATTTTCCAAACTCTCCAAAACTCATCTCTGGGAAGATTCCTCTGACCTGACAATTCTTTATTCTATGAACTGGTGGCTCAGCTGGTAAAGAATCTGCCTGCAGTGCAGGAGACCTGGGCTCATTCCCTGGATTGGGAAGATCCCCTGGAGAAGGGAATGGCAACCCCCTCCAGTATTCTTGCTTGGAGAATTCCATGGACAGAGGAGCCTGGCAGGCAGACTACATGTTCCATGGGGTCCAAAGATTTGATTGTGACTAACACTTTCACTTTTTTTCCCATCACCCTTAATATTTATTCCCCTAAATACAATATTTGCTGAATGAATCTGTGAGTGGATGGATTTTATACTTATGTGCATTGATGATATACTGCTCTGTATGTTATAGGACACCCCGACACTTGAGCTTTTATTACTGTGTGCCAGTCTCTATGGTAGACAGTTGGGGAAATGGGCTAAAAAGCAAAAGGTCTAACCTCAGTGAACGGCTGACAGTGTTAAGTACTGGATATGTGTATCTATCTGCACACATCTGGTCACAGCTCACTCCTTGTTTCTCTTCTCAGCACAGAAGGATTCAGTCAGTCCCGCGGGGGCCGACCAGAGGCTGCTAGGCTACTGGTGGTTGTCACTGATGGAGAGTCCCATGATGGAGAAGAGCTTCCCACAGCACTGCAGGCCTGTGAGGCTGGAAGAGTGACACGCTATGGGATTGCTGTGAGAATCATCTCTGGATCTGGAAGGATGGAAGGGGGTGGGGATGGTGACACTGAGGGCTGGGAACTTAAGGAAAACGGATATTGATAACTTCCCAGACCACTCACAACATACAACTAACAGACTCTACCTTGATCTCCTGACCCCAGGTCCTTGGTCACTACCTCCGGCGGCAGCGAGACCCCAGTTCTTTCCTGCGAGAAATCAGAGCTATTGCCAGTGATCCAGACGAGAAATTCTTCTTCAACGTCACAGATGAAGCAGCACTGACTGACATTGTGGATGCGTTAGGGGACCGGATTTTTGGCCTTGAAGGTAATGATTACCCTGGAGAAAAAGAGGACAGGGCAGGGGGAGTTCTGGGGTATAGGTGGGGTTCTGGAAAAAAGTTTATTAGGTCAAAGGGGGAACCATCTTCACTTATATTGCCTCAATGTTTTCTTACACTCTAGGGTCCCATGGAGAAAATGAAAGCTCCTTTGGGCTGGAAATGTCTCAGATTGGTTTCTCTACTCATCAGCTAAAGGTTGGACAGACTCTGACCTCCCCGACCCATGACCCCTCTCAACATCTGACTCTTTTCAGCCTCTAATCCGGACGACTTCACTCCCAGTGCTCTTCTACACTGTGCCTGTAACTAATGTCCATGCCGACCTTCCCATGCCTTTCCAACCGACCCCAGGCTGCCCTCAGTGACCCTCTCACTCCTGGAGAGTTTTTTCTTCTTATTCCCCACTGTCTTTTCAGCGACCTCATTTGGTTCTGCCCTACAGGATGGGATTCTCTTTGGAATGGTGGGGGCTTATGACTGGGGGGGCTCAGTGTTATGGCTTGAAGAAGGTCGCCGCCTCTTCCCACCACGGACAGCCCTGGAAGATGAATTCCCCCCTGCATTGCAGAACCATGCAGCCTACCTGGGTGAGTAGCAGAGAGCTGCAAAGGATTAGAGGGTGGCGGGGAAAAATGCTTCCCTAGTTGGGGCTCTCAGGTACTTACTGCTAACTCATGCAGTTTCTCACTGATCTGCTACTTTCCTTGGGACCCCCTTCTGTGCCTGTAGGGAACCCTCCTACTCTGACCCCATTTTCTTTCCCTTTCACCCCTAATTCCTTGTCCACTTCTAGGTTACTCTGTTTCCTCCATGTTTTTGCGGGGTGGTCGCCGCCTCTTTCTCTCAGGGGCTCCTCGGTTTAGTCATCGAGGAAAGGTCATCGCCTTCCAACTTAAGAAAGATGGGGCTGTGAGGGTCGCCCAGAGCCTCCAGGGGGAGCAGGTAGGGCATCCAAGGTGGGGGATGAGGCCTGTGGGTCCCCAGGGACTCCAGGCTGCTGGGGGAGGGACTCCAGGCTGTGGGGGAAGATGGTGAAGGGGCAAGAGAGGGGCCTTAGAAATGTGTGATCAATTCTGGTTGTCAGGGATGTGAGGACCAGATCGGCAGGTGCTTCCCACTTGTCCATAATCTTGCCTTCCCTTTCCCTGGGATCACCACTGCCTACCACTCTCCAGATTGGCTCGTACTTTGGCAGTGAACTCTGTCCATTGGACATCGATGGGGATGGAACAACTGATGTCTTACTTGTGGCTGCCCCCATGTTCCTGGGGCCCCAGAACAAGGAGACAGGACGTGTTTATGTGTATCTGGTGGGCCAGGTGAGACTTGCTGGGATGTCCTAGAACTTACCTGTGGGGGATAGAGGGGGGTGGGGAGGCACACACATTTGAGGGCTGGCTGACAGGTCAGGACTCTCTGATCAGCACCTTCGGTCTTCTCACTGCCACCAGCCATCCTTGCTGACACTCCAGAGAACACTTCAGCCAGAATCCCCCCAGGATGCTCGGTTTGGCTTTGCCATGGGTGCTCTTCCTGATTTGAACCAAGATGGTTTTGCTGATGTGGCTGTGGGGGCACCGCTGGAGGATGGGCACCGTGGAGCCCTGTACCTCTATCATGGGGCCCAGAGAGGAGTCAGGCCACGTCCTGCACAGGTCAGAAGAGCCCCGATGAAGCAGGGGCATGGTGAGGGGAAAGGGGTACACACTCTTTTCTTATCATTGTTCTCCTGGGCTTGAGACCCAACCTGAACAAGTGCCTTTTTTTGATTGTTTATTTTCATGTATTTATTTGTGGCTGGGCTGAGTCTTTGTTGCTTTTGTAAGGGCTTTCTCTAGTTGTGGTGAGTAGGGGTTACTCTTTGTTTAGGTGCTCGGCCTTCTGACTGCGGTGGCTTCTCTTGTTGAAGAGCACGGGCTCTAGGCTCTCAGGCTTCAGTAGTTGTGGCCCACAGGCTCAGTAGCTGTGGCTCACAGGTCCGAGTATGCAGGCTTCAGTAGTTGCAGCACGAGGGCTCAGTACTTGTGACTCTCGGGCTCTAGAGCGTAGGCTCAGTAGTTGTGGCACATGGGGTTAGTTGCTCTGCAGCATGTAGAATCTTCCCGGACTAGGGATTGAACCCATGTCCCCTGCATTGGCAGGTGGAGTCTTATCCACCTGGGAAGTCCAACAAGTGCCTTTGTTTTTTTTCGTTTTAATCAGTAGTCAAAAAGGTGAGGCGATGGGGGCAGGAAACATATTGCTATACTAGGGACTCCTGAACACGCACAAGTTTTTCTCCTTCCTCCTCATGCTTGAGGGGAGAATTAGAAATAGCCAGATGGGAGGCCTCAGAAACCAGGTGTGTGAGTCCTTGTTCAGTCTCTCCTCTCTCCCTCTCAGCGGATTGCGGCGGTCTCCATGCCACAGGCCCTCAGCTACTTTGGCCGAAGTGTGGATGGCCGGCTGGATCTAGATGGTGATGACCTGGTCGATGTGGCTGTGGGTGCCCAAGGGGCAGCCATTCTGCTCAGGTGAGCAGTTGCAGCTCAAGCATCAGTGGACAACATGGCATAGCTGTTAAAAGCAAGGGCTTTGGAGTCACAGACTTATATCTGGCTTCTTGATCAGCTTACTCTGCGCTTCCATTCTCCTAGTTTATAAAATGGGAATAATACCTATACCTGCCCTAAAAGCTTGTGGTGAGGATTAAATGTGATAATCCATACAAAGATCAAAACACCACGCCTAGAGCACATGGCAAGTGCTTATTGAATATCAGCTATTAGCTTACTCGTGTCCAAAGATTCAGGGGAGGCTGGCTCGTGTGTCGCCCAGCTTCTTATTCTTTCCTTTGACCTCAGGGAGGCAAATACTGGGGATCGCCTTTCTCTAAGGGCTTTCCTCCCATGGCTAGACTTTCTTTCCCACCCTGTTCCCAGCTCCCGGCCCATTGTCCGCCTGGCCCCTTCACTAGATGTGACCCCGCCAGCCATCAGCGTGGTTCAGAAGGACTGTAAGCGGCGAGGCCAGGAGGCAACCTGCCTGTCCGCAGCCCTTTGCTTCCAAGTGACCTCTCGCACTCCTGGCCGCTGGGATCGCCAATTCCGTGAGTGACTGGGCAGCAGTCCAACCCCTCCCTGCCCTAGTCTTGGGACCCCTCTCCACCTGCACTCTTGCCCACCCCATTCAGATGTGCAGTTCACAGCATCGCTAGACGAGTGGACAACCGCAGCCCGGGCAGCATTTGACGGCTCTGGCCAGAGGCTGTCCCCTCGGCGGCTCCGGCTCAGTGTGGGGAACATCACTTGTGAGCAACTGCACTTCCATGTGCTGGTGAGGAGAGGGCAGGAACTGCTTGGCATCAGGGCCTGGGAGTGAGAGGAAGGCTGCATCAGAGGAGGAGGTTCTGCTGGATCGGCAAGAAATCTGAAATGGGAAAAGTGAGAGAGTTCAGACCTTGGAGGCAGGCTGATCTGGGTTTGAATCCTGCTCTGCCGTTTAGCACCTGTGCATTCTGGCAAGTCGCATCACCTACAAACCTTAGATTCCTTGCCTGAAAAGGGGAGATTAATAGTCACAACGTTATAGGAGTTGTCTTAGAATTAAATGTAATAGTATTGATAAAACCTTAGGACAGTACCTAGCACACAGGAAGTGCTCAGTAAATGATCAGTGTAATTATCACATTCTACCAAGATTCCTGGGTCTTCTCCCTTACCCTGGTTCCCCATGAGCCTTCACTCTGGTTTCTCTCAGGATACATCAGATTACCTCCGGCCAGTGTCCTTGACTGTGACCTTTGCTTTGGACAACACCACAAAGCCAGGGCCTGTGCTGGATGAGGGCTCACCCACCTCCATCCGAAAGCTGGTCAGCAGTGCCAAGCCCTGCCCTGCCCCCGCGTTGCCACACTGCGCTTCTCAGTGAATTCAAGAGAAAGGGGTGGGGGCAGACATGAGATCACAGTGGGATCTGACCTAGGCACCCACTCTTCTCTTTTCACTTGTCCTCCAATCCCATCCCTTTTTCCCATGCCTTCCTCTCAGTCCTCAGCCCCTTCTCTCTCCTCTAGGTCCCTTTCTCCAAGGACTGTGGCCCTGACAATGAATGTGTCACAGATTTGGTACTTCAAGCTAATATGGACATCAGAGGCTCCAGGTGGGTTGGATATGAACAGGCCAAACTGGGCTGACTTAAGACAGACCAGAAGGGACTTGAAGGGAGATGGAGGGCTGTTTCTTGCCCAGGAAAACAGAAATGAGGCTTCTGGCTCTCCTTCAACTCTGGTCTGCCCTTTATCCACCACTCCTAGGAAGGACCCGTTCATAGTTCGAGGGGGTCGGCGGAAAGTGCTGGTGTCAGCAACTTTGGAGAACAAGAAGGAGAATGCCTACAACACTAGCCTGAGTCTCAGCTTCTCCAGAAACCTCCACCTGTCCAGTTTCACTCCTCAGGTGCCCTTGGGGAAGGGAGTTCAGGGGAATCAGGGAAGGAGGAAGACAACTGGAGTGCTGGCTATGAGGGCCTCTGGGAAAGGCTGTGTTTAGAGGCTGCAGGCAAGAGGGCAGTCGCAGCCCCAGCACAGCCTTCGTCCTGCTTCCTCTGTTCTCAGAGCAACAGCCCAGTGAAGGTGGAGTGTGCAGCCCCTGCCCCGCATGCCCGGCTCTGCAGCGTGGGGCATCCTGTCTTCCAGATGGGAGCCAAGGTGAGTCGGGGCCCAGGATGAGAAAGGGGCTTTGAGAGATCAGGGGCTGGAATCTGTGGGGCCTGGGAGTTTAGGGAAGGAGGCTCACAGATGGGCTCCCATTCCTCTGTAGTTGTCCCATGAAGAGAAACCTACCATGTCCCCATGTCCCTTGGCCCTAGGTGACCTTCCTGCTAGAGTTTGAGTTTAGCTGCTCCTTCCTCCTGAGCCAGGTCCTTGTGAGGCTGACAGCCATCAGGTGAGAGGAGTGGGCATCTCCTCCCAGCCCTCTGTTGTTAGGTCTTGATGGGGTGGTGTGGGATTGAGGGTGCCGGTGGAAGCAGCATGACTCCCTCACTCCAGAGAAGGGGGTCTGAGATAGGGCTGGGATGTGAGCCTCCCCTTGACCCTACAGCAGTAGCCTGGAGAGAAATGGAACGCTTCGCGATAACACAGCCCAGACCTCAGCCTACATTCAGTATGAGCCTCACCTCCTTTTCTCCAGGTATGGCTCAGCTCCTCACTGGGACCCCATTCGGACCCCAGAATGTTCGTCCTCTTTATATTCACTCCCTCTCCCTCCATGTGCTTCAGTATTTCCGAACACCAAACCCCTGGGGTTGCCCCATCTTTTTGGCCTTAATCCCACTCATGCTAAACCTTCTTTTAAGCATTTCTCTTTCCTAGGTATGGGTATACCTATACGTCCTAGTTGTAGGGCTTTGCTGGGCCCTGGGGGTTGGAGCTGGGGTGGCGGGATGTGGCCATAAAGTTTATGGCAAGTCTGTGTCATATTTCATTTCTGTCTTCGCTGTGTACCCCCATATCTTTGTCCATGTGCTGGCCCTTCCTCCCACGAATCTGTCCGAATGCTGATCGTGTGCCCGTGTTTCTGTGTCATGGCTGTGACCATGCACTTCCTGACTCGGTGTCCACGCAGTGAGTCCACTCTGCACCGCTATGAGGTCCACCCATATGGAACCCTCCCAGTGGGCCCTGGCCCCGAATTCAAAACCACTCTTAGGGTGAGAAGCCAGAGGGGCCTTGGCATGAGCAGAGGGATGGAGAGGAGTCCTGGGAAAAGGATGGGAAGGATCTTTCTTAGATTTCAGTGGCATTGAGGGTAAAGCGAAACAGGTGAGGAAGGGTCTTTCTCTGTCTCTCACCTCTTCCTTTTCCAATCCTCCTTTTAGGTTCAGAACCTTGGCTGCTATGTGGTCGGCGGCCTCATCATCTCAGCCCTCCTTCCAGCTGTGGCCTATGGGGGCAATTACTTCCTGTCACTGTCTCAAGTTATCACTAACAATGTGAGTCTGGCCTGGGGACCTATGGAACCCTGCCACCTTGATCTGGCGGACTCACCCAGCTCCTCATCTGCTGGGTCTTTGCTCTCAGGGATCCTCCCTGTCTGTGGGGGAAGGGGCTTTCTTTTCCACATGTACCTTCTTTGAGAAGAAAGAAAGGGATTACTCAGGGAAGAACTTCAAGAATGTGGATGGTGTGCTCCTGCTCAGCCTGGAGGGGCCGGCCTCTCGCCATCCAGGGGATCCTTCAAGTTGGCTCTTCCTCTAGGCAAGCTGCACAGTGCAGAACCTGACCAAACCCCCAGGGCCTCCTGTGCATCCAGAGGAGCTTCAGCACACAAGCAGGCTGGTATGAGTCACAGGGGTGTGAAGAAGGTGTCCAGAGCAGGAATGCAGGGAGGAACAGTGGAGTTCAGAGCTTTGGGTGGAAGGTAGAGCCTGGAGTAGGGCATGGGGATTGTTCCCCCTCCAGGGTCCTGATCTGTCTCTCTCTTCTGATAGAATGAGAGCAATACCCACTGCCAGGTTGTGAGGTGCCACCTTGGGCAGCTGGCAAAGGGGACCGAGATCTCTGTTGGACTACTGAGGCTGGTTCACAATGAATTTTTCCGGAGGGTAAACATTTCCTTTTCTACTACTCTCCTCTGCTGCTGCTATCTGGGATTTTGGCATAGGCATTTAGGAGACAGACTCATGTTCAGGTTTGAGCTTCGCCTCCTACTAGCAAAGTTATTTGATTTTTCTAAGCTTCTTTCTCCTCATCTNGCCAGGTTGTGAGGTGCCACCTTGGGCAGCTGGCAAAGGGGACCGAGATCTCTGTTGGACTACTGAGGCTGGTTCACAATGAATTTTTCCGGAGGGTAAACATTTCCTTTTCTACTACTCTCCTCTGCTGCTGCTATCTGGGATTTTGGCATAGGCATTTAGGAGACAGACTCATGTTCAGGTTTGAGCTTCGCCTCCTACTAGCAAAGTTATTTGATTTTTCTAAGCTTCTTTCTCCTCATCTTGAAAATAAGGAAGAAAATATCTACTCTATGAGGTTGTTGTAAAGAACAAACTAATGAGATGCACTCACTCAAAGCTAGTTACTGTTTTTGTATTTTTCTCCGTTTATCATCTCTTAGTGTTATTATCACTAAGGTATATAGGATACCTAAATTCAATCAATCCATCAAATGCCTACTATATAAAAGGCCCTATCTTATATATATATTCCTCTGTGACTAAGGAGAATATCCCCAACATTTAGCATCATGGCTTCCCAGATGACACTAGTAAAAGGTTCCCTGGTAAAGAACCTGCCTGCCAATGCAGGCGGAGAAGGCAATGGCACCCCACTCCAGTACTCTTGCCTGGAAAATCTCATGGGTGGAGGAGCCTGCTAGGCTACAGTACATGGGGTCGGTAAGAGTTGGACATGACTAGGCGACTTCACTTTCACTTCTCACTTTCATGCATTGGAGGAGGAAATGGCAACCCACTCCAGTGCTCTTGCCTGGAGAATCCCAGGGACGGGGGAGCCTGGTGGGCTGCCGTCTATGGGGTCGCACAGAGTTGGACACGACTGAAGTGACTTAGCAGCAGCAGCCAATGCAGGAGATGTAATATATGCGAGTTTGATCCCTGGGTTGAGAAGATCTCCTGGAAAAGGAAATGGCAACCCATTCCAGTATCCTTGCCTGGAAAATTGCATGGACAGAGGAGCCTGGCAGGCTACAGTCCATGGAGTTGCAAAGAGTCAGACATGACTGAGCATGTCTAGTTAACTCATTATAGTGATTTAATATATTTTTATTAAATGAACCGGTAAAGAGTTGATATTACAAGTAGGATATGCATGGAGGGTAGTGGGAAGTGATATTGTATAGTGAAAGGGATCTAAATTATGAAAATTCTTTAAAGCTGAGGAGTTGAATTTAACGTGATAGGCAGTCAGGAGTCAGGGTGAGTTTCTTAGAAGGGCAATGACATCTTAATTATAACAGCTATTTAGTACTAGGGGTTTATATTGTACTTTCCTGTGTGCCATCTACTTTGAATAATATAAGATCCCTGCGATGTAGGCATTTTTCAGGAAAGTTAAGTCTGACAGACCATCCTTCCCTAAGTCCAGTTCTCTCTTTATCTCTCTTTGGTATCCATTTTTCATTCATTTATTTACTCTTTTAACAAAGGTTTATTGAGAAGTTGTGCTAGGCACCTAGGGACACATAAATTACTAACACTTGACCTCAGGATTTTATAGTTCAACAGAAGTGAAAGAGAAATAAACAGAATATTATAAGCTAGTCCAGGGTGATGCAGATTAGGAGGAAACACTTTTCTACTTCCCAGAAGGGATGACATCTGAACTTCAGCCCAAAGGAAGGGTAGGAGTTGGCCAAAACAAGAGGGGTTGAATGCATTTCAAGAGGTGTAGAGCATGCCGAGTCCATGCAGGCCACAGGCTCTCCATCTGTCACCCTTCTTCTCTTTCCCTGTTGCTCTCCAACTGTTTCCTCTGGTCTTGAGGGTCCTGGAAGTTATCCCCCCAGCCTCATCTTTGCCATTAGGGTCCTGAGACCTGTTCCACCTGATGAGGTTGTAGTTGTTAGTCGCTAAGTCGTGTCTGACTTTTTTGCAACCCCATGGACTATAGCCCATCAGGCTTCTCTGTCCATGGGATTTCCCAGGCAAGACTACTAGAGTGGGTTACCATTTTCTTCCCTAGGGGATCTTCCTGAACCAGAGGGATCGAACCTCACTCTCCTGCATTGGCAGGTGGATTCTTTACCATTGAGCCACCAGGGAAGCCCAATCATGACTCACTTTAAATCTCTTTCCATTCCACAGGCCAAATTCAAGTCTCTGATAGTGGTCAGCACCTTCAAACTGAGCACTGAGGAAGGCAGCGTCCTACTGCTGACTGAAGCCTCCCGGTGGAGCGAGGTGGGGCTGGAGACTGAGTTTGAGAGCTGTGAAACTAGGAAGGATAGTGATAGCATCAGGGGACCTGTGAGCTTGTTCACAACAGGGGTGTCTTCATTAGGCAGCATTCAGGGAGTCAGAAGTGATCAATCAGAATAGTGGATCCCTCTGCCTCCATTCTGACCTCAGTGTCTTCCCTTTTATTCTTCTGTTTGGGGGCTGAGTTTGCTACAGTGTGGGGTGAAGCTAACTGGGCAAAAGGGTGCAAGTAAAAACCAGCTGTCCTCTCTATGCAGAGCCTCCTGGAGGTGATTCAGTCCCGCCCTGTCCTCATCTCTCTGTGGATCCTCATTGGCAGTGTCCTGGGAGGGCTGCTCCTGCTTGCTCTCCTTGTTTTCTGCCTTTGGAAGGTAAGCACTGCTGAAGTGGACAGTATGGGGCATGGTGCCCATGAGTTAAAGTAGCCTTCATTACATAAGGGAAAACTGGGTTTGTGCTGGGCAACTAAGCAGGCTGTGAGTGTCTCCAGATCTCCTTCACTGTCCTTCAGGAATCTTAGATGAATTATACCAAAGCCAAATAAAATAAATTCGAATCTTATTTTTGGAAGCAGAACAAAACTGAAGGCTTCAGATACCTCTAAGGGCCTTCGGCAGGGTCTCCAGGCAGGGCATTTGGTGACGACTCTTATCTCTTTCCCTACAGCTTGGCTTCTTTGCCCGGAAGAAAATCCCAGAGGAAGAAAAGAGAGAAGAGAAATTGGAGCAATGAATGTAGAATAAAGTCCATAAAGACCTCTCTTGCAGCTTCTCCAAAAGACTTGCCTAAGAGCAGAAGTTTGGGGGCTCAGATGGTGCAAGAGGAAGAAAGCCTCTGGACTGTCTCCCCAGACCTGCAGCCTGACTTAACTTTTGAGTCATGAGGATGCTGCTGGCAAGAGATGAGGCCTCACCTCAGACAAGAAGGGCTGGCACTAAAACCAGGAACATTCCCACCCTGTGCTTCCCTCCTTGTGATCCTGGCTCCAGAGCTTACACTGGGGCCTTAGTGTAGGGCCCCCTTTTTCCCCTGTCCCTGGGAATCAGCACTGTTTTGCCTAGGTCCCTGACTTCTTTCAGGTTCCCCTACTACATCCTCCCTCACAGTTTGGAAAGGACTAGGGTTATCTTCCACCATTCCCCTACCTCTCACCTTCCTGCCTTCTCCCCACTCCACAGGAGAGCGCTGACGTTGGCTTGCACAAGTAAAGTCAACATCTGCTGCTTTCCTGTGGAGTCTGGTGATTCAGAGGGCCGGATGGGGAGAGTCAACAGGAAAAAAGGAGGGAGGAGGAAAAGCCACAAGAGACATTCTGTACAATTCCAAGAAACAGAGAAGCCTTTAGACAGGCAACTGCCATTCCCCCTGAAACCCGAGACTTTCGTGGTGCACTCGCCTGCGCTTGCCCGCCCTCAGGTGCTGGTGAAAGGGAACTGCTCCAGGCCTGCTGGGCAAGCGTTTCCCAGCTCTGCAGCCTTCACTGGGAGTAAAGCCAGGGCTGAGTGCCCCATTCTCTGGAGCCAGGGGCCCCCATGTGGCTAGAGTTGGAATAACAGGGAAGACTGGTTGCCCCAGGCAGTTTTTTCTTCTCAGGCCATACACCCTCTTGAGCCCTCCTTGGAGCCTCCTTATAGATACTAGAGAGAAGGGACAGGATTGCTGCTTGATGGTAGGAAACCCTTTCACCTTACTAGATTTAGGAGGCAGCAGAGCCAAGGGTCTGAACAAGTGGGGTTTGAATTAAGGAAGAAGCTGAAGAAGGTGGCAAGAGGTCTCTGGGAAGCAAGCCCTTACTTGTTTGGCACTGGTTATATAGCACAAATAGCTCCTAGGAAATATTTCTGGGGCATCTCCAGCCATGCCTTGTGAGGCTTCTCTGGTGGCATCAGTTTACCAGCCCTTGCTTGATGTTTACTGGAAATTCCCAAGTTAATTTCTATCTCTGAACAACCCCCACCCTCCACCCTCCCACCCCCAACTCTCACTTTTTGGTCATGGCCAGTAAAGAGAAGTGGATTCTCCTTGACAATTGGGTAACTTGCAGTTCTTTGTAACCAGGACTCTAGATACCAAAGTCAGATATTGGTTTCCAGAGACCAGCTCTGACAGCCACTTGAAGAATCAACACCCGTTTACAGCCCAGGAGAGAGGGGACCTGACCGGGCAGTTGACTAGCAGCCACAGATTCTCCTCCAGGGCTATTCTTGAGATCTAGTGAGAGGGTTTATTTTTACTTATCTCTGACCTTTTACAGACAGCATTGTCTCTGTTTGCTAATAAGGTGGATAGTTTATTAGATGGTCAGAACAAATAAAGTTCAATGTCAAATGACTTCTGGTTCTTCTTGAGTTCTCTGGGATATAGACTGCTCACAAATTGTGAGAGGTGGAGCCTTGATTCACCTGAGACCCTATACAGTAGGGTCCCTGGAAGATGAAGTTATGACGGATTTGAAGTGATTTCTGTGACTCTCCTACTACCGATGTGCCCTGGCCTCCTGCAATCCTCACCTGCTTACGTGAGCATAGAGTGTAAAATGTGTAGGCTTGGTTTGGTAAGCACATAGGCCTAGATTGAAATTCCAGGTCTGCCATTTATGAGCTATATGGCCTTGAGCAACCCATGACTACCCTGAGGTTCAGATAAGAGGCTGTATAGAACAGTGGTTAAGAATGAAGACAGACTTGAGTTTGAGCTAAACCACTTGAAGGGCTTCCCTTGTGGCTCAGTGGCAAAGAACTCATCTGCGAATGCAGGAGATGCAGGCTCGATCCCTGGTCCAGGATGATCCCCTGCAGAAGGAAATGGTAACCTGCTCCAGTATTCTTGCCCAAGAAATCCCATGGATAGAGGAGCCTGGTGGGCTACTATAGTACACGGGGTTGCAAAAGAGTTGGACATGATTTATCAACTAAACAACATACCACGTAAAACCTATTGGACATTGAACAGATTTAACTTCCCTAAGTCTTGACTTTCTTGACTTTAAACTTATTAAGGTTCAGACTTCCCCAGTGGTCCAGTGGCTAAGACTCCATATTCCCATTGCAGGAAGCCAGGGTTCAGTCCCTGGTTAGGGAACTAGAGCCCACATGCTGCAAGTAAAGATCTCACGTGCTGCTACGAGGACTGACCATCCCGCAAGTCAGTTAAGACACGGCTCAGCNTATTAAGGTTCAGACTTCCCCAGTGGTCCAGTGGCTAAGACTCCATATTCCCATTGCAGGAAGCCAGGGTTCAGTCCCTGGTTAGGGAACTAGAGCCCACATGCTGCAAGTAAAGATCTCACGTGCTGCTACGAGGACTGACCATCCCGCAAGTCAGTTAAGACACGGCTCAGCCAAACAAATATTTTAAAATAAATGTATTAGGACTGTGAGAACTAAATGAGGTAATTCAAGTAAAGTGAAATGGTAACTACTGTTATAAAAATAATTTGTTATAAGATAACCTACCCTACATAACCTGCATTGTGAGGACTGAGGAGGTATATTGAAGCACCAAGTGATGCTCATAATCTGGTGACTTGCCTGCTCTTCACAGACTCTCAAGATTTGTTCTCCTACGTGTTATTATCTCCTGCCACTAAATCTTACCCTATGCCTCATCCCCTCAGGTCCAGAAAGATGATAATTAAGTGATTAACTTAAGGTTCTAAAGGTAGAAATCCGATTGATTAGATTTCTTTAGACACCCAGGGTTCTTCTGTTATCCCTAAGGTACATGGGTGCTTCAGCAATGGGCTTCTAGAGACCATGTCTCTCTCTCTTTGTTGCCTAACCCTGAGAATAGTGGCCGTTCCAGCTTATTAGGCAGGGACAACCATTCTGTGGCAAGCTGGTGTTATTTTGTAGCTGGAGGATCCACGGTAGCCCTCAGCACATAGACTATCATTTCATCAACCTTTATGGAGCACACTTTCTGGGTCAGGGACTGAGGCCATGGTTATGTTGACAGATTCCCCCTCCTTATCCCGAGTCAGCCCACAAAGGGAGTTGGGTATCCTCAAAAACTGGTTCATCTCATCCTCTCTCCACGTGATTACTATTTTTCTCCACCTAGAGATCCCTCTCCTCTCTACTGCTCAGCTCCAGGATGGGACTTTCTCTAACTCCAATCTATTCTTCTATAAGCCTGTTACCTTTTCCTTTGAAGCACAGCCAGTTTGAGAAGCAACTGTAGAACAACAGGCTTGCCTCAGACACACAGAAAGGTGTTGCTTTCTTCTCATTGTTGCTCCTTTGTTCCTTCATTCATTACTTTGTTTATTCCCTCATAAGACGTTAAGCACCTAATATGTGCTAGGCAATGGGAATAATATAAAATGCAACCTCTACCATCAAAGAGCCCAGTCTAGTAGGAGAAACAAGCATGTAAACAAATAATGGCAAATACAGAGAGCTTGTTGCTAGACAATAGTCGCACACAAGGAGTGTGTCACATACAAGAGGCACACTTTTTTTAGGTGGGGTTGGCAGGACTTTAAAAGTTTACAGAAAAAATTTTTTGTGCCTTGAGGGGCCACCAAATGTGAAGGACCACCAAGTGTAAGAGGAGATAATCCAGAGAAGATTAATCACCAGTTGGAAAGGGAACTGCAGTAGATCAGAACAGCCTCAACATTAGGCTATTTGTGAAAGTAGTGAGAGATGAGACTTGAGAAGGTAGGGTGCGGCTCCTAATAAACCTTGTGAATCACATTGAGAACTCAACTTTATTCTGTAGGCTTTCCTATGCACTTGAGTGTGCTCTCTTTGGATGAAGGAGAAGAGACAGGTAGACTGGTTGCAAGTGACCAAGCACAAACTGCTGAGAATCTGAATTTAAAGGGCAGTGGAAACAGTGAAGACAGTTTTGTGAGTATTTTTGTTGAATGGGATGCTAAAACAAAACGAAACAAAAACCCCTTCCTCTCCCTATGCCTTTTTCTAATTTAGAGATGTGTTAGGATATTAAGCCTGGTCCCCCGTCTTCAGGTTGCGGTGGGTCATCCTGCTCAGTCCTTGGCTGGGTACCACAATCTCCTGCCGTTTCCAAAACGCTCTCTTCAAACCCTTTTTTGTGCCTGGGTTTTGGGCCGCGGAATGGAGGGAGGAAGCAAAGGTAACTAAGTTGGCAAAGGTCTCTGGATAGAATCAAATCGTCGTCACGAGCGGTTAAATGCGACAGTTGCTAAGATCCGAGCAGACGCGGAGAACCGTGTGTTGGTGCTCGGAAGGGCGGGCCCGAGGCAGGGCTTGGGGGCGGGCCTTCAGCGTGAAACTGCGGGGAGGGGCGGAGCCAGGGGAGGAGTTTTAGCTGGAGCCGGAGGCGTCCCTTTCGGGGTTGAGCAAGTCAGAGCTGGGAGCGGGTTCGGCCTGGGAGAGCGAGGTTTGAGACAAACCCACTTCTCGGGCGGAGACTGCAGGACTTCGGCCTCTGCAAAGGCCGAGCAGGGCTGGGCGAGGGGCGGAGTTTTAAGCCCAGCCCTCGGGTTCTAGTCTCTGATAGAACGCGGTAGGTCTTGGGGCGGGTCTGGGGCGGATCCCGTTCTGCATTTGACAGCTCTCTAACACAGCTGCAGCCGAGTCCTGTGGGTTCAGGAACCTGTGGCCCGGCTTTCCGCGCGTCCCCGTTCCCCTCGTGGCCCCGGCCCCGGCCATGAAGCGCATCTTCTCCTGCTCCAGCTCACAGGTGGCGGTATGTGCTAAAATGTCTGGGAGGCTGGGCCTGGGGCTGAGGTCCAAGCCCTGTGGTGACAGAGTCCTGAGTTCCGACTCCACGCATCATGGCCTTTTATCTCTATCCGTCTTTCTAGCTCCTCCACTCCCATAGTGCAGCCCTCCAGCCCTGCCTTCCTCAAGACCCTGTCCCTTAACCTCTGACTTGCCTTCCTAACTTCTGCCCTCCCCAAGGTTCTTTCCCTTGACCCTTTCTTGCCCTCCTAGAATCTATGCCCCAACTTCTGATATGTTCCCTGCAGCCCCTGGTTCTCTCGTAAAGGCGCTGTTTTCTACTTCTACCCTGTTTCCTGAACTGCCTGAACTGAGCAGGACCCTGCTCTCCTCTATGGTCCTATTCTTGCTCTCAGTCCAGCAAGTACTTGCAGCCCTGTGCCTTCCCTAGCCCTTCTTCATAGTGTTCTCGGTCTTTGTCCCCATCTTACCCCATAACCACTTCCACTCCCATTCTCTCATTGCCACCACTGGCTCTCAGACAACAACACTCCAAACCTCTTTCCAGCTGGGACTTCCACAGCAGGAGCCTTCTCCTGTTCTCCCCCTTCAACCTCTGCCCGTCTCTGTCCGGGGGTGGTTCAGCTCCCCGATCTCTTTCTACCTGCTCTCTGTGGGTTAATCTTGCAGTCCAGGCTGGCCACACTGCCAGGCACTGCCAGAGGAGGCACAGTTGCCTGGCTGCTCCCCAAGGAATGGGTAGATTGTCCGCAGATTCCACTCTGGCCAGTTCACTGCAGTGCCTGGTCGTCAGACGGGTTCTTGGGTCAGTCAAGGCCTTTTGCCTGCTTCTCCCCAGAATCTTCCTTCATTCTAAACCCTCACCCAGTTGTTTAGGGCTCGTACTCTGCTTCCTTTGACTCAGCTGGGGAATGGTGATGGTAAGAGAAGAAGAGGATAAAGTGGATTCACTCTGAGAGTTCCTAGAAGTCAGTCCCCTCCCTTGACTCCCAGAACAGAGGTTCTCCCAGAACAGGACACAGGGAGAAAGTCTACAGAAGGGAGTGGCTAAGGGAGGGTATAGGTGCTTCTTTTCTGAAGATCTCTTACAGACGGACCTCCTACCAGGGGATGAAATTTTCTGTGGACACTGAGATGGTGGCTCATTTAGAAGTAATGTGGCCGACTACCTGTAGTAACACTGCTTAGCCTAACTTGACTTAGTGTTGTCATTCATTGAGCAAACATGAGAAATGCTCAGCTTCTTCTGCATGAGCAGGTCACAGAAATCTGAAAGCAAGCTGTGAGGCAAGAGTAGGTACTCTGTTGAGGCCTGTTCTCATCCCACTTACGTTTGCTTCCCCATTAGTTTCCATGCATTAATCAACCAATCAAAGGGCATTATTGAATGACTATTAAAGGTACCAGAAACTGAGGCAACCCAGAGTGTCTTAACTCATGATGATTTTCTTATTCACATGGACTCTTCTTTAGTTACTGAAAGTCCTCCACATTGCCCTTCCCTTTCAGGTTTGTGGAGTCTGCCTCTCCTTAGGAATGGGGAAATTGTTTCATTCTTCCTGATTCTCCAGTTGTTGGTCCGTGCCTCCTTTTCAAGAAGCTGGGGTGAACAATGGGGTGAATATTGAAATTGAAAAGCATCCCTCTGTCCTTCTTCATCCCAGCTCTACAGAGGTTTGGCCATGAAGAATTTCTACCCATTCTAAACTCTTCTTAGTACAAACAAGATTATATGTAGCAAATTAGATGGATTTAGAACTACTTAGCTGAAAAGAAAACTGTTTCCTCAGTCAGGATAGAGATCCAATAAGATTGAAAATAGACTAGTTTAAACTGTAAATTGTTTCCTCATGAAACTTCCCCACACTTCTCATGATAAATTCCTCCACTCCCTGGGTGGCTAACCACTCCGAACCAGTTTGTCAGAGAAGTAGTATCACAGCCTTCCTGACCACTCCCAAAGCCTAGCTTCCTAGTCATGGCAGAAGATTGCCCCTTTCCATCCTCTCTCCAACCCCTGGGTTCAGTGTACCCACAGACTGAGATGAGAACTGAAGGATCAATGCTCACTTAAAAATTAATCTAAGTCATTCAGAATACATATAGGAAGTTCAAGAAACAAACAAAAACTTAACTCCTATGATTTAACTTTGTTTTAGTCCCAAGGAGTGTCTTCCATGTTAGCTTACTCTGCTGTTGTAGGAAGTAAACCAGAAAATAGCTTTAAACCGTAGGCACTGAATCAGATTAGAGAAATGTCAACTGCATTTTATTTTTTAAAAAACTATTTATTTACTTATTTGGCTGCATCGAGTCTTTGTTGCAGCATATGGAATCTTTGATCTCTGTTGAGGTATGCAGGTTCTTCAGTTGTGGCTTGTGAACTCTTCGTTGTCATGTGGGATCTAGTTCCCTGACCAGGGATCAAACCTGGCCCCCCTGCATTGGGAGCACACTCAGCCACTGGACCACCATGGAAGTCCTTCAGCTGCGTTTTAAAAATTGAGGGTCAACTCCTGGTTTCTACAGGGCAGCAAAGCCATTTCCTTTCAGCCATCCTACACAGCGGTAGCCATTCTCTCTACTGTTGGCGTGTTTCATCTTCATAGGACGCTCATGGGCACACAGCCAGAGATAAGAAGAGGCTGCAATTACTTCTACAAAGGCAGCCCTAGTCTTGGCTACAGAAATACAAAGCTTATCCTTGTTTTCAAGTCTACTAATTAATTTGGTGATTGCTCCCTTGAGGCCGTGATGGTTATTCAGTGCCTCTTTCCCAAGGTGCTGGGGTGAAAAATAGTAGATCTTGGAATTCAGATTCAGAAGCATTTTTCTGTGTGTGTGTCTGTGTGTTTTGTTTTGTTTTCTTTTTGGCCACACCATGCAGCCATATGGGATCTTGCTTCTCCAGCCAGGGGTTGAACGCATGGCCCCTGCATCTGAAATGCTGAGTCTTAACCACTGGATAGCCAGGGAGGTCCCTCTCTGTTCTTCTTCACCCTAGCTCTGCAGAGGTTTGGCCGTGAAGAATTTCTACCTATTTTAAATTCTCTTGATGTAACAAGATTATAGAAAGTAAATGGGGGTAGATTGTAAAATTATCTAGCTGGAAAGAGAATTATCTACATTGCTAAGAAATGCCATTACCATCTATACTGCTTGACTATTGGCCAGTAGGAGCAAGAGCTCTTCCTCCCACTCCCCTGGATGGAGAATTCTGAGCCTAGGAATATCCAAAATGTGCCCAGCAAGTTTGAGAAGGATAGTGATTAGGACTAATGTTTATTGTGTATCTCCTATGTGACAGACAGAGCTAGGTGCTTTATATAGTGTTATTTTATTAGGAAACTGTGGTTCAGAGAAGTTGTTACATCCCTTAGTTCACAAGGATAGAAAGTGTTAGAATCATAATTTTAAACAGAGAACTTCAGATTGAGGTCAGCTAATGGTGGCGTCCTGTGGTGGAGGTGTAGTTCTAGTTCTCTGCCTTTTCTGAGGGTGCCATAGCCCCCAGGGGACGTTGGATAATGTGTTATTACATCTCAGTCTGTTGAGCAGTCATTTTGCTTATTTTGTCCTTTGAGAATTAACCTGTTTGGAGACTCTTCCTCTTGCAGGGATTAGTGTCTGAACGTGGGTGGCCTTACCCTGGAGGCGGTCTTAGACTGTTTATTTGAAAATAAATAAACCTTCCATAGCTCTGTATTAATATGACCTGATGGTGAGAACTAAGATAGGGCATCCGGTGGCCTGGGTTCTAATCTCAATTTTGCCACTATTCTGTGGTGTGCCCCTGGACAGTTATCTAACCTCAGTGCACTTCAGTTTCTTTTCTGTCAACTAGATAAAATAATATCAGCCCGAACTACTTTCCAGGAACGTTGAGAGGCTAATTGAAATAGCACTTAAAAGGGCTACGAGGAATTACCTCAGGAGTGTTACCTCAGGATCCACTTACCTTAGATAATTTTATGGTGTCGGCATTTAAAATCTTTCATGCTCTTGATTAATAATTTGCCCTGGCTATGTAAACAGTATTTGAAAATGAGTTGGCTTCCAGAGACTCTATTTTTCCCCACCGCCTCCTATAGCTTCTTTCTTGTTTCAATCACACCTCGTAAAATGCAATGTGCCACCACCAATCCCCCACCACTTCCTGTTTTTTTTTTTTTTTTATAAGGATGCCATATTCTTGTAAGGCTTTTTACAGTTTACAGACAGATTTTATATACATTAGCTCATTTCATACAACATGATGAAGTAGTAATTAGTTTCCGCATTTTATAGATGAGGAAACAGGTTACAGGGGTTCAATGGCTTTCTCTAGGTCACAGAGCTGAGGAAGTGGTCAAACCAGGCCCTGAACTTAGGCCTGCTGACAAATATTCGCCTAGGGCTCTTTTCACCATTCCACAGATTTCTGTATCCTTTCCTCCTTTCCTTTCTCTTCTCCGGAGCAAACAAGGCTTTTCTAGGCTTTCGGCTTTGGGTGTTTTTACACAGCTCTTTCATGCCCTGTAATACTTCAATTATTGTAATTACCCCACCACCTGAAAGAGTCAAGCTGGCATAGTAGAACAATGTATGCTCAGGTGTGGCTTTTGTCTGGAACAGCTGCTCTCTGCCAGGAAAATGAGGAGGGATGGCAGGGTGGAGGAGGGCACTGTCTCTTCTGTCTCCTCCATAGCTGGAGACCTATCTTGGCCTTTTGGTTGGTGTTGCCAGGGAAGGGGAAGAGGGACTAGCCAAAGGGTCTGGGTATGAGAAGAGAAAATGGAAACTTTGTGCTTCTCTTCCAAGTTTTGCACCCCAAAGCCAATGGGTAGAGATGGTATGGCTAGGTACTTAGACTCCTAACTGTGACCCAAAGCTAGGTGCCTTGATTTCTCAAATATCTGAGAACAAAAAACAGAGCAGCACAGGGGATTGAGAGGCAAGGTGAACCCAAGTCTGGAATGGTCAATTTGGTTCAGTTTGCTCCAGCAAGACCTAACAACCAAAAGGGAAGGAGTCAAGGCTAGGACTGCTCAGAGGTTGTGCATCTAAAAATAATCAAAATGCTGATTTTTAAAAAAAAAGGACATTTGAAATACTAGCATTCAGGACTCAGACAATGATTTTTAATTCAATACTCCAAGCCCTTCTTGGTCCAGAGCATGCAGTAACTGGCAGTAGTCCCCAGGGGCATGTGAGTTGGTGACTACTGAACTGGCCCAACTATGAAGCATTCAGTAACCTAGGGTGAGTGACTTGTGGAATACTGAAAGGACCTCAGGGATGTACCTTTTCCCATGCCTGGCCTCCTAACCATCTTTTTTTCTTCCTTTGCTCTACCCCTACCTCTTAGATTCTCACAATGTGTTGCTCTGGTCCAGGTGGAGAGATGGAACCGCCGTGATCAGAAGCTGCTGGAGGCGGTGCAGCGGGGGGACGTGGGACGCGTGGCTGCCCTGGCCTCCAGGAAATCTGCCCGACCCACTAAGCTAGACTCGAACGGCCAGTCCCCGTAAGTAAGTCCTCTTGATCCCCACCTTGGTATGTGTGTCATGTTCAGTTGCTAAGTCGTGTCTGACCCTTTGCGACCCCATTGACTATAGCCCTCCAGGCTCCTCTGTCCATGGGATTTCCCAGGGAAGAATACTGGAGTGGGTTGCCATTGCTTTCTCCCCCTTGGTAAGTGGTTCTCTTTAAAAACCCCAAACCTGAGTATGATGTAAGACTAGGAAACATCTATAACTTCAGAGCCGTTTTTTGTCTTAATTAGCAAGTATATCAATCAATCTTCACTACTTCTCAAGTGCTGCACAAAGTGAGAGAAGAAGAGATTGTCCTTGAGGTCCTTACACCACATGACCCACATCAGCAAAACTGACCGAGAAAGGAAAAAAGCCATGAAACAAATGGAAAACTGAAACATACACTAAGTAGGGTATTTCTTCATTGCACAAGTTGGAAGGTATGTGCGCTTGAGACACTAGGAGTACAGTGGTGGCATGAGCATCATGTGGCTGGAAGAGGTGATTAGTACAAGAGCGATAGTATTCCTTGTCTCTGCCCAAGTCAGCCTGCAAATATCCAGCCCTCTGCTCTGGCCAACTCTTTCTGTGACATTTCTGGTGTGCTAAAGGTATTGGGCTCAGAGTGACAGATAATTATGTGTTCCCTGGACACCCTGAGATACTCAGATTGCTTAAGACCCATAGCTCTTCTTTCTACCTTTGCTGCTAGCCTCCTCTGATGTTATAACAGTAGGCCATTTACATAGGCTTCTCTTTCTCGGAAAGTCAGGCTAAGGGAGCTTTCCTTTCTGCCTTTGGAACTGGCTTTGGGTTGATGGAGCATAGCCGGCAGGGCTTAGAAGATTCTCCCAGGTGGGGAAGATCCCCTGGAGAAACAAATGGCAGCCCACCCAGTATTTATGCCTGGAGTATCCCATGGACAGAGGAGCTGACAGGCTACAGTACATGGGGTCACAAAGAATTGGACATGACTGACTGAGTGAAACTATTCCTCATCTTTATGAGGTCCTTTTATCTTTCTGCCTCCTGGCCTTGACTCTGGCAGGTTTCATCTGGCCGCCTCCAAAGGCCTGACAGAATGTCTGACTATACTACTTGCCAATGGGGCTGACATCAACAGCAAGAATGAGGATGGTGAGTTAGACTGAGCACTGGGTCATGCTGCTTGCTTTTCCCTTTATAGCAGCAGTGAGGGGCTGGGGTGTGGCAGTGCTGGGCCCTGCTGGCCGTTCAAACTGTAGTCCCCCCTGCTTCTCTCCTTGTAAGTCCCAGCCAGCCTGCTTTCAGGGGTTCCCCTCCTTGCAAGCTGGGCCTACCTCACTCTCACTCCCACCTCCACTGTGGGTACCAGGCACTTGGGGAACAGGAATTTCTGGCCCCATGTGGCTGAGAGTTTCTCTCTCTAATCTCCCTCTGATTATCTGTGCGTCTCTCGCCTTCCCTCCCTGTGAGTCATCAGCATCCATGGGGCCACCTACCCGCTTTCCTTGCTTCTTTCTGTTTCTAGGAAGCACCGCCCTGCACTTGGCCACCATTTCTTGCCAGCCACAATGTGTCAAGGTCCTGCTGCAGGTAAGAGAGACCCCTGATACTACTCCTGTGAAAGGAAGAAGTGGACCCAGAGACTCCCGACTTTGTCTTGTACTCACCAGCAACATTTGGTCAAATATACCCCTCACATCCCCAGTAAGAGAGCTGGTAGTCAATATTTATTTAATATCCGATATGTGCAGGCACCCAGCTTAATGTTGCCCTCCAGGGCAATCAAAAAGCAGCACTGCCTGGGACTGACACCCAGTCAGTCAATATGTGTGTATCACATTTCACCATTGGCAGAGCCACTGCGGAGACTGATTGCTGTGATGATGGGTGGGGAGGGATGGGAGAGGTGTTCATGTTAAACCCAAAGTCTGCTGTCTGTTCTTGAGGAGTTTGTAGTCTAGGAGTACAAAGAGAAATATACATGTGAAATGACATGTGGACAGTTCAGAGATAAGCTTCTCAAAGTTCAAAAGGCCCAGTTCAACCAGGCCACTGTGCCAATGGATATTTTGCTTTGTTCTTCCTAGCTCTTTCCAAGATTCTCATTTAGGATCCCAAAGTACCAGACATGGAGGCCCTAGGTTTATCAACCAGGGCTGAAATTCAAGGCTGCCTATAGTCTGCAAGGAATAAACTGGACTTGCCTAGTAGTTGGCCATAGCTATGATCCCTCTGCCCCTCCCTATAGTACAATTAAAGCTGGTTATACAACAGATACAACAGGGTGGGAGATGACAGTGTTAACACCATGCTCCATGCTGCTTCCCTTTGTGACTGTTTGCAGCATGGTGCCAATGAAGACGCTGTAGATGCAGAAAATCGTAGTCCATTGCACTGGGCAGGTGTGTGCCAGGGTATTAGTGGGAAACGGGGCTGCTGGGACCAGAAGGTGGGGAGGGAGGGGAGGATAACGTTTAGGGGGGAAGGGCAGGCCAGAGTTGACTGCTGAAAAGGTTGGAGAGAATCCTGCATTGTGGTCTAAGAGATGTCCTTCAGGCTTCTGTTTAACCCAGTCATCCTGTAACCCTCCGTAGCCTCCTCTGGCTGTGCCTCAAGTGTGCTCCTCTTGTGTGATCATGAAGCCTTCCTAGACGTCCTGGATAATGTGAGTGTTGGCAGGGCCCTATATGGGGAGGCTGCTGCTTTCTTTGAAGTTAATTAGCCAAGTTCCATGACCAGGGGTTGTGGGGCACCACCTCTTCTTCCTTCTCCCTCTGCCCCTCCTCCTTTGCCACACAGAGAGGTTAAGACTTAGCTTCTGGAGAGTTTCCAAGCCTCTGAGAAGGAGTATTTAGCTCCAGGATTGGTGCTTTCTCCTGGAGTGGTGTGGGAACAGGGGAGTTGGTCTGACGCGCCGAAGCCCTGGTTCCCCTGTCTCCTGACGAACCCCATTCCCCCAATCTGTGCAGGACGGACGGACACCCCTGATGATTGCCTCACTGGGCGGTCATGCAGCTATCTGCTCACAGCTACTGCAGAGAGGCGCCCGGGTCAACGTCACCGACAAGAATGACAAGTGAGCCCTCTATCATCCCATCCCGTATCCCGACCCTGACAATCTAGAAAGGAGCCACTGTGTGTGCGTGAGAGAGAGATGGGGAGATTGGTCTCTGTTTTCTTGAGAACCTCCTTCCTTCCCAGTGGTGGTTCAGAAGAGCCCTGCTTGGGCTTCACTGTTTTCCTCTTGGTGAGTTAAGAATGTTTTCCTTATACTTTCTTATTCTGCTGCTGCCAGTGCCATCCTTCTAGCATAGATGACTCTGGAAGTAGAATTAATACTCCTGGAACCACTATTTTAATTGACTGGATTTCAAACTGTGTTCTAAGACACAGAATCTGTTTACCCAGTAAAGAACTTATATAGAACCTCAACATATAAAGCAGATGAAAATGGAGCCCCCCAGATGGGCTCCTCGCTTTCTGATGTCACAGCTCCTGGAGTGATATCTGAACAGGTCTGCTCTGGCCTAATGCTTTGTCACTGACTGGTGACGATCTGTGGTTCTCCTGACCACACTGAGTGAGAGCTGACCTTGCAAGTGGATTTTTTTTTGTTTGTTTTGTTTGTTTTTGGAAACCAGGACTCCAGGATGTCATGAGAAAAGCCTATGCTCAGATTTGTCTCACCCCACAGATCGGCTCTGATCCTGGCCTGTGAAAAAGGCAGTGCTGAGGTGGCTGAGCTGCTCCTGAGCCATGGAGCAGATGCGGGGGCAGTGGACGGCACGGGGCATGATGCTTTGCATTATGCCCTACGAACACAAGACAGGACACTGTGGAGGCTGCTGCGGCAGGCCCTGAACCGGCAGGGCCGAGGGGGTAAAGCCAATCCGCTTTTGTGACTCCAAGATGCTCCTTGACGGCCTTAGAATCCAAGAAGCTTCTTAGAATCCCATTTGTTTCCATGGAAACAATCCATGTGCTAAATAACTGTCACTTTAGTGGAGAATTTACTTACTTATTGCTTCTGCTATGAGATGACTCCCACTTCCCAAAAGCAAGGTCACAAAATTCTTTAATGCAACCTTGTCTCTCCCTGAAGGCAACTCTGGCTAGCACTGTTGCTAGCATTTATAGTTGTAATTGTACATCTATTTGTGTGATTCTATGGTCAATCTATCTCTTGCCCCTACTATACCAAACCCCCTCAGATAACCTCCTCTGTTTTGCTCACCATTGGCTCCTGGTTTCTACCTATAACAGTGCTTATTGGCACAGTGTCCAATACATAAGTGAGTGAAAGAAATAAATGAGTCAACATATCTCTGGGACAGGGAACCAACACTGCTGGCTACTTAGGGATCCATCAAATAGAGGTGGCTTCTGGCACCAGAAAGACACATGTGGTTAAGGATGAACACTGAGGGGCCACTCCTTTCAGAGAAAGTCTGAAGCCAGAGTGTGGGCCCTGTCCTCTCTCATTTCCCCCATGTCTTTTCATGTAGGTCAGGGGCCAGTTCAACACCTGAATCCTGCATCCCAGGTAAGACCCTAAGTACCTCTTCCTTTTGCTTCTGACCCACCCCAGTCTTTCCTGCTGGGATGTCTCCCAGGCAGGGATCATTGGGGCATCAAGACAGTCTAAGAGAAGAAAGGCTAGCTGCCTGGGTTGACGTCACTGTTCCTTTTTCTACATAGGCCTCTCCCTCTGAGCCTCAGGTGGGTGCTCCACCTAAGAGCCCATGGAGGGCAGAGCCTGAGGAGGAGCAGGAGGAAGAAGAGGATGAGGATCCATGTTCAGAGGAGTGGAAGTGGAAGTATGAAGAGGAGAAGAGAAAAGTTTCTCAGCTGGAGCAGGAACTGCTGCGAAAGACGGAGGAGTGCAAGGCTCAAGCTACAGCTTACCTGGGCCTGGAGAATCAGATTCAA
Source organism: Neotragus moschatus (assembly GCA_006410615.1). Taxonomy (NCBI): domain Eukaryota; kingdom Metazoa; phylum Chordata; class Mammalia; order Artiodactyla; family Bovidae; genus Neotragus; species Neotragus moschatus. The sequence goes on along the minus strand of SJYA01000560.1, from coordinate 888,007 downwards.
GAACAGGTGCGGGAGCTGGGGCTCCTCCTGTCCCAAGAGCCCAGAGCTCCAGGGGACCAGGGCTCTAGTCTCCGGCCTGGAGGAGATGGCATGGAACAGGGTTGTGCTCTCAACCTGCTGGCTAAGCACATACAAGAGCTGAAGAAGCATCAGCAGGCCACAGCTGCAGCGGCAGCCAACCTAGTATTAGCTTCCAAGGCGGCTGAGGATTCAGTCCCAGGGGAGATCCAGTATGAAGCCCAGGGAAGGTCCCAACCAGAACAGGAGCCACTCCAGAGCCCAAAGTCTGAGACTGTAGGGGAAACCACGGGACAGCAACTGACCAACAGTGATGGGCAGGCCCTTTGCCTTGATCATACTGACCAGCTGTTTGCTGGCCGGAAGGAGAGGCCCCAGGCTCCAGGGTCTGAACCCACAAGCACAGTGGCTGAGCCAGTGGGCACAGCAGCCATGAATCAGCTCCTGCTACAGCTGAGGGAGGAGCTGGCTGCGGTGTGGCGAGAAAAGGATGCAGCCCGGGGGGCTTTATCAAGACCCGCCATGGAGGGAGCTCTGGGGACACCCCAGGCTGAGGCTGCAGCAGCTGCCTGGGAGAAGATGGAGGCCAGGTTGGAGCAGGTGCTGGTGAGACTGGATCGAGCAAAAGCAGGGTTGCAGATGAAACCCCAGGCCCTTGCCCAGGAGCCCAGAGAGGAAGCACCCAAGACACTGCCAGGGACCATCACCCAAGAGGATGAAGAAAAGGAGAAAAGGGTCCCCGGGGCCCGGGGAGAACCTCTAGGGGCTCCTGGAGGGGACCAGATGCCAGGAGGAGGCCAGGCCAGGGGACAGCTGGAGAAGGAGGTGTCCGCCCTGAGACTGAGCAACAGTAACTTGCTGGAGGAGCTGGGGCAGCTGGGCCGCGAGCGGCAGCGGTTGCAAGGGGAGCTGCAGTCCCTGAGCCAGCGGCTACAGCGGGAGTTTGTGCCCAGGCCGGAGGCGCAAGTCCAGCTACAGCAGTTGCGGAGGAGTGTGGGGCTGCTGACAGATGAACTGGCCCTGGAGAAGGAGGCCACCGAGAAGCTGCGGAAGCGCCTGGCCTCCCAGAACAGAGGCCTCCAGGGGCTGTGGGACTGCCTGCCCCCAGACCTGGTAGGCCAGGGGAGTGCACGGGGCGCAGCCGAGCCCCTCGAAGACCTGCAGGCCTGCATCAGTGCCTTGGTGGCCAGGCACCGTGAGGCCCAGCAGGGGCTGGCTCGGCTGGAAGAGGAAAACCAGCAGCTACGGGGCTCCCCTTCCCGCCGTGGGGAGCCAGGCGTCTCCTCGGAGGGCTCGGCCTCCCCTCAGGTGGCAGCTCTGGAGCAAGACCTGGGGAAGCTGGAGGAAGAGCTGCGGGCAGTTCAGGCCACGATGAGCAGGAAGAGCCAGGAGATCGGGAAGCTGAAGCAGCTGCTCTACCAAGCCACTGAGGAAGTGGAGGAGCTGAGGGCCCGGGAGGCGGCCAGCCTGCGGCAGCACGAGAAAACTCGGGGCTCCCTGGTGGCCCAGGCCCAGGCTTGGGGCCAGGAGCTGAAGGCTCTGCTGGAAAAGTATAACACGGCCTGCCGGGAGATGGGTAGGCTGCGGGAGGCGGCGGCCGAGGAGCGGCGCCGGAGCGGAGACCTGGCCGCGCGCGCAGCGGAGCACGAGCGCCAGGCCAGCGAGATGCGCGGACGCTCCGAACAGTTCGAGAAGACGGCGGAGCTGCTCAGGGAGAAGGTGGAGCATCTCATTGGGGCTTGCCGGGACAAGGAGGCTAAGGTGAGCAGGCCAGACAGCCAGCCGAAGGGAGTATCAGGGACGGTTTCTGCGTGCTTAGGGTCTGCGGCCCTGAAACTGGGGCTTCCCCGGTGGCTCAGCGGTAACGAATCTGCCTGCAGTTCAGGAGCAGCAGGAGACACGGGTTCGATCCCTGGGCCAGGAAAGTCACCTTGAGGTAGGCATGGCAACCCACTCCAGTAGTCTTGCCTGGAGAATTCCATGGACAGAGGAGCCTGGCGAGCTACAGTCCACAGGTCGCAGAGTCGGACACGACTGAACTGACTTGGCAGGCACGCACAACCTGAAACTATCTTTGGCCAATCAGATTAATAGCCCAAGCAGAACCAGTCAGTTGCAAGGACCACACAATGTTCTCCTGGGTCTGAGGGAGTTTGAGGTTGAAAATTGGAAGTAAGGTATAAATTCAAGAGAGAAGGGAGCTTAGGTATTAAAAATTGGGACTCAGGGTTCGGAAGCTCCCCTCTCACTTCAATCAGAGTAGGTTCTACAAAAGTTTCATTGGCAAAGAGGGTGCCATGCAGAGGAAAAAATTTGAAAACCATTGTGTTAGAAACTCGAGTTTCCTAATGATTGCTCCAAAAGTGAATATAAGTCTATATATTTCTAAAAGACATGTTTTTCTGAATTCTAAAAAAAATCAATTTACAAATTAATTTAGTAATTTGTATACATGATCAAATTTAGAAAGATTAAAAACTATAGGGAGTTACATTTGACAGAATATAACGTACATAAATGTAGAAGGAATGTTATATAGAATAGGAATCAGTGTGGGGTGGGGCTAATTAAAGAAAGAATTTTATGTTGGTGTTGAAGATGATTAGACAAATGAGCAAAATAAAATAGTGTAGTAGGCTCTTAATTGAGACTGTGTGCATTTGAATTTCAGTTTCAAAACTAACTGATTGAGGGGCTTCCCTGGCAGGCCAGTGGTTAAGAACTGGAGCTTCCACTGCAAGGGGCACAGGTTCAACCCCTAGTCTAGGAACTAGGATTCTGTATGCCATGAGCGGCCAAACAAACAAAAAACCCGAACTGATTGACCTCAGGTGAGTTATCTAAGCCTCAGTTTTCTCATATATAAAATGAAGATAATAACAGTTGTTATGAGGATTACATTAAATAAGATATTACATTTAAAATACTCAGAAAAAATTTTGGCAAATGGCTAATACCCAGTAAAAGTTAGCTACTCCTGCCATTCCTGCCACCATTCCTATTACAGCTGGTTATCATTAACTGCATTTGTGTCTCAATCTCACGAACCACAAAAACTCATCTGCATTTCCTTTGGTGGTCAGCAGCCAGAAGTCGGTCAGGATGCAGCAAGGAGCTAAGAGTGTGGACCATGAATTCAGAGAAATCTTGATTCAAAATCAAATCTTGATTTCATCACTTATCAGCTGTGTGATTTTGACAAGTTACTTAACTCTGGCTCCTTATCTACAAAATGTGAATGATAATACTTCCCTCAGAGAAGTATTGTTTTTCTTAGAACAGAAGAGTTGTTTTGAGGATTAAATGAGACAATGTGTGTAAAAGAACATGGCAGATATTAAATACTCAATAAATGGCAACTGACCTTGACTTTGAGTGGTCCTGGGGTGGGAAATGACTGGAGCCTCATTGATTCCCTTCATTCCCTTTTGGCCTCAGATCAAGGAATTGTTGAAGAAGCTGGAGCAGCTTTCAGAGGAGGTTCTAGCTGTTCGGGGAGATAATGCTCGCCTTGCTCTACAGCTGCAGGTATGTTTGGTCCTCGGGAGATGGGCACTGCTAGAGAGGAGCATGCAGAGTGGCAGTGATGTATTTGTGGGAGAGATTCTGGGGATTCAGAGGCCCGGCCAGGCAGTGGTCTAGGCTGAGGCGCTCAGGGGCCAAGGGAGCCCACCTGCCACAGCCAACCACTTCCCTTTGTTGTTCCTCATGCTTGTGGGAGGAGGGTGAGTCACATGACCTCCCACTGACACTCACTCCTAGGATTCCCAGAAGAACCATGAAGAGATCATCTCTACCTATAGGAAACATCTGCTGAATGCTGCTCAGGTGAGCCTGGGGGAAGGTAGAGGCAGAGAGCTGGGCAGGGGGCATTGCATTTGGCGCCTCTTCTCTTAACTGCAAAGATGTCATCTCTCAGAAAGCTGGACTTTAAATGTTCCAGTATCAGGTTTCTGGACCTCATGAGGCAGATCAAGAGTATGAATGTGAAGGGAAGAGGTGTTTGCCCCTCCTTTCCAATTCCCTAACTGACTGAAAGGCTTTTTCCTGTCCCTATGCCCTTTCTTGGGGAGTTTCCCAGGTGGCGCTAGTGGTAAAGAACCTGCCTACCAGTGCAGGAGATGTAAGAGATGAGGGCTTGACCCCTGGGTTGGGAAAATCCCCTGGAGGAGGATATGGCAACCCACTCTAGTATTCTTGCCTGGAGAATCCCACGGAGAGAGGAGCCTGGTGGGCTACAGTCCATGGGGTCACAAGAGTCAGACACGACTGAAGCAACTTGGTACACAGAACATGCCCTTTCAGTTTCCTCTGGAGCCAGCTTATCCCTCACCAAGGAAGAAGAGGTGGGTGGCTTGCTCCTTTATTAGGAACAATAATAACTACAAAGAATCGAACTCTTATTTTTGTACCTGGTGCTTTGCTCCACCGTATTCACAATTGTAAGCCTTACGGCAGTCCTGAAAAGTCAATGTCCTTATCTTCCTTGTAAAGATTAGGAAACAGCTTTGGAGAGATACTACTAACTGAGGGCACATAGTAAGTTGCATTCTACCGCAGAAACTCTCCCTTTCATGTTCTGTTCATCTCCTTTTGTTTCTTTCCTGCCACCTACAGGGCTACATGGAACAGGACGTCTATAATATCCTCCTGCGAATCCTCAGCATACAGGAGTGAGGCAACCCTTGCCCTAAAGAATATGGCATCTCTCTGTTGTGAGTTATGGGCTCAGGTTGATGAGGGAAGGAGCTTGGGAGAAAGGGGGCTTAAGTTTGGGAATTGGAGTCTCCTTTTGCCCCAGGTGATAGCTGACACTAGGGAGATAGAGTGGGACATATCTTGTGGGGGCATAGACTGTTTGAGGTGAGGTCACTTGAGAAGACATGATACGGGGAATGCCTGGGTGGAGTCAGGAGTCAGTGAGCAGATAGATTGAAGGGGCCTGACTTATGGGGTAAGAGATGGGAAAGAGGAGTTGAGTGACTTTCCTAGGGTCTGGGGTGGAGAGAAGCCAGTGAAAGATGAGTGATAGTGGGCCAGCGACGCACAGTTGTTTCCTAGAGTGGGATTCTGCAGATTCCGGAATCTCCTTCCCTCCACATCCTCATTCAAAGTGTAGTCATCCTCTCTCTTTCTCCTGACCCCCAGGCAGCTGGCTATCTTCTCCAGTCCGGATAGGTGAGGGTCATTAGCCTCTTGGCATGGGTGAGAGGAGACTGAGGGTATAGAAGTGTGTGCATTTCCTCCTTGAATTTCCTCTTTCAGGGAACAGAGCATCCTGGTTGGCAGAGGCTCCATCAGGCTGTGGTGGGTGGTGGGTTGGCCACTGGGGGTGGTGTGGGTGGAGCTTCACCTGACATTTTGGACCCCAGACCTGAAAACCTGGACCCTGGAATCAGCATGGATGAGATCAGAGGAGGTGTGGGTGGAAGCCAGCTCTATGGAGAATAAAGCGGGAGGCAGGATGGTGTTGGATGTCATTGTTTCTTCTAAAGGGGGCATGGGGAAGGAATCTTTTCATTCTTTTTTGATCACAAATGGCCTTGTAAATTAGCTGCTTTCAAACTTCGATTATGATCCAAAGTAAGAAATACATTTTACATCCTGTGTGTACATACCTGAAATAATATTTACCCTTATTATTTCTATTCTATATTCCATCAAAACATATTGGTTACATCCACTAATGAGTCAAGACCTGGTTTGAAAAACAGCATTCTCACAGTTGGAAAAACAGCCCTCTGTAAAAATGGATATTGACACTCCTCCTTTCTCTAACATCTGTTTCTTACTGACTGGACAGCTCTAATCTTTCTCTCTACTTTGAGACTCCTCAGTTCACTGTCTTTTTAAAGAAGAGATTGAGAGGCCTAGATTTTCTTCAGTATGTACAGTCTAAAATATTCTATCATATGTTAAACTAGGTGTCTAGATTTGAGGTACCTGGTCTCATGAAGTCACTGTTCTTTGCCCCAGGTGCAAAGAGGGTTGAAAAGTCTGATTCCTGGAAAAGGGATGAAAGGATACTCAGCTTTGGCTTCTTCCCTCCAGTTCTGTCCTCAGACTGATAAAAATGTATCTCTGGGTCACTTCCCCTGGGTCTCTGCCTCTTCTCACCCCTCCACCAGGTGAGAAGGAGGCGGTCAGCTACTCAAATATCTGGAACTGCGGTTCGGTGGCCCCCACATTGATCCCTCCCAAATCCTTCTCTCAGCCCGCCCCCTGCTGGGTTATGCTGGGTCAGGCAGCAGCGGTTTGGCAGTAAAGAGACTGCCTGGGCTGAGAGAAGGATGGGGAGGGGCTCTCGTGGAAGACAGGGGGCCACGCAGGGCTGCAGAGCCTGTCTCCAAGGTTTGGCCAAGAAAAGGGCAGCTATGTAGATTAGGTCCTAGAGAAGATGAGGTCGGTTTCAGGGGTTTATGCGGATGGGCACAGGACTGCTTTAAGCTTGGGAGAATGAAGAGAGGAGGAATTGATGGGGAAAAAGAAGGGTGGAGTTGCCAAAAGAGCATCAGAAGGTCAAAGTCATTTCTATTAAGGGGAACAGAACTTCTCTTTTCCTTTCTGCCCTTCCAGTTACCACAGAATAGAAAAGGAATATTACATTCCTTATTGTATATGCAGTGTGGGGTGGGAAGAATGAAAAGACTGCTGAGAGAATGGTCCAGAGACCGGGAGATCATTTTGCTAAGTTCGAGTCAGGAAGCAGTTCTGGTAATGGAAGTCATGCCTTTGGCTTCCTCTGGGGTTCCTGAAGGCTGATCCCAGGATGGCTGAGCTGTGGGAATGATCAGTGATGTTAAAACACAGAAGTAGACACTTCTCCAGCCATTGGTCTTCCTAAGCAGTCTCCGTTTATACAACCCCATAAACTGGTACCCCAACAACTCAAGCCCTGAAATTTTCCTTGATTTCATAAATAAATCTTTCTTTCTCAAAGTAACCCTAGTCTTAATGTTCCTGTCTTTCCTCCTGGACTGTCTCCTTAGTAGAACTTCAGTAGGGGCTTAACTATTCCTGCTTCACTTCTCTCTCCTTCTCCAGATTGGGTGTACACATGAGAGGAGGTGAAGCTTGGTGAGCCCTGATGAAGTTTGAACCCCAGACCATGTTTTTGAATGCCCTCAATCTGAAACTTGGTTCTGATGTGCAGTTCACCTCCTTTGTCTGGTCACATAACTTTATTACACTGATGTGAAGAGGGTCTACTAAGTGCCAGGCACTGGGGATACAGAGAGCTTGCAGGCAAGATCAGACCCAGGAGCCCTGGTTCCTAGTTCTATGTTATCCTATAGGGATGCTAGAATTTAAAACTGCAATGAACTTTTTTTTTCCTCCCCTTGTGAATTTGTTTTTCTTGAGATATAGGGGATGGGTTGGGGAATATCTCCATGAGTTATGCCCCATCAGGGAAATGTCCATTCTAATCTCCTTGGGATAGCTTTTGGAACATTTTCTTGGAGCTGCTGCTCTTGCTGCTGTTAGGGAGTCCAAGTTCACTCTCCTGCATCACAGGCCAAGGACTCTGAGACAAGGTGTTGAGGCAAGCAATTTTATTTGGAAAGCTGGTTGATCTAGAAGATGGCAACATCTCAAAATAACCATCTTGTCTTGGGTCTGGATACCAGGTTCTTATGGATCAGAGATGGGGGGCAGTGGTAGGTGAGGAAACAAAGTAAATAAAAAATATCTCCTAGAATGGCAAGCCTCAGGCAAGGGGATGTGTTAATTTCTTTCTTCCTGCAATCTACAGGTGGACAGGGTTATGAACAAAGACACTTTCCCTTAACAGTGAGGTAAGGGGCAGAATTCTCTGAAGTAGGGGTTTATGTATGATTATAATAACAAAAACAACGGAAAGCAAGTCAAAGAAACAGTTCCAACATGGAGTCAGAATTGACTTCTCCCTGCAACACTACCAGCAACCTCTTAAAGTCCATTGCTGAGCAGCTCCTCCTTGGAAGAACGTTTCCTCTTTCTCTTGGGGATTCAAATTAACTATTATAGGAGATCCCGCCTTTATTAAATTACTAACTATGATTCTCCTTGCTCTGCTAGAGCTAGCTCTTCTTTCACTGTTCTCTTTGAGCCTCTTGAGTTATGTGTGCCTTGTGCTCATTTCTTGCTATGCCTGCCTCTCTTTTCTCTTTGTGAACTCTGTCACCCGTTCCCCTTGTTGGTTTGACATTTCACCTTTTCTGATACTGGCTACCCTTCTGCTGTTTCTACACTTTATCTTGCATATTTCTCTTTTCTACATATTCTTTGTGCCTTTCTTTGGCCATTTTCTCTTTTCCCCATGCTTTGTGTGCCCCAGTGTCTCTTTGTTCTTCATGGTTTTCAGTTTCAGCATTCATCTCTGTTCTCTTGGTTCTTCTCTCCTTTTGCCTTTCTATTCACTTTTGAGTATTTCTTGAGACTATGTCTCCCCCTCTTTGATTTCATGCAATTCTCTCTCCTTGCATATTTTTTGTGCGTGTGTGTGCCCTTTTGTGTGTTTGTAAAGGCGCCTCCTAACCCCTTCCAGTATGTGCAGAGTGTCAGCTATCAAAATAAGCATTGCAGAGCTGTTCCTTATGCCAGGCTGCCCTGTGAGATGATCCAAAACCAACAGAAGGTCCAATGGTCTAGACTGGAGTTGGATAGAAGACTCAAGTCTCAATGAGACAGAAGGCCAAAGACCCAGGATGGGATTAAAAAACCTTATCTTGAAGACCTGTGATCCAAAAGATAGAAGTGCTCTAGCACACATAAGGACCCAGGACTCAAACCTATCTATATAAGACAGAAGGCCCAAGAGAGACAGATATTTCAAGACTAAATTAGATGGGAAACTGGAAGTTCATGACAGAGATACCTGGAAAGAAAGAAGCCCCAGGACCAAAAGAAATTCCAAGATGAGAATCTTAAACCCCAGCTCTTTTCTATTGCTCTTTTCCCTACTTTTGGACATTTTCAGTTCTCCCTTCCTTCTTCTCATGTCTCCATTTATATCTACTTCTTTTGAGATGTCCTTTTTGATGTTGCTGTTACCTTAAAAAAAAACCATATCTTTAGATCAGTAAAAAAAAGATTTACTAGCAATCAAGTAAGGTTGACTTTTTTTCCTTTATATTTTTACAGCTTTATTGAGGTATAACTGACATGCAAAAAGTTACATGTAAAGTGTACAGTTTGATCAATTTTGACATATTTATATACCCATAAGGGGCTTCCCTGGTGGCTCAGCCAGTAATGAATTCACCTGCAATGCTGGAGACTCCAGTTCAATTCCTGGGCCAGGAGGGTCCCCTGGAGAAGGGATAGGCTACCCACTCCAGTATTCCTGGGCTTCCCTGGTGGCTCAGACAGTAAAGAATCTACCTGCAATTCAGGAGACCTGGGTTTGATCCCTGGGTTGGGAAGATCCCCTGGAAGGCATGGCAACCCACTCCAGTATTNTCCAGTTCAATTCCTGGGTCAGGAGGGTCCCCTGGAGAAGGGATAGGCTACCCACTCCAGTATTCCTGGGCTTCCCTGGTGGCTCAGACAGTAAAGAATCTACCTGCAATTCAGGAGACCTGGGTTTGATCCCTGGGTTGGGAAGATCCCCTGGAAGGCATGGCAACCCACTCCAGTATTCTTGCCTAGAGAACCCCCATAGACAGAGGAGCCTGGTGGGCTATAGTCCATGGGGTCATAAAGAGTTGGACACAACTGAGCGACTAAGCACAGCACATACACCCATAAAACCATCACACCAAGATGATGAATATACCCATCAAAGACTTTCAAAAAGACTTCCCCCATCCCTCTCTTCTTTTTTAATCTTTCCTATTCTCCTTCCCCTGAAACCACTGAAAGTTCTACATGATATAAACTAGTCCATAGTCACTTTTGATTTGTTGCTGTTGTTCAGTTGCTCAGTCCTATCCAACTCTTTGCAAACCCATGGACTGCAGCAGGCCAGGTTTCCATGTCCTGCACCATCTCCTGGTGCTTGCTCAAACTCATGTCCATTGAGTCAGTGATGCCATCCAACCATCTCATCCTTTGTCATCCTCTTCTCCTCCTTTGATATAGAGGACTTAACAAAAAAATGAGCTCAGGGCCTCATGAAGGCTCAAGTGTTGGAGGGAGCAGCTGAGATTTAGAACCAAGTATTTGAGCTTGAGGTTCCACTACTGCTGGCAGCAGAGCAGCAAGCAAAGAACCTGAATGTCTGGAGAGGGTAGACATCCTCCCTAGGGACAAAACCCAAAGTAGTTGGGCACGGTCCAGTTCAGCAGGCACCTGGGGGTGTTGGTAGGCTGGCACCTTCAATCTTATAGTTTTGGGGTCTCATGGGAAGGGTTATATTGAAAGTAAGCAAAATAAGAGGATTATTCATATTATTTACTAAAGTACTCTTTCTGTATGCCAATTATTGGTTTAACCATCTGGCTGCTGCTAGACCGGAAACTCCTGCAAGGATTTTATGTCCTCACCACCTAACAATCTTTTAACAGTAATCAAATATTTATTGAACAAATGACATTATCACTTAGGTCCCAACCAAGTACAAAACGCTGTGTATTTTTCCAATACCTAGTTTGGGTAAACTGCTCTCAAGTTGGTATTTTCAAGGGAACTGTCTGCGAGTGTTAGCTTAGTTGAGAGGGTCTATGGCTTTGGAGGAAGGAGAGTAGGCAGTTCAGAGAGAGGCAGAAAAAGTGCCCTTTCTCGGTGAGAAAACCTCCCCTCCATTCACCTTCAACTACATTAAAGCTCTTAAGTATCTGGTGACAGTCTGTGTATTTGAGGTAGGGAGCAGGGGACCATAGGTGGAAGAAGGGTTTAGGGACAACGGATTTTAGCAGCTCATGTTTTCTTTCCCGTAGGGAGAGACTCAATGTAAGTTGCTACTTCTTTAAGCGATCGGATTTCTGGTCCACACCGTCTTATTTGCAGCCTACTTCCACTCAAAACACATAGAAGGGTTTGCTTGCAGAGAGTCAGAACAGTAGTGAGAATGGTGAAATCAAAGAATGTCTCTCCCATCCACTCCCTGCTGCTGCTGGTGCTGCTGCTAAGTCGCTTCAGTCGTGTCCTACTCTGTGCGACCCCATGGACGGCAGCCCACCAGGCTCTGCCGCCCCTGGGATTCTCCAGGCAAGAACACTGGAGTGGGTTGCCATTTCTTTCTCCAATGCATGAAAGTGAAACATGAAAGTGAAGTCGCTCAGTCGTGGTCGACTCTTCGCTACCCCATGGACAGCAGCCCACCAGGCTCCTCCGTCCATGGGATTTGCCAGGCAAGAGTATTGAAATGGGGTGCCATTGCCTTCTCCATCCACTCCCTAGAGGAGTTAATTTCTCCTCCGCAGACTCAGAGTCCCGCCCTCTCCCGTCTCAGACTCCGCCCCTCCCCACTTCTCCACAGTCCTGGCGGGCTCATCCAAGAGGGGGCGGCCCCAGCCCTAGCGCTGGGCCGGGCTGAGCTCCCGCCCGGGCGGAGCTGCGGCTGCAACGTCCAGCTGCCGGACCGACCTCCAGCCGTGCAGACCTTGGGAGCAGCGCCGGGCCCCCTTCCCCCCCCATCTCCCCAGCCCACCCTCTGAGCGTCCCGAGTCCCCTCCCCGCTCCCTGCAACTGTGCTGGTAAGTCCCACTCTCCGCACGAAACTTTTTTGCTGCCGAATTTGAGCCCTGCCGCGGGACCATGAGATACAATGTAACGGGGGGGGGGGGGGGGTGGGGGGGAAGAATTGAGAATAGCCGTCTTGAAATAAACTATTCACGACTCCATAGCGTCCCTAAAATGGATCAGGTCTCACTCATTTCCCGAGTTGGTCGAACTCTTGAATTTGGCTGGTTAAACTGGTAGATAGGGAGATGATGGGGTTTGCTCCAACTTCGCTCCCCCCTCCCCCATTTCTCTGAGATTAAGCCCTTCTCGAGACTTTTCCCTCCATATCCTAAGTATCTTTGGCTTTCTCAAAGCTCATCCCTTCCCGACTCCGGCATGGCAAGGCCCCCCTCCCCCAGGTGCTTCGGGTTCACCTCCTCTCCCATGCCACCGGGGACCCCGCGATCCTTCGGGCGGCACACTCCCTCCGGGTCTACGGGTCTGGCACCGCGGCCAAAGACGTGCAGCGGCTGGGTCCGGCTGTGGAGGGAGGGGCTGAGGCTGGGGTTCGTCCGAAACCCGGCGGGCGGGGCCGGGAAGGGGAGGTGTAGGGGGCCGGACGGGGCGGAGCAGGCGGCATTTGCGGCCGGCGCCGGGGTGGAGAGTTGTGCGCCGGTCCCTGGGCCTGAGCTCCGGCTCGGGCTCAGGCGCCTGCGATGTCTCAAGATGGCGGAGCTGGGCGAATTAAAGGTACCGGCCCCCTCCCCCATCCCCATCTGGACTGAGCCCGCTGTGCGCCGAGTCTGGGAAGCGACCGAGACTGGGTGCTGAGGGCCCGAGTGGGGGCCGGAGACGTGGTGGGGACTGGCTGCTGGGGATGGAGAGAAGTGGCTGTGGGCGAGGAAGGGGCTGCGCGGGGCTCCGGGGGCGGGGCCGCGGGGCAGATGTAGGGGTGGGGCCGAGGGGAATTGCAGCTGCTGGGGGCCGAGGCTCAGGGGGCGGGGACGCGGGGTAGAAGTCGAATTTGGTAGTAGGGGCAGATGTAGGGGTAGGGCGGGGAGGAAAGGCAGCTGTAGAGGCAAAGCGGGCGAGTCGATCGAGGCCTAGGGAGGTGACAGTAGGGGGCAGATGATGGGAATGGGGCTGGGGGGCGGGTTACCGGGAGGCTCCTGGGGGAAAGGCGCTGAGAGGATAGAGACTTTGGGGCTGCTGTTGGGATCTGAGCCTTGGGAAGTACCAGTAGGTGGCTGAGATCTAGGGGGCGGGGCTGTACGGGGATAGATCGAAGGGGTGGGGCAGAAGCATCCTGGAGGCTGAGAGGAAGGTCCTGCCTTAGTGAGTCGGTATCTCTGGGCAGAGAGAGAGAAGTGTGAGACTATGGGATTGAAAAGAAGAATTTCTTGACAAAGCTAATGGAGAAATAAAGGCAGGACCGAGGAGATAAGGATGAGGATAAAGGTGGAGGAGCAAGTTTTTAATTATATTCCTCAAAAGGGGCCCAAAGCCATAATGCCTCCATAAGAATTGCAGATGATTAGCAAGATCGGCCAATGGCAGGGTCTCCTGGAGATCCACAGAAGTGAGAGCTTACCACTACCAGAATCTTGAGGATAAATAACCATCTCGCAAAACCTTTAAGAACCATGGGGTTCACCCCCTCGCCTCCTGGCTTTATTCTGCCTTTTCAAATGGAACCAGAGTCATGGGAAGGCCTGAGGTCTAGTCAGTGGTTCTAGCTTCCTTGGAGAGCGTACAGTTCTGCAGTCTGACTCAGGGGCTGATCACCTTCTCCTCATTCTTCCAGGGGCTCTCTTTAGAGCTTTCCCCTTGTTTCTTCCACCCCGNGGGGGGAGGGGGTGAAGAATTGAGAATAGCCGTCTTGAAATAAACTATTCACGACTCCATAGCGTCCCTAAAATGGATCAGGTCTCACTCATTTCCCGAGTTGGTCGAACTCTTGAATTTGGCTGGTTAAACTGGTAGATAGGGAGATGATGGGGTTTGCTCCAACTTCGCTCCCCCCTCCCCCATTTCTCTGAGATTAAGCCCTTCTCGAGACTTTTCCCTCCATATCCTAAGTATCTTTGGCTTTCTCAAAGCTCATCCCTTCCCGACTCCGGCATGGCAAGGCCCCCCTCCCCCAGGTGCTTCGGGTTCACCTCCTCTCCCATGCCACCGGGGACCCCGCGATCCTTCGGGCGGCACACTCCCTCCGGGTCTACGGGTCTGGCACCGCGGCCAAAGACGTGCAGCGGCTGGGTCCGGCTGTGGAGGGAGGGGCTGAGGCTGGGGTTCGTCCGAAACCCGGCGGGCGGGGCCGGGAAGGGGAGGTGTAGGGGGCCGGACGGGGCGGAGCAGGCGGCATTTGCGGCCGGCGCCGGGGTGGAGAGTTGTGCGCCGGTCCCTGGGCCTGAGCTCCGGCTCGGGCTCAGGCGCCTGCGATGTCTCAAGATGGCGGAGCTGGGCGAATTAAAGGTACCGGCCCCCTCCCCCATCCCCATCTGGACTGAGCCCGCTGTGCGCCGAGTCTGGGAAGCGACCGAGACTGGGTGCTGAGGGCCCGAGTGGGGGCCGGAGACGTGGTGGGGACTGGCTGCTGGGGATGGAGAGAAGTGGCTGTGGGCGAGGAAGGGGCTGCGCGGGGCTCCGGGGGCGGGGCCGCGGGGCAGATGTAGGGGTGGGGCCGAGGGGAATTGCAGCTGCTGGGGGCCGAGGCTCAGGGGGCGGGGACGCGGGGTAGAAGTCGAATTTGGTAGTAGGGGCAGATGTAGGGGTAGGGCGGGGAGGAAAGGCAGCTGTAGAGGCAAAGCGGGCGAGTCGATCGAGGCCTAGGGAGGTGACAGTAGGGGGCAGATGATGGGAATGGGGCTGGGGGGCGGGTTACCGGGAGGCTCCTGGGGGAAAGGCGCTGAGAGGATAGAGACTTTGGGGCTGCTGTTGGGATCTGAGCCTTGGGAAGTACCAGTAGGTGGCTGAGATCTAGGGGGCGGGGCTGTACGGGGATAGATCGAAGGGGTGGGGCAGAAGCATCCTGGAGGCTGAGAGGAAGGTCCTGCCTTAGTGAGTCGGTATCTCTGGGCAGAGAGAGAGAAGTGTGAGACTATGGGATTGAAAAGAAGAATTTCTTGACAAAGCTAATGGAGAAATAAAGGCAGGACCGAGGAGATAAGGATGAGGATAAAGGTGGAGGAGCAAGTTTTTAATTATATTCCTCAAAAGGGGCCCAAAGCCATAATGCCTCCATAAGAATTGCAGATGATTAGCAAGATCGGCCAATGGCAGGGTCTCCTGGAGATCCACAGAAGTGAGAGCTTACCACTACCAGAATCTTGAGGATAAATAACCATCTCGCAAAACCTTTAAGAACCATGGGGTTCACCCCCTCGCCTCCTGGCTTTATTCTGCCTTTTCAAATGGAACCAGAGTCATGGGAAGGCCTGAGGTCTAGTCAGTGGTTCTAGCTTCCTTGGAGAGCGTACAGTTCTGCAGTCTGACTCAGGGGCTGATCACCTTCTCCTCATTCTTCCAGGGGCTCTCTTTAGAGCTTTCCCCTTGTTTCTTCCACCCCGGTGGAGGAAGGGAAGAATCACTTACTTTCTCTGGGTAGGAGCGAAGCAGGTTATTAGTTCCTGGCAGATGGAGTAAACAGGTAAACAGGAAGGATACCTGGACTCCACAATTCACTGTTAACCCCTCACCCCAAGTTTTGCTCCTGTTTCTCTCCCAGAAAAAATAGGACTGAGGGGTGAGTGGTTATGTAAATAACACCAGGGAAAGGTTTGGGAAGTTATGAGCATTGAACCCTGACCTGGCCACAAAAGCTTGGGGAAAATAGCTGAGGTAGATTGAGGTGTGGAAAGGAGTTGATTTTGAGGCACAGTCCTCCAACCACCTGGCCCCTTTCTTCCCTGTGGGGCTTTCTGGCCTGAATCCTCTTCTCCCCCTCCTCCCTGTCTCCTGTTCTCTTCCCAGGAGGCTAGGATGGTCTGAGAGTCTGCGAAAGAGCAGGGGAGGAGATAAGCAGCTTAAAGGAGGGTCCAGGCTCAAGCAGGGTGGTGGGAGGAGGCTGTAGCGGACTCAGGTGTGTTGTTGGGTGGCATGTCCCCTGCCCCACATGGTCAATTGACAGGATGGGGAGACGGGATTGCTCAAGCCTGGGGGGTAGTGGAGAGGTGATCTGAGGGTTGCTAGGATGGGACTTAGATGTCCTTTTGGCTAGGTAGGCAGTTTGGCAGTAATCCACTGGCTGCAAAGCATCTTTCAGATCAGTGCTGGAGGGAAAGCGCAGTGCCCATCTAGTAGCTCAGCCCCAGTGTCTTTGGCAGGACAAGCCTGTGCAAGGCAGGATCCTCAAGCTTCTCTCCTCTCCACAGCACATGGTGATGAGTTTCCGGGTGTCTGAGCTCCAGGTGCTCCTCGGCTTTGCTGGCCGGAACAAGAGTGGACGGAAGCACGAGCTCCTCTCCAAGGCCCTACACCTCCTCAAGTCCAGCTGTGCCCCCAGCGTCCAGATGAAGATCAAAGAGCTTTACCGCCGACGCTTTCCCCGCAAGACTCTGGGGCCCTCTGATCTTTCTCTGCTCTCTTTGCCCCCTGGAACCCCTCCTGTAGGCTCTCCTGGTCCTCTGGCTCCCATCCCCCCAGCCCTCTTGGCCCCTGGCACCCTGCTGGGCCCCAAGCGTGAAGTGGACATGCACCCTCCTCTGCCCCAGCCTGTGCACCCTGACGTTACCATGAAACCATTGCCTTTCTATGAAATCTACGGGGAGCTCATCCGGCCCACTACCCTCGGTATGGCTCTTTGTGGTCCCTGGTCTTCCTGGCCTCCCTGCCTCTTCCTCAAGCCTTTCTTAGGCTTTCATTCTGTGGGCTCAGCACACTGGAATAGGGGCTACTTCTGTGGCCCCCTGGGCATGGGCTTGGGAATAATTGCCCCTTTGTGTCCTCAGCATCCACTTCTAGCCAGCGGTTCGAGGAAGCGCACTTCACCTTTGCCCTCACCCCCCAGCAAGTGCAGCAGATTCTTACTTCCAGGTTTGTCTCTTTGAGTCCTCCTGCCTCATCCTTGGGTGGTTACCCTGAGACTCTGCTCTCTGACTTTCTTCTTTTCTTTTCTGCCCCCCTTCTCACCATCCTCCTGCACCTGCTCTGTCCCTCATTCTTTTGTGTGTCTCGTCTGTATCCCCTGTACATCTAACTCTGTTTCTCTGTTCACCCCTGTGCTACCCACCAGGGGCCACATACTGACATCTCTCCTTCTCCCTCCCTGTTTCAGAGAGGTTCTGCCAGGAGCCAAATGCGATTATACCATACAGGTGCAGTTAAGGTGAGTTGATGCTGTCTCCTAGCAGGACTCCCACTGAGGGTGGGAACGAAGTGAGGGTGTGTACTCCTATTAGGAAACACCCCTACTCCGTCATACCCGCCCTAGCCCTGGAGTTCTTGTTTGGAAGCTAAAGGCTACAGATACCTTTGACTGATATTCTGAGATTGCCTATCTCTCTTTGTCAGATTTTGTTCCAGAAACTGCCTCCCATGCTTTCATCTTTTCTTATCTGTTACCAGGTTCTGTCTCTGTGAGACCAGCTGCCCCCAGGAAGATTACTTCCCCCCCAACCTCTTTGTCAAGGTCAATGGGAAACTATGCCCCCTGCCGGTAAATGCTCTTCTTCTTCTGACAGTCACCCTTTCCTTGTTTGAGTTCTTCAATGTTAGCTACACATCTGTTGTGAAAGAGACGTGCCTAGCACAGTGCCTCACACATAGTAGGTGCTCAGTTTACTACCTGAATCGATATAGTCTAGTGAGAACTAGGATAGGGCTGAACAAAGGTTCTCTTAGAAGCCAGAGGAGGGACATTGTTGTTGTTGTTCAGTCGCTAAGTTGTGTCCAACTCTTCGCAACCCCGTGGACTGCAGCATGGCTGTCCTCTGTGTCCTTCACCATCTCCCAGAGTTCACCCAAGTTCATGTCCACTGAGTCAGTGTTGCCATCCAACTGTCTCATCCTCTGCTGCCCTTTTCTCCTTTTGCTTTCAGTCTTTCCCGCATCAGGAGGAATATTAGTTCAACCTAAAGACTCAGAAGATTCTCAGAAGTGATGATCCTAGAGTTGAGGGTTAGAAGAAATCGGGTATCCCTACCCTTCCTTTTTAAGAAGGCAGTGAGCAGGTCCCTTTATCTTTGGTCAGTGAATAAGCTCTCCTTTTCCCCCAGAAATGAACCTCACTTCCAACCCTAGATAGTGCCCCAGTTTTTTGAATCACTGAATGGGCCCCCATCTCCTTGGTCAGTGAGTGAGCTGACCTTTTCTCCAGAAAGTGGGTAACCTAAGACAAGATGTGTTGACCAGTTTGCCCCTCCCTCCTCCAGGGTTACCTTCCCCCTACCAAGAACGGGGCTGAGCCCAAGAGACCCAGCCGCCCCATCAACATCACACCCTTGGCTCGTCTCTCGGCCACTGTTCCCAATACCATCGTGGTCAACTGGTCGTCTGAGTTTGGACGGGTGAGCATGGTTGAGGCAGGGAGCCTGGAGAAGCCTACAGGGAATGAGAGGGGACCACCAAGTGTCATGGGCTAGGGAAACATCCATCTCTTTGTGGGTCTCTCTCCCTCAACTTGCTGCCTCTGGCCCTTGTGTGACAAAGTGGAGACGGCGGTAGTGGTGGTNCTGAGTTTGGACGGGTGAGCATGGTTGAGGCAGGGAGCCTGGAGAAGCCTACAGGGAATGAGAGGGGACCACCAAGTGTCATGGGCTAGGGAAACATCCATCTCTTTGTGGGTCTCTCTCCCTCAACTTGCTGCCTCTGGCCCTTGTGTGACAAAGTGGAGACGGCGGTAGTGGTGGTGTACAGAGCAGAGGCTAATTGTTTCCCCCACCTCCAAGTAGAATTACTCCTTGTCCGTGTACCTGGTGAGGCAGCTGACAGCAGGGACCCTGCTACAAAAACTCAGAGCAAAGGGCATCCGGAACCCAGACCACTCCCGGGCACTGAGTGAGTAACATCTTGCCCCTCTTCCCTCGACCCAGATCCACTTTTTCCTGGCCCTCTGGCCTTTATAGTTAAACTTATACCCTTCTTGTGACAACTTATCTTGTTGCCTTTTACATGAACCCTAAAACCCTTGTGGTACCCCTCTTACCAATCTTTGTGGTTGAAAAGTGGGGCCACTCCAAGCAATGAGTGACACTCTTGCATTCCCAATTATACATCAGCTTTGTACCTCACAGACCCTAACTGTTGGAATATGGGTTCTCCAGACCAGAAAGTCTTTTTTAAACTTAAAATTTTAATTTATTTATGGCATGCAGGTTTAGTTCCCTGACCAGGGATTGAACCTGTGCCCCTTGCAATGGAAAAATGAAATATTAACCACTGACCACCAGGAAGTCCCTAGAAAAAGTCTTAAGTATTGTCTACTCCAACTGTCTTGGTGATGCTTCAATTCCCTCTAGGTCGTCTCTGCCAAAGATGCTGAAGATTAAGCATCTTTAGGGACTGGCAGATCCCCTTCCCCCACTTAGCCTTCATAATGCAGGTCCCAGGCCACCCCCATATGCTATCCCACAGGCCCCCAAAGGCTCTCTCCCCAGCTGCTTCTCAGCCAGGGCCATCTGCTTCTGGCTTCAGCGTCTCCTGGGCCTCTCTCCAGCCTTGCTGACCCCGTGGCTCTGGCCCCACTCTTGTTTCAGTCAAAGAGAAGTTGACCGCTGACCCGGACAGTGAGGTGGCTACTACGAGTCTCCGGGTGTCACTCATGTGCCCGGTGGGTACCAGGGAGAGGAGAAGGGGGAGGAAGGGTGGGATGAACTTCTGGATGCAGATGAGGGTTCATAGGGAGGTTGGCATAAAGCTTTCTGGGACATGGGGACTCTGACCAGAGAACTTGTCTCTCCTCAGCTGGGGAAGATGCGCTTGACTGTCCCTTGCCGCGCCCTCACCTGCGCCCACCTGCAGAGCTTCGATGCTGCCCTTTATCTACAGATGAACGAGAAGAAGCCAACCTGGACATGTCCTGTGTGTGACAAGAAAGCTCCCTATGAATCTCTTATCATTGATGGGTAGGACCATTCTGCATTCCACTTCCTTTTACTGAGGATATCTGCTAGGACTGCCCCCCTCCTATATATAAATCCATATCTATAACTTACTTCCCCTCCCTTGAACCCGCTTACCTGTCTGTTTTATATAAATATTATCTATCTTCCCGCATTGAGGACTCACTATACATTGTGCTGAGAACTTTGCATGCCTTATCTCACTGAAACCTGGGAGATGCCAAGAACCCTGTGAGATGGGTACTGTCATAGGCGAGGGAAGCTGAAGCCTAGAAAGATGCAGTATCTTGCTCAAAGTTATACTGTAAATAAGTGGCAGAGCCAAGTATACGAACTGTTACATAGAACAGTTATCTGACCTCTTACTGTACATAGCAGTCAGGTTCTTTTGAGGGCCTGGATGTGCTGATCTAGCGAGTCTTTTAACTCTCTTCCAGATCCTTTGTTATGGTTCTTGTTCTCAGTGTCTTTTTTGAGGTAGTTTATAGCAGCAGCCGCATAGAGTTCTGTATAGAGGGCTTTCCTGGTGGCTCAGTGGTAAAGAATCTGCCTGCAATGCAGGACACCCGG
This sequence comes from Neotragus moschatus, assembly GCA_006410615.1. Classification (NCBI taxonomy): domain Eukaryota; kingdom Metazoa; phylum Chordata; class Mammalia; order Artiodactyla; family Bovidae; genus Neotragus; species Neotragus moschatus. Next base: position 867,773 of record SJYA01000560.1, on the reverse strand, counting down.
TTTCAATCCCTGGTCAAGGAGATCCCCTAGAGAAGGGAATGGCTACCCACCCCAGTATTCTTGCCTGGGAAATCCCATGGACAGAGGAGCCTGGTGGGCTATATATAGTCCATGGGGTCACAGAGAGTGGGACATGACTGAGCGACTACACTTTCATAGTGTCCTGTACCTCTGCTCTTTCTGGCTTGTCCCTAGTACCACACGAAACAGATTTTTTAGCATGTATTTATTTTAAAACTTAGCATTTAAAGTTTTCACAGCTCTTTTATATACTTTGGACTTCCCTCATAGCTCAGTTGGTAAAGAATCTGCCTGCAATGCAGGAGACCCCGGTTCAATTCCTGGGTCGGGAAGATCCCCTGGAGAAGGGATAGGCTACCCACTCCAGTATTCTTGGGCTTCCCTAGTGGCTCAGCTGGTAAAGAATCCGCCTGCAATGTGGGAGACCTGGGTTTAATCCCTGGGTTCGGAAGATCCCCTGGAGAAGGGAAAGGTTACCTACTCCAGTATTCTGGCCTGGAGAATTCCATGGACTCTATAGTCCATGGGGTCGCAAAGAGTCAGACATGACTGAGCAACTTCACTTTCACTTTCTTTATACACATTACTTTGATTCCAGTAATCCAACCCAGAGAGGTCAGGAGGGTGGATAACAGCCCTAATTTATAGATGAGGAAACAGGTTCAGGAAGGTGAGTCCCAGAACTCTGTAGCCACTGTTCCAGCCACCTCCCAGCCACATGAATTCCCATCTTTCCTTTCCCCTAGTTTATTCATGGAGATTCTTAATTCCTGCTCGGATTGTGATGAGATCCAGTTCATGGAAGATGGATCCTGGTGCCCAATGAAACCCAAGAAGGAGGCATCTGAGGTTTGCCCCCCGCCAGGGTATGGGCTGGATGGTGAGTGACCCCTTGTCCCCCAGTTGAGCTAAATCTTGTGTGACTTCTTCTCTGAGACACAGTCTTCTTACCGCCCACAGGCCTCCAGTATAGCCCAGTCCAAGAGGGCAATCCATCAGAGAGTAAGAAGAAGGTTGAAGTTATTGACTTGACAGTAGAAAGCTCATCAGATGAGGAGGACCTGCCCCCGACGAAGAAGCACTGTCCTGTCACCTCAGCTGCCATCCCAGCTCTACCTGGAAGCAAAGGGTATGAAGAAACAGGCTGAATCTACAGCACAGGGCACAGAGGGAAAAATCAGGAATGGGCAAAGCCTGAGCAGAGAGGGGACTTGGGATGCTGAACTGGGTGAGGGCACCTGATTCCATCTCTTTCTCCAGAGTCCTGACATCTGGTCACCAGCCATCTTCGGTGCTGCGGAGCCCTGCTATGGGCACGCTGGGCGGGGATTTCCTGTCTAGTCTCCCACTACACGAGTACCCGCCCGCCTTCCCCCTTGGGGCTGATATCCAAGGTATGACACGGATCACAGAATGGGGCCCTGGCCTGCCACGTCCTCCCCCAAACAAGTTCAGAACCGTTGCTCCTCTTCAAAGCTTTTTGGGGGTTTTGCCAAGGGCTACAATCCAGGGAACTTCTTTGAGTTTGTGTGTTGTGTGTGAAGTGTTTAGATAGGAGGTTGATTTTAATTTTTCTTTTCCTACCAGGTTTAGATTTATTTTCTTTCCTTCAGACTGAGAGTCAGGTAAGTGGTCCCTTCTCTACCTCAGATCTCTGAAGCTTCCTCTCTAGGCACTGATGGGGCCCCTCAATTTTCCTGAGAGACCTAAATCGGCTTCTTCATGAAGGGCGGGGCAGTACAGGCAGTTTATTTCCCTCAGAGGCCCTGCCTGGGACTTCCTCAGATTCTTACCCGAGTCTTGCTCAGTCCCGTTACTGTTTATCTCTAGTTTTTTGGTGTAGTTCTGCTCTTGTCTGCTCACCCCCCAACCCTGCCCCCAACCCACATGTACTTGAGTGCCGTGGCTGCCCTAGCCGGACATTCCACACATTTCAGACGCCCACAGGGCCAAGCTGGTGGAGCTGTCTCAGGGCAGGGAAGAGGGCTGGGGTATGGGGGAAGGAGTCAGAGGAGAGCTCTCCTGCTTCTCAGAGAACTCTTCGGGATTCTGAGGGGTTGATTTATCCCATATGGTATTTGTGAGATGAGGGAGGCGGGTAAGGAAGGTCTGGATAAAATCTTACACCACACTCTTGCTTCCTCCCAGCACTATGGTCCCTCCGTCATCACCTCACTAGATGAACAGGATGCCCTGGGCCACTTCTTCCAGTACCGAGGGACCCCTTCCCACTTCCTGGGCCCACTCACCCCCACGCTGGGGAGCTCTCACCGCAGCGCCACGCCGGCACCCCCTCCTGGCCGTGTTAGTAGCATTGTGGCCCCTGGGGGGACCTTAAGGGAAGGACCTCTGCCCTCAGGTCCCTCTTTGACTGGCTGTCGGTCAGACATCATTTCCCTGGACTGAGTTTCCCAACACTGAACAAGTATGCTGTGGAGTCTAGACTCCTGGTTGCTCTCACCCCTTGGGGCGGGGGCAGGGGAGCTTTGATCAAAGGCCAGAAATACCTTCATGGACACCAGTTTTTTAGCCTTATCTCTGCCTGACGAGGCTAGCACCCAAAGGGTTAATATTGAACCTCTTTTGAAGGACATTTGGGGTCTGTTTTTGGAAACGTTCTTTGACATCCAGCACATTCCTTTGGATCTGTTAACCTAGGCAGTGGGAGGCAGATGGGATGGGATGCGAGTTGGGGAAAGGGCTGAGTAGTCCTCAGCCTTGACTATCTAGGGCCTCGTGGGGAGGGGGCTTTTCTCGTGTCCCCCAGATGCCCTCTCTTCCCAGCTCCCACAGCTGGCTCTGCTCCTTCCCTGCATCCATCCATCGTCTCTTCGTGTCCATTCCATTTTCTTTGGCCAAACAGACAGGTGGAGTAACTGAGGTAGGCAGACACATGGACGGAAAATTCTGTTTTGGGTTGCAGATTTTTTGTGCGTAAACAAGAAAAACCAAAATATTCCAAAGATGACCTTCCTTGCCTCCTACTGCCCAGTATGACTGAGGAGGAGATAAGGCCTTAGCCCGGATCCCCAGGCGTTTGGGAGAAGGGCCTGGCTGACTGCCTGGGTCTCTATTTATATATTTAAGTTCACAACGTACGCTGACCAGCCTAGGGCCTGAGCTTCTAAAGGCCGATGACCCTGGGGTTAGGTCTGGTTCATTCTGCACCTTTCCTGGGAGGTGGGAGCATCCTTATGCTCTCTCCTGTCTCCTTTTTCAGGCTCCTCTGGGGCTCAGGATCTATGTTATAATTTTACTTTTTATTTTCACAGTTGTAGCAAAGTTCTTACCCATAATAAAGGTTGTGAATGTTCTGTGAGTGTCACAGAGGTGGGCTGGGGAGGTGATTAAAGCACTCGTCTTTCCAGATCCCTGGTGTGAGGAGGTGGGGAGGGAGGTCCACACTCTGTTCTTCCCTTGCTGGCCCTGGGTCCAAGTGAGCTCCGGGTGTTACACTGAGGACTTGCCAGGGCAGTTGTTCTTTCTTCCTTTCTTTGTCCCAAGCCCATAAGCACACTGGCTGCTTCAGCCCAACACCGTGGAGCCCTTATGTCCTTCCTCATCCTTACCTGCCCAGATGTTGCAGCCAGAGTGTGAGGGCAAACTTGGTGCCAGTGCTGACCCTCTCTCTGCTGTCTGCCGTGGCTGGGGTTGTCCGCAGCAGGATGGATATGGGCAAGGCCAGAGGCTGGACTCCTCCATTCTCTTTTAGTTCCACTGCGCTGCAGAATGACAGCTCCTGTCTGGGCTGTGCCTTGTGGCTTAGCCCCACTTCCGTATCCATTAGGTCATATGATCCTCCTAGCCACCACAGGAGAGGGGTGGGTGGGGGGGTTAACCTCATTTTACAGAATGAAGGGTAAAATGACTTGCCCCAGCGATAGTGTGGGACTGAAACCCAGGTAGCCTGTTAGACAGGAATCCTTAGGAGTATCATAGGCAGTGTCTTTGAGCTATGTGCTCTCTTCATTATCAGTTGACCAACTCCCTCCCTAAATCTCCCCCACAACACATATCTTCCCCTGAGGAGGAGACAGAACGTGAACTTCTCAATGTCTATGTGTTGGAGGGACAGGGAGAAGTTCCTACTTACGGGACATAAGATGGTAGGTCCTGGGGGAGATGTTTGGGGGTCTCTGTCCCATCCTCTGTGGGAGCCACTGCAGCTGCTATGTCTGGTCCCAGCCACATGAAGGCACTCACCTCTCCTGCATTTGGTTGAATCCGGGCCTGGGGCCAGACATATTGATCCTTTAGTCATGGCCTCTCTCAGAAGACCTGTTCTTGATCACAGCCTACCCACAGGTGGAATAGAGAGACTTGGAGCAGGGGCGGGGGAGAGGCTATTGTATTTCGTGGTTATCTCTGACTTTCCCCCCACCTTAGTCATTGTTAGAACCAGTCTGTCTGGGCCTCCTCAGCCCCATTTCCTTCCTCTACTGCCAGCCCTACCTGGAGCTGCTGCTGTGACTCCTGGGAGATGACAAGTAGGTAGAGAACGATGTGATGGTATTTGGGGAGACCCCAGCTCAGCTTAGGGGGGTAGGCAGACTAAGAAGAAGAAAAAAAGAGAACTTCTTGTCCCTTTTTGAGACTTTGGAAATGCAGCTGAGGAAGGGGAGAGTATAAATGGTGTAGGAGGGACATGGGTAAGAGTCATGGGATTGGGGACTCCAAACCACCCACACTCCATCAGTTCCCTGGTGGTCAAGGCAAGTAGGGCTGTTCTGTGGGCTTTGGTGAGTTAGTAGTTATTAAGTGCTCTTGGTTAGATAGGAAGGAACCTCTCCCAGGCCCCTGTCTTACCTCCCATAACCCCAGAGGGACCCAGGAGAACTGGCCCTGGGGCAGCTGGAGTCCACTCTCCTCCCAAAGCTCTCGAAGCCCCCCATCCAGCAGCTGGGGGTGAGAGGATAGGAAGTCATAGAGGCCAATGCCTGGCTCCTACAAGTCCTGTGTTTGCCCTTCCCCAGCCCACACCCCATGTGGTCCCAGACAGGGTCTCTCCTTTGGCAGAGGGTGCAGTTTGGCTGTTGACTGGTTACCTCTTCATCAGGTTCCACATGCCCACCTGCAACAACAGTGGGACCAGTTGGTGAAAGGTACTGTTCCTGTCCGGGACCCCCACTCTCTATTTACGCTTGCCCCCTCCTCCAGGGGACACAGGTGCAGTTGTAGCCCCTTGTGATTCTGGGACCTACCACACTTCTGGGCCTACTTCTGTCATTTTGAGACTGGGAAAAGCGCTGTGGGGTAGAGGCCCTTTTCTTTCCTGGACATTGGGCCTTGTCCTCAGTTCACTCACCTGGGGGTACCCAGAGGTTGGGCGAAATGTTGAGGGTGCTTGTCCTTCGTGTCAACAAGATAGTCTGATCGCTGGACTGCAGAATGACCGCCACACCCAGATCCACACCTCGACCATTCGTGGGCAGCTCGACCCCCGGAGCCCTGGGCTGTTGGTCCAGGGCCGCAAAAGGGCAGAAAGGGGGTCGCTGGCGGGAGGGAGCCACTGGGGTTAACATCGCAGAAGAGACAAGGAACTGGAGGAGCCCGAGGCAGGTGACCGGCCCAGGCCTCTCGCCTCCAGCTCCCACCCTCTCCCGGTCCCTTCCTTCGGTCCTTCAGCCGCACTATCGCGTCCTCTCCTCTCCCTACCTGGAGCGGAAGCCTGGCCGACGCTCCTGGGAAAGGCTTGTCCGAGAGGACCAGTTGTCCCCGCTTCAGGCCGCAGTACGTGGGCCACGGCCCGACCCCCGAGCCGGCGCCCAGGAGGCCGCACACACTCTGCGCGAAGCTCACCGACTCCTGGCGCCCGGAGAGGAGTAGCAGCACCCGTGCCGCCGCCATCACGGGCTCCGGCGCACTTGGCGCCCTCTGCTGGCCCAGCAGCGCTTCCCTTCCGAGCCTTCCGCTGGCTCGGAAGGAAACCGGGCTTCCGGAACGTCCCAGGGGGAAATTTAGGGAAGAACCTTGGGGATGATCCAGGAGGGCAACAAATAAATGAAACGCCTCTAGATCCTCAGCTCCTCTTGTCCTCCCATTTTCTGTTTAGGAAAATGATCCCTAGACTGAGTGATTTCTGGACTCGTGTGTGGACTCCTGTCCACTCCTTGGGTGGAACTGTGTAAGCAACCCTCAGGGCACTCCGCACACCAATGCTAGCAGCTAACACCTCGGACTAATTACATCTATCTCTTAGCCAGACACCCAGGAAACATTCTTGACACCTTTTCACTCAAATGGCAGCCAAGTCCACCAGATTCTACCTCCTTAAATGTTCTCAAATCTGTGTCTTAATCTCCAGCTTCCAGTGCCCTAATTCAAGTCTTTCTCATATTCTGCCTGAGATATTATTACAAATCTGTATGTAGTCCATCCTAAAAGAAATCAGTCCTGAATATTCATTGGAAGGACTGATGTTGAAGCTGGCACTCCAATACTTTGGCCACCTGATGCAAAGAACTGACTCATTTGAAAAGACCCTGATGCTGGGAAAGACTGAAGGCAGAAGGGGATGACAGAGGATGGGATGGTTGGATGGCATCACCAACTCAATGGACATGAGTTTGAATAAACCCTGGGAATTGGTGATGGACAGGGAGGCCTGGCGTGCAGCAGTCCATGGGATCACAGTCGGACACAGATCGACTGTACTCAAATAGTCCTGCCCCCACCAATTCATTCTCTACAGTTCAGAGTGATCTTTCCAAAATACAAGTCTGCTCCTTTTGCTTCTCCGTGCTCAGGATAAGCTAAGTTACTTACCACAGCATAGCAATGACCCACCGGTTCTTGCTCCTGTCAATTCTGGCAGAACTTATGCTGTTTTCTAGTCATATCCTATTTGTGGTTCCCCTAAGAAACAGGCTCTGCTTCCCTCTGGGGTCTTTCCCCCTTTCACCTGGTAAATCCCTATCTTTCAAAATACAGATTGTGTCACTTCTCTTTGCCTCCTTTCTTGCCTGACCCTTTCCCCCTTTACTTCTATACTACAGCCCCCCAACACATCCTTGTACTTATTTGTCTCCTTTCATTATGTTTGTGCTCGAGGGTATTCACCTTTGCATTCTAGTACTGGGGACCTAACTCGTGCTCAAAAATGATGGTAAGTGTCTTGAAGATGGTATTGTATTAAGAGTTACCTTTGTATACTGTCTCTACAGTTAATTGGCATTCCAATGTTTAATGAATTAGGACTGATACTTGGTAGGAGCAAACTGAAGTGATTATGAAATAAAACCTAACTGCTTTAAATGTAATGAAGCTGCTGGGACAAATTATACCAACTAGTCATCTATCCACAGTACTGAGAGAGGGAAGTTACAATTGCCAGTTTTTAGGAATAATGGTGAAGAGAAAGGCAGTGATTTATTGAGCGCTTATCATATGCCAAGCACTGTGCTAAGTTTCACACACATAATTTCAGATGTGTTAGAAGCCCAGAGCTGGCAAATGTGACATTTATCCATAGATTCTAGTATGACTGCTTGGGCCAGTCCACCTGCTAGCCCTAAAAATAGCTTTTATCTCCCTCTCCGTGGTAGTCTTTCACATTCTCTACACTGTGTGTGTGTGTTTAATATTACAGTTTAACAAAGTAAAGAACAGCTGCAGCTTTTTGAAAATGGGATAAAAAGCTTAGGAAGAAGTCTTTCTCATTGTCAGGGATGTTCAAACACAGCTTTAGCTGACTTCTTGGTGGGAACTGATGCATCTAATAGATGATTAATCTAGTTGATTTAATGTTCTTTCTCCTGGCAAGGTTTGATGAGGGTAGACTATAATGATGGTTCTAAAACAGGATCAGCAAACTTAAAAAAGACAGGTCACACTCTTTCTGGTGTACTCTGGGTGGTAGGGAGAGGGGATGTCAGCACAGAATCTGGATCTTCTCCTACTCCTTTATTCTTCCTTCCAATCCCCTCAGATCTTTGGAGGAAGACTTTTCTTCTAGGTCACTGTCTCTTCATGGTGCTCTCGATGTATAACTCCAGCAGGAAGATGGTTTCATCCACCTGGATCTCACAGGCATCCAACCTGAGTGAAAAAAGTGAGAGCATTTGTCCAAGCTGAACATTTATCAGCACATTTAAGATTAGAGGCAGGACTGGTTACCTTCGAAAGTATTGGGCAGAAAGCAAGAGAAATAATAGCTCGTTCTCCCATTGACCAAGCATCTCGTATGTGCTAGGCACTGTGGAAATTGCTGAGGGTTCAAAAAACAACACCTCTGTCCCAGGAGAAGTTATAGTCTAATTTGTAAGGAGGAAAAAGCACATGGTAAAGGCACAGGTGTAAAAGGACCTAATGTATTTAAAAATAGAAGCTGAGAGTGGCCAAGGCTGAAAGTGATTAGGAATAGAAGGGAATACCGCTTCTACTGATAATACTGATAAAAATCATCTATGAAAAACCCATACTAAGCATCATACTTAGTGGCGAACGACTGAAAACTTTCCCCCTATGATTAGGAACAAGACAAGGATGCCTGCTTTTTACTTCCATTCAACATTTCACTGGAAGTTCTAGTCTGGAAATTAGGCAAGAAAAACAAACAAAAGGCATCTAGATTGAAAAGGAAGTAAAGTTATTTCTAATTCACAGATGACAGCATCCTATAGACAGAAAAAACTCAAAAGGATCCACAAAAAACTTACCACACCTAGTAAATGAATAGGCAAAATTGCAGGATATAAAATCAAAACAAAAATCAATTCTATTTCTATATACTGGCAATGAACAATTCAAAAATGAAATTTAAGAAAACACTAAAATAGCATCAAAAAAGAATAAACAGGAATAAATTTAACAAAAAAAAAAACTATAAAACTTGAATACTGAAAACATCATTGAAAGAGATTAAGGAAGAACTAAGTAAATGGAAAGACCTTTCATATTCATGAGTTGGAAGATTTAGTATCATTAAGATGGCAATCTTTCCCACATTCAAAGCAATCTCTATGAAGGTCTATGGTGAGGAGTGAAAGGAAATGAGGAAGAAGGGACAGGCTAGCAGGAGACCATGAAAGGACTTGTGTGTTACGTCAAGGAGGCTGGTCTTTACGCTGTAAACAAGAAGTCAATAAAGCATTTAAAGGAGAAGAGCACTACTATCAATCCCTTTAAAGAAACCAACTTTGAAAGCATTATAAGAAATGGTTTGAAGCGGGAGGTGACTGCAAAGGTTTTGGAAAAAGGTGAGAAGGGCATGCATGGAGAGCAAGATGAAAGGCCAGATTTGGGACACGCTGCTGAAGTAACATCAAGAGTCGTGGTGAACATGAGACAGAAAGAGAGAGAGAGAGAGGAGAGAGAGAAGCTGAGAATATCTTCAGAAATTTGAGCTTAGGAAAATAGGTGGATTAAATTCTGTTAATTGAGGTGAGGAGGAAGATAGTGAGTTTCAGTTTGCTCATGTTAAGTTGGAGGGGTGGGAGGACATCGAAGTGGATTTATTTGGAGGGCATTTTGAAACATAGCTTTGAAGTTTGTGAGGCTTACTTGTTGACGTTGTGCTTCAGGGTCTCTAGCTGCTGGCGTTCAGGGGCTGTGATCATCTCCTCTATTTCTTGCAGTTGCGCCTCCTCTGCGCCTGTAGCCTGCATAGATGCAATGATGGCTTCTACCCTCTGAGACTTTTCTAGTAGACGCCTGTCAGAAAAACACAACTCTGAGGCATGTCCCCTAGATGTCTTTCATCCCATAGACCTGGGGCATATCTCCCCTTTACCATGTTCCTGGTCAAAGTGGACAATGTCACTCTCTAAGGATGTTTTCTAGAAGTTTAATTAGAAATGTGACTTTATCCCTGAAACTCTTGCTGCTTCTCACTTATACTTAAAGTTTGGTGCCAGTTTATATGCTGCCCATAAATTTAATCTGCTGAACTATTTCACTGGGGATATCTAACAAAAGTGTATACGAATCCATGATTATGCCAACCTAAACCAATAATTCAGTGCAACCAGACAGGTTATTATCTCTATTGGTTTCCATTTCTATAGGAAATTTCCCCATAAGCTTTTTGGCCTTGAAATATGTAATTACTCAGTTGAAAATGTTACTCACTTGTTTTCTTTGGTTTCAAATTGTCTCCTTTCTATTAAGTTGGCTACACTCTGAGGAGAAAGAAGAAATGCACATAGTTCTATATAAGTAGCTCAGGCAAAACTAAAAGGGGACGTGAGGGTGAGACATCTCTGTAGAGGGAATGCGGAGAAGTTACCTTGTAGCACCTGTGGAGCAACATTCGGGCAGCTGACAGGATGTTCACAGTATATAAATAGAAGGTCCGGGATGGGGCATGGTCTGGTGTTTTGGGAATTTCCTATTTGTCCACAGAAAGAAAAATAAGAGACATACTTTCCTTCAGAACTAGCAAAGTAAATACTTGTGCCATCTGGAGTTACTAAGCCCTCTCTTTCACCTATAGTCCCTCTTCCCCAGTCTTATAGCATCTGTGTTTATAGCATAATCAGCCATATGGAGCCCTGGGATGTCCTGTTTTCCTCTTTGATTGTCAACATCCTGAGTGGGGAGGAAAGAGAAAGCACTTAATATTTACTGAGCAACTCTTATGTGCCAAGTAGACTGCATTTGATTTTTACAACAAACTGTATTATTTCTGTTACCTGTATCACCATTTTGTAGGTGGGAAAAAGGACAGTAGGTAATTTGCTTACTGTAACTGGGTGATAGGCAGAACTGTGATTCTGATTCCAAAATCCATTCTATCTTACTTCCTTTTAGGGTAGAGTACATAGCTCTGCATGCAGTGAGGACCCAACAGATGCTATTGATAGACTGACCGGTAATAAACTTAAGACTTGAGGAAAGGATAAATCATAGGAACAAGGAGCTAAAGAAAAAAAAGGTATGGTGATTCTGGGGTGATTTCTTGGCTCTGCCTCTTCTTTTTACAAGGCCAGATAAAGCTCCACAGTTATCTTGCAAGTGCTTGCTATGTCTTTGTCAATCTTTTTTTTTATTTTGTCTCAAAGATAGATAAAGAATTTGTTTGAGGTTCAGAATATTTGCTTCAGCAATTTCTCTTATCTATCACCTCTGCTGGTTGGCAATTATTGTTACCTGCAGTGATATGAAATTTTCTGAGAGCATCTTATAAAGCATATCCTTTGCCTCCTTTGCTGGAATCATTGCAAAGTCTTCTACCTGCTTCTGCTCGAGGTGTTTCTTTTGTAAAACTAGACGGAATATTCTGGCACAGCGAGATCCAAATCTGGAAAGGAATAAAGAAAGCAAATGGCATGCCAACATAAATTAGCTTTAGTTCTTAGTCACAGAGGGTTGTTTAGTGTCTATGTGTGGAGCAAGGACCTGAGAGGAACAGCAATCAGAGAATCCTTCCTAACCCCATAGATCAATGACAATACTGCTAATCATACGAGAGTCACCAACTGCTGACTCGAATGCCTCAGTTCCTGCATTTGTAAGGAAAGGTGTTAGGAAGGCTGATGAATTGGCATCCCTGGGAATTAAGCAGCAGGGTATTTAGGGTAAAGAGCAGTAGTAGATAGGATCCATAGTAGTCCAATGGAAAATGGGGCAAGATGTGCCAAGGTGTGCCTATACTGGTTGGTTACCTAGTGATCAAATCACTTGTTCAAATGGGGTGTGGAAAGGAACTACCTGACCCCAAACCCTTTCAGGGTAACCACCTTACCTCTCTTGTACGACGGACTCCAGAGTGGCCGTGGCTAGAGATCCTAGAGCCTTATGCAGGTCTTTATGTAGAGAGTAAAGGTCACTCCATAATGTTTTGGCCTGGATATTGTGCTCTTAGTTTTATTCCCGAGTATTTCATTTAAAATTTAAATACTGTTTTGTTTTTCACATTAGTCTCATTTATGTTATGTGTTTCAAAACCGTAATTAACTAAAGGTGCTTAAATCAGGGTTTTGCTTAACTAAAATTTAGTTGGTTAAAAGTCTGTTTTACTTCTTTATCATCAGTGTTTGAGTTCAATTTTCTAACTTACTTAGTATACTATATATGTGTGTTAGTCGCTCGGTTGTGTCCAACACTTTGCAACCCCATGGACTGTAGCCTGCCAGGCTCTTCTGACTGTGGAATTCTCCAGACAAGAATACCAGAGTGGGTTGCCATTCCCTTCCCCACTTAGTATACTAAATATCATAAAATCTTTCCTAAAGTCACCCTTCTGTTTCATAGTTCAGGCTGCCTGACTGTTAAGGAAATAACCACCAATAAGGATACTGATGACATACATTCCTCCACCACTGTCGCCAGACTTTCCAACAAACTCTAGCTATTGAAAAAAGAGAGGGAGAACTTGTGTTATCTGAATGGAAAGTCCAATGATTCTGTTTCCAGAAGAGCAAATCTGGTTGAGTCGGTAGGAGGAAGCTCTCCCATCAAGCAATGGTAGAGAAATTGTCTGAGCTGGCTAGGTAGAGAATGAAGCTGCAGAAGACTGCTACCAGTTATCAGTGGCAGAAATTAATCCTAAACACAATAGAAAAAAGAAAAAAAAAGACTTACTGGATCATCTGCCAGCAGAGTGAGATACTGATCAAGAACTTGCTTAGAGATGTTATAGCCAACAGGGAGGGATCTGAAGATCTATGGAGCAAAAAGACACAGTGTAAATGAGTTTGGGAACTTAGAACTGGTGACATTGCTGAAATAAAGATGTTTTAATTATAGATATCACAAGTATAAAAATGTCCCAAAGCATAGCAGCATTGTTGGTAAGAGTAAAAAACTGGCAAGTATTTGATATATTAAATATTTTTTCAATCAAAACTTAATAAAACATTAAAAAATTAAAAACAAATACAAGCAGCCAAATAATATCCTGAGCACTAAGGCTCAGATTCCAAACAGTGAATACTTAGAACAATTAAGAGTAATCTGTACCATATATATACAACGAAATACTACTCAGTTATGGATTAACCTAGAGGTTATCATACTAAGTAGAGTAAATCAGAAAGAGAAAGACAAATACTACACAGTATCATTTATATGTAGAATCTAAAATATGACACAAATGAACTTATCTACAAAACAGAAACAGACTTACAGAGAACAGACTTGTAGTTGCCAAGAGGGAGGTGGGTAGGGGAGGGTTTGGCTTGGGAGTTTGGGATAAGCAGATGCAAACTATTACATATAGAATGAATGAACAGCAAGGTTTGCTGTATAGCACAGAGAACTATATTCAATATCCTGTGATAAACCAATAAGGAAAAGAACATGAAAAAGCAAAGAGTGTGTGTTTGTGTGTGTGTGTATATATATACCAAAAACTGAATCACTTTGCTGTATAGCAGAAATTAATGCAACATTATAAATCAACTGCACTTCAATAAAATATATTCAAAATGAAAAAAAAAAAAAGAATTACTTGTACTTTGACTAAAATAGTGGTTTAGGTTTTTAAAGGCTGAATTCCCAAGAGCCAAATATTTCAGTACCTACCACCTGGGGATAATCACTGTCCCACCTCAAAGGGCAAAAACCCTTTCTTTCAAGGTCCAGACCTTAACCTAATCCCAGGCTCTACGTATAATAATTATAACATCCAAGAGTCTGTCAGAAAACTAGTATAAGAAGCATGAAGCTCACCTCGTTGGAAGACAATGGCTGGGTGAAGGGGGCACCAGAGGGAGTGGTGACCTCACTCATCCGGAGCATGGTCCTCACGATCTCACTACTGGTCTAGGTTTGAACAGTGAACTGGAATTCAGAATTCACTCTGCTGCATGGGCTCTGGCTATATGCCAGTGGCTACATCTTGTAAACAGTGTAATGTTCCTGATAGCCACTGTCCCACCCACTTAGATATCACCTGGTCCATCCTGTTGGCAACTGCACTGATAATGGCTTGGTCACGGAAGTGCTGATGGAATCTGTCAAGGTTGGCCTGCCAATAAATCCCATCATCTGGAATGGGCTGAAGAAGAGAAAAGTATTAGAAAGAAACATTTAGATACAATGAAGTTTTCTAGGGAGGAATTTGGATTTCACTGTTGCTTTTCCTATACAGCAGTGACTAAATTGGTTGGAGAAAAAAACCATTCAATTCTGTGGATTTAGTGAAGTGAAGGTCACTCAGTTGTGTCTGACTCTTTGTGGCCCCATGGACTATACAGTCCAGGAATTCTCCAGGCCAGAATACTGCAGTGGGTAGCCTTTCCCTTCTCCAGGGGATGTTCCCAACCCAGGGATCAAACCAAGGTCTCCCACATTACAGGCAGATTCTTTACCAGCTGAGCCACAAAGCCTAATCAGAGGTCTACTTTTCTTTATCCTGTCATTACCTTATTTTAGGCTCTAATCTTGACTCACCTGAATGACTATAAGTAGCCTCCTAATTTTCATTTTTTTAAAATGAACACTATAAAAGAGGATAATTTGGTTTTCTGTTTTTAATCTTTTTGCACTGTTCTCCCCATTTCTCATAGAGCTGTGCTTTTCCAGCTTTAGTCCCCCTGAAGAATCTGAAAAAAGCTGGCAGTACCCTACAGAAAAATGTACAGATGAACAACTACAGGTAGACTCTCTGAAATGCACCCATGAAGTTGTACAAGTTATGAACCACTGTACTATAGTAACATTTCTAAAACATAAATCTAGCTACTTCATTCACCTGTCTAAAATTCATCAACGACTCCCCCTTATCTTCAGGGTGAAGTGTAAATGTCTTAGTTGATCAAAAATATTTATTGATGTTATGCTAGTATTCCAGGTACCAGGGTCAAGATATTGTCCTCAAAGAGTTATAGTCTATTGGGAGTGCAAATAATAAATAATTTCATCTACCTTTAAATGCTGTGAAGATGAAATGGGAAAATGTGGTAGAGTATGGAGTAGAGAGTGGGCAGTGGTGCTCGAGCTCTTAAAAAACAGCATTTGAACTGAGATCGGAATGATGAAAAAGAGGCAACTACATGAAGATCTGAGGGAAAGTATTTGAGGCAGAAGAAATCCTAGGGACGAAAGCCAAAAGATTAGAAAGAGCACGTATGACATATGTGAGGGATGGAAGGAAGAGCTGAGATTGGAGAGCCTTGTCTCCAGCAGATCATGCAAAGACTTAGTTCGTGTAAGGGATAATAATCCATGGTAAAGATCTGGATTGCTTCTAAGAGTAATGGGAAGTTATTAAAGGAGTCAAAATCAGTGATTTTTTTTTTTTTTTAAAGAACAATTTAGCAAGTCATTTTGGCTCTTAGGTAGGGATGAATGTAGGAAGGGAGACCACTTAGGAGAGCGCTGGTGAAGTCTTGACTACAGTGATAGTGGTTTGGATTAAGGTGACTGGGAACGGTAAGAAACAGTCAGATTTGAATTGATTTTAGAAATTGGGTTGACAGGGTTTACTGTGAGGTCAGATGGCTCCCAGGACTTTGGTCTAAGCAAATGGTATCCTAGGTAGTTGGTCTTGGTGATGTTCCTAAGATGAGGAAAGCTTAGGAGGGAGTAGATAGCTAGGAATGAGAAATCAATTACTCTGTTTTAGTCATACTACTTTTGGGATGGTTATTAGACATCTTTATAGGGATGCTGAGAAGGCATTTAAGAGCTGAGGCCTACATATATCTTTCTAGACTCATTTGTGACCATGCATCCCTGTGGGTCTCTATAGTCCAGCCACAGTGATCAAGTTAAACTTTTTCTAGGCCCTTTATTTGTGCATAAGCTACACCTCTGTCCAATGAGGTTAAGCCTCAGAAGGGAGACAGTAACGGGCAGTATAGAGACAATAATGGAGTACCCTCTTTGTTAGTCTGTCCCTGGCCAGCATTTGATGAAGTTCATAATCCCACTACTTCTCAACCCAAGAACCTTGAAGCTCTTCAGGGCTTGGTATCTCAGTGCTCTTCCTGGCTGGCCTCAAGGTGAGGACTCCAAGTCCAGAAGCATCATTACCTCTTTACTATCTGTGCTCTGTTTTGGTCTCTTGGCCTTGGGCTCCCCAGTAGCATCTTCGTCAGACGATCTCCTCCTTTTACCTTTCCCTGCCAAATAGAACAGTTGCACTGATAGGCTACATCTCCTATGATGACAGGAAACTGTGGAAGGTGACAGCAGGTGTCGCTATCCCAAAGACATCTGTAGTGGCCTCTAGGCAAGAGATGTTGAGGAGACGGAGAAACTACAAGAAATTCAAGTTGATGATGAAGTCATCTGAAACTCAACATGTTCAAAAAGAAACTCATAGTCTCTCTCCCTCAAACTGCTCCTGTTCCAAGGCTTCCTTTCACAGTGAATGGTATGATCATCCTTCCATGTACACCAGCCAGATGTCATTCTTGATTTCTGTTTTCCTTATCCCTTTTATGCCTAATTAGTCACTGGTTTGTCTACATTTACCTTTGCCCCATCCTTTCTGCAGACAGAAACATATTTTTAAAATGCAAATTAGATCACGTTACTTCCTCTAAAATCCTTTAGTAGTTTTCTTTCGCATCTAGGATAAAGAACAAGTGCTCTATGAGATCTTGCGTGATCTATTCCTTGCCTATCTCTCTAACCTTATCGTATGGCTCTCTTTCCTTTGCTCTTTATGCTTTAACTACACTGATCTTCTTTTAATTCCTCAAGTATACTGTTTTTTCCCTCACTATATACAATTCCTTTTGCCAAAAATGCTTATCTTCTGTACCTCTTCACACCTTACTTCACTGTTTGGCTCCTACTTCTGCTTCAAATCTTGGTTCAAATGCCATTTGCTCAAAGAAGCATGTGCCCTAAACTCCCAGGTAAATCTGGTCCCCTGTTATATATTTTCATAACACTCCTAACACACTTTTCATACTTTTCCTTCACAGTACTAATCACAGTTTGTTATTTATATATCCATGAGTCTATCTGATTACTATAAGCTTCCTATACTAGACTCAAGCTCCATAAGGGCAGGGACCATAATGTTTTTTTCATCACTTTATACCACAGTATCCGGCATAGAGCAAATCCTTGGTAACTGCTTCATTGGTTAAGTCATTCATTTAACAATCACTATGAAACGTTCATGAAAGAATCGATAATTAGGGCAAGTCACAGATCTCAGGGTCAAAATTCCTTACCTATCAAGCTCAGTTTAGGAACCAGGTACATGTCCTTTTCATTGATGACAAGAGTGGGGGCAGGTGGTGGTGGCCCAGTATCTGAATTCTCAGTGGCAGGTACCAAGGGGCAACGCTGCACAAAGTGTGTGTCCACTAGTCGCACAAATGTGTTTGATACCTCAGCATAGTCCATGGTCTTGCCATCTGTATGACAGGAGGAAACAGGCAAATGAGACGGCCTCAGGTAGCTAAGGGTTCACTCCTGCATCCAGTCAACCTATGCTTTTGTTAACAGCTGTGGATACAGTACTGACCCTCCATAGTTTCTGTGAGCCTATCTGCTACTTTCTTCACAACAGCTGACATTGTCATTTTGCCATTCAACAACAGCTCCTCAACAATCAGCTCTCCAGTGTCACTGTATAGTGTTTTGGCGGTATAGATGTACCGGGGATACCTAAGCATTCGTAACACCCGGTTGCACTGGGCTTCATACTCCACCACGCCACGTTTGTGCACTTGATATATCACCAAGTTGTGCTGGATGAGGACACAAAGGGCTTTTTTTACCTAGAGAGGATATAAAAGAAAGAGAAGAAAAATCTGAAGATGCAGTTCATTATTGCTGGCAAGTTTTGTCCAACAGTTTCCTAAACATCAAGAGACAGCTGCAAATTGCTCCCTGTCTCCACTGGAATAGTTAGTAAGAATTGAATGTCAGTGGAAAAAATCAGGAAGATTCCTTAATATGATGTTCATATTTCCTCCAATCTTTATCTTTCAAAGTACAGTTTACTTTCTCTATATTATTCTCATTCCTAAAATGTAGTACTGAGATTAATAGACTCATTATAGATAAATGAAATATGGGATAGGAGGAGCAAAGATTTGCCTAAGAAGCCACAAGGAGCCAGAACACTTTGAGAAGCAGAACCTTGGGCCCTATGTCTCATTCTCTCTCTCCTTTCAAATAACACCATTCTGATCCTAGGGCAGATTTTGCTCTTTTCCATTTTGTGGGGTTATCTGGTTTCTTACTCATGTCTGACTCTTTGCAACCCTATGGACTGCAGTACACCAGGCTCCTCTGTCCTTGTGGGGCAGGCAGTAACAATATTAAAGGGTAGGTAAAAGAAATTAATGAAATGAAAGAAAGTTGATGTGATCCAAACATACCTGATCTAGTGATGTTCCTGTGTCATGGGCAATAACTCTTAGGGGCTGGCTGCCGGTTCTGATTAGGTGGACTCCAATTTTTTCTACAATCTCTCCAAAATGCTCTTGAAGCAACAAAGAACACAGTTTAATTTCTGCTTGAGTCATTATGCTGAGGAGTCTCAGAGCTAGGAAAAAAATAGAAGACGGTATGATGGGAAGTTTTTCTTTTATGTTGGGAGCAGATTTGCTGAATGTAAATTCATGTTCTTTCTACATGGCAATTTGACAGCAGATATACCAAAAGCCTTAAAATCTTGCATCTCTTTGACCTAATTCTTTTGTTTTAGATATTCTGTTCCAAGGGAACTATAAAAATATGTCACGTCAGAATGCTGATATTCTGGGAATCTAATAAGTGATTATTTCAATGAATTATGGTATATGCATACAATGGAATTCAATGCCAACATTCACAATACAATATGTATTAGTGTAGGAAATTATTCTTTAAGTGAAAGATGCAGGTTACAAAGCAAAATGTAGAGGAAAGTTCAATTATTGTGAAAAAATCCCCACATGCATGCATTGAAAAAGAAGACTGGAAACCTATGTATATGAGATCTACCTTTATGGGATCATGTATGATTCTAATTTTCTTGAAAGATTGGGTAAAGATGGTTTTGCGATCTATCACAGACCTTAGATTCTAAATTTCATTATTTCACTCCTATTGGGAGTGAACAGGCAATGACAACTTTGCAAAGTAAGTTAGGAGGTAAATGATAGCTTTTCAACAGGGTGTTTCAGATAGGAGAGGAAGTATGTTGTTAGCAGTCCAGTATTTAATTTTGAAATTTCGATTTCTTGACTAAGTAGACACAAAAAGAAACAGACGTGGTTGACTATATAATCACAAGTGCTATCAAACACTGGTTTGTTGATTTATTTCTCCCAATCCCTCAGAAGCCAACCAAGACTATGCCTTTAAGCGTCACTATTCCCATCCACAGGTCTTTGGGAACACATCCCCAGACCCTCTGCCATCCTCGAAAAGGTATTCTAGGGAGCCTGGCTCCTGGCTCTTCACTCCCTTCCCGCTGGTTCCGGTTCCGGAGTGGATGCCCGGGTCCAGAGACAGGGCTGCCTCGTTCAGACAGCATTTTCCACTAACCTCTGGGTCAATGCAACGTAACGCCGCCGAGTTTCCCACAACTGCTCTGTGAGGTTCCCGCTGACCGCCCGGGCAGAGGGGGAGCCCAAGGTCCTTTCGCGCAGGAGCACGGCCACGGAGGAGGACCGGCGAAGAGGAAAAACGTATGCCGATCTACCCCAGCGTTTCGGTGGTTTCCGGGGACGCTCTTTCCTTCTTCTCGCTGGGAGTTTGGAGGACCGGCGAGGGGCTGTTTGAGAAGCCGGCCGGCGGGCGGCGGCGGGCTGCCTCTCCTTCCTGCGCCTCTTTGGTTCTGGGAGGCGGGCCGCGGGGTCAGCAGCCGCGCCACCGCCTCTGTGGGCCGGGCGGACTCACGTGACTCGCGCGGGCTCTGGAGAGGCTGGCAGCACTGAGGAAGCGGCGGCGGCGGCGGCGGCAGAGGAGGCGACAGCAGCCGGGAGCCAGCGGCCTGGCGAAAGACCGGCCGGCTGCCCTCTCGGACAGCCGTGGCGAAAGAGAAAAATGGCGGAGGCTTCAGCGGCCGGGGCCGGCGCGGGCTCTGCGGTTGCCGCGCACCGGTTTTTCTGCCACTTTTGCAAGGGCGAGGTCAGCCCCAAACTACCGGTAAGAGCCCGGTTCCTCTGCCCTCCGGCATCGGCCCAGATTCCTCTCCCAGACGGCCTGGAGTGGGGGTTAAGCTTTCCACACAACCCCGATTCACCTGACATCGGTCTCAAGTACCCTGCTGCCCGGGCGTCTCGCCCAGGCTCCGCAACTCTCGCTCGGATGTTCCACCTGCCCCTCACTTTCTCTCGCCTCTTGACCAGCTCCTCCCATCCCCCCCCCGCGCTCCATTTTTAATTTTTTTGGCCTTCTTTAGCAAGTTCTCTTCTGACACGTCCCGTTTTCATGCACTCTTCTTCACCTTGTCTCCTTCCCACGATGACCTCTCTTTTCCTGCATTCGATACTCTTTCCGCTGTTGCCTCTCACCTTTATCCCTTTTCCACTTTTTACCAGATCCTCCCCCTTCCCTCTTCTCATTAAAGCAAAATAGCGGATTGCTGAGAATTGTCCTTATTCGGTCGTCCCTAGGAAAGGAAGCAAGAAAACACGGAGAGAAAGAGGGGGTTGGAAGGTAACTGGGATGGAGAGGGGGATTTTGCTCTTCAGGGGTTTCCAGTATTCTTCTGAAAGTGAAAACAGCAGTGTGCTAATGACTTGCAGACTGCCTGCGCTCCCTATCACTATTGAAGGAAATGGCTTTAGGAAGAAGGCAGAACATATTGTTTCAACTTGCATATTTTGATTGTCATGCTGCCAGTGTCTTTAAGCACCACCTGCCTTACTCACCCTTCCTCCTCTGGTTCTCTCTCTCTTCGCTTAATAAAAAAGATCTAGGACAGAATGTTGGGGACTGCATCATCTAATGTAAAATTGGTTTTCACTACTCTCTGCCAGATTTTGTTAGTCCCTAGAGAGGTAGCGCTATGGCTGTGAAAAAAAAGTGCTTCTGCAGCAAGCTCGCCAGCTAAACACCCAAACCACGCAGGCTTTTTTGGCTTGGGCTATATCTACCACAGGGAGACCCACCAGGATGAATGTTAATCCTGCCTTTGGCCAATCATCTTTAGCTAGTTATGATTGTTTTTCTCCTTAGAAGTATCTCTGTTCAGCCTTAAGTCAAGATGCCTAACAACTTCCTTAGTTTTTACAGCGGCTCTGATAAAATCTGTAAGAAAGCCTACTAAAGTGTGTCTGTATATCTTATTTCTTAGAAACACCAATGGAGACCAGGGGAAAAGTGCCTAAAGGTATATAGCCTTTTTGCCTAAAGGTTGTGTTTTTTCAGGCTCTTACAGCATTTTCTTTCTTCACTATTTGCCTCACCCCCAATTTTGTAGTCATAGTTTCATCTACATGCTGTTTTAGTTTTGTTTGCTGCTTTTTGGCTGTTTCTACTTTTTGCCATGGACGGAGGAGCCTGGTAGGCTGCAGTCCTTGGGGTCACTGAGAGTTGGACATGACTCAGTGACTTCACTTTAACTTTTCACTTTCATGCTTTGGAGAAGGAAATGGCTACCCACTCCAGTGTTCTTGCCTGGAGACTCCCAGGGACGGCGAAGCTTGGTGGGCTGCTGTCTGTGGGGTCGCACGGAATCGGACACGACTGAAGCGACTTAGCAGCAGCAGCAACTTTTTGTCATACTGTTCCTTACTGCTAATCTTGATCTGTCTATCTCAACTTCATGTGTTTTTGGTTTGGATCCTCTCAGATAAGACAAATTTCTTTTAGAAAGGAGATACTAAGAAATGAGGGGGAAATGGTGAAGGGAATTTTGTTTTTTATTTTTTCCTGGAGAAAGAAGTTTAATAACATGTATATCTCCTATATACAGGGGAGATGCCAGAGAAAACTGAATCTCTCCCTAAAATGACTGTTAAGCCATCCCTAGAAACAGAAGACTTTGGGGAAGAGGGGAAACCAGTTTTGGCAGATTATCATGCAAAACATGATAAACAAGCGTGATTGTTTGCAGATTTAAGTCAGGACTTCTCCATTGATAAGAGTTGAGATTTCATTATCCTTCTATTTCTGGTGCAAAGAGGGACAAACCCTTACAGATGGAGATTTTTCTGTTGTAAGTGTTCTTCACAAAAGGGCAATGGCTACTCAGTTTTGTTTTTTTTTTTGAGATTTTAGAATGAAAATATTATTCAGTGATATTGTTAGGTTTCAGAAAAGTCTTCATTCTAGAAGTGAATAATGATTTAGGAATTTTCTATTTTTATTAAAAATGATTCCCTGTTTATGGTGAAAATGGTTTTAGTAAAATTTAGTGAATACTAAATTTGGATTTTATTTTTAACTTAGTTAATTTTTTTGAGGAGGAAAGAGTGGCTTTATTACTTTACCAGGCAAAGGGGGATAATAGGCTAGTGCCTCAAGAACTGTGCCTTCCTCCTTGGCGAGTTGTTGTTCAGTCACTAAGTCCTGTCGACTGTTTGCGACCCTGTGGACTGCAGCACTCCAGGCTTCCGTGTCCTTCACCATTTCCCGGAGTTTGCTCAAATTCAGGTCCATTGAGTCAGTGATGCCATCCTATCATCTCAAACTCTGTTGCCCCCTTCTCGTCTTACTCTTAGTTTTTCCTAGCATGAGGGTCTTTTCCAGTGAGTTGGCTGTTTTCATCAGGTGGCCAAAGTATTGGAGTGTCAGTTTTAGCATCAGTCCTTCCAAGGATATTCAGGGTTGATTTCCTTTNCTGCGCTCCCTATCACTATTGAAGGAAATGGCTTTAGGAAGAAGGCAGAACATATTGTTTCAACTTGCATATTTTGATTGTCATGCTGCCAGTGTCTTTAAGCACCACCTGCCTTACTCACCCTTCCTCCTCTGGTTCTCTCTCTCTTCGCTTAATAAAAAAGATCTAGGACAGAATGTTGGGGACTGCATCATCTAATGTAAAATTGGTTTTCACTACTCTCTGCCAGATTTTGTTAGTCCCTAGAGAGGTAGCGCTATGGCTGTGAAAAAAAAGTGCTTCTGCAGCAAGCTCGCCAGCTAAACACCCAAACCACGCAGGCTTTTTTGGCTTGGGCTATATCTACCACAGGGAGACCCACCAGGATGAATGTTAATCCTGCCTTTGGCCAATCATCTTTAGCTAGTTATGATTGTTTTTCTCCTTAGAAGTATCTCTGTTCAGCCTTAAGTCAAGATGCCTAACAACTTCCTTAGTTTTTACAGCGGCTCTGATAAAATCTGTAAGAAAGCCTACTAAAGTGTGTCTGTATATCTTATTTCTTAGAAACACCAATGGAGACCAGGGGAAAAGTGCCTAAAGGTATATAGCCTTTTTGCCTAAAGGTTGTGTTTTTTCAGGCTCTTACAGCATTTTCTTTCTTCACTATTTGCCTCACCCCCAATTTTGTAGTCATAGTTTCATCTACATGCTGTTTTAGTTTTGTTTGCTGCTTTTTGGCTGTTTCTACTTTTTGCCATGGACGGAGGAGCCTGGTAGGCTGCAGTCCTTGGGGTCACTGAGAGTTGGACATGACTCAGTGACTTCACTTTAACTTTTCACTTTCATGCTTTGGAGAAGGAAATGGCTACCCACTCCAGTGTTCTTGCCTGGAGACTCCCAGGGACGGCGAAGCTTGGTGGGCTGCTGTCTGTGGGGTCGCACGGAATCGGACACGACTGAAGCGACTTAGCAGCAGCAGCAACTTTTTGTCATACTGTTCCTTACTGCTAATCTTGATCTGTCTATCTCAACTTCATGTGTTTTTGGTTTGGATCCTCTCAGATAAGACAAATTTCTTTTAGAAAGGAGATACTAAGAAATGAGGGGGAAATGGTGAAGGGAATTTTGTTTTTTATTTTTTCCTGGAGAAAGAAGTTTAATAACATGTATATCTCCTATATACAGGGGAGATGCCAGAGAAAACTGAATCTCTCCCTAAAATGACTGTTAAGCCATCCCTAGAAACAGAAGACTTTGGGGAAGAGGGGAAACCAGTTTTGGCAGATTATCATGCAAAACATGATAAACAAGCGTGATTGTTTGCAGATTTAAGTCAGGACTTCTCCATTGATAAGAGTTGAGATTTCATTATCCTTCTATTTCTGGTGCAAAGAGGGACAAACCCTTACAGATGGAGATTTTTCTGTTGTAAGTGTTCTTCACAAAAGGGCAATGGCTACTCAGTTTTGTTTTTTTTTTTGAGATTTTAGAATGAAAATATTATTCAGTGATATTGTTAGGTTTCAGAAAAGTCTTCATTCTAGAAGTGAATAATGATTTAGGAATTTTCTATTTTTATTAAAAATGATTCCCTGTTTATGGTGAAAATGGTTTTAGTAAAATTTAGTGAATACTAAATTTGGATTTTATTTTTAACTTAGTTAATTTTTTTGAGGAGGAAAGAGTGGCTTTATTACTTTACCAGGCAAAGGGGGATAATAGGCTAGTGCCTCAAGAACTGTGCCTTCCTCCTTGGCGAGTTGTTGTTCAGTCACTAAGTCCTGTCGACTGTTTGCGACCCTGTGGACTGCAGCACTCCAGGCTTCCGTGTCCTTCACCATTTCCCGGAGTTTGCTCAAATTCAGGTCCATTGAGTCAGTGATGCCATCCTATCATCTCAAACTCTGTTGCCCCCTTCTCGTCTTACTCTTAGTTTTTCCTAGCATGAGGGTCTTTTCCAGTGAGTTGGCTGTTTTCATCAGGTGGCCAAAGTATTGGAGTGTCAGTTTTAGCATCAGTCCTTCCAAGGATATTCAGGGTTGATTTCCTTTAGGATTGACTGGTTTGATCTTGCTGTCCAGGGGATTCTAAAGAGTCTTCTCTAGCACCACAGTTTGAAAACATCAGTTCTTCCTCTCTTAGCCTTCTTTATGGTGCAACTCTCATATCCGTACATGACTACTGGAAAAACCGTAGTTTTAATCATATGGACCTTTGTCGGCAAAGTGATTTCTCTGCTTTTTAATACGCTATGTTTTTCTTCCGTATTAAAGACAAAAGTCTTTCTTCTGTCACAGCTTTTCTTCTAAGGAGGAACCGTCTTTTAATTTCATGGCTGCAGTCACCATCTGTAGTGATTTTGGCGTCCAAGAAGATAAAGTCTGTCACTGTTTCCATTTTTTCACCATCTATTTGGCATGAAATGATGGGACTGGATGCCTTGATCTTTGTTTTTTGAATGTTGAATTTCAAGCCAGCTTTTTCCCTGGTGAGTAGGGAGAGGTTATGTAGTTGCTGCTGCTGCTGCTAAGTCGCTTCAGTCATATCCGACTCCATAGATGTATGTGCGACCCCATAGACGGCAGCTCACCAGGCTCCCCCGTCCCTGGGATTCTCCAGGCAAGAACACTGGAGTGGGTTGCCATTTCCTTCTCCAGTGCATGAAAGTGAAAAGTGAAAGTGAAGTCGCTCAGTCGTGTCCGACTCTTCGCGACCGCATGGACTGCAGCCTACCAGGCTCCTCCATCCATGGGATTTTCAAGGCAAGAGTACTGGAGTGGGTTGCCATTGCCTTCTCTGTTATATAGTTAGGCAGGGGTATATGATAAAGATCAAGGCAGTAACAGTCGTGCATTCTTCTGCAAGGTTTCAAGAGGGTGGGTTTGTGTGCAGGGTCTTAGGTGGTAAGTGTTCCTGTTTCCTAATCTTGATGAGCCTCTCTGGTCCCTTAATCTTGCCTCAGGTGATTCATTGGCTGCTCCTCCTCTGAGTAGTAATTGTTTTGCCTTGTGGAACTCAGAGAAAGTCAGGGAGGCTGGAGTCTTGCCTATAAGAAATTGGGCCCAAGATGGCCTCCATGTGCAGGAGCCCCACAGGACCCTGCTTGGCATCAAGCTGAGAGTGAACAGAGAAGGGTCCAGAGGCCTGTGAACAAGTGCATCCAAGAAGCCACTGATAGCTTAAGAGGAAAGGAGAGGCAGATCACTTAGGCTGGGGTCTGAGTCAGGGAAGGTTTCTTGGAG
Source organism: Neotragus moschatus (assembly GCA_006410615.1). Lineage (NCBI taxonomy): Eukaryota > Metazoa > Chordata > Mammalia > Artiodactyla > Bovidae > Neotragus > Neotragus moschatus. The sequence goes on along the minus strand of SJYA01000560.1, from coordinate 841,898 downwards.
GCATTCCAGCCTAGAAGAATCAAGACAAGTGGACAAAGATGGATCAGCATATTCCAAGTGGCCAGCATGGCTGGCGCGTAGCCAAAAGCAGAGCGATTCATGCGCTCTATCCTCCTTCATTCAGGTCTGCTTCCTCTTGCCAATTTTCATCTGATTGGCATTGGGTGAGTCGAGCCTTACAGCTGTCTTCTTTGCCGGCCCCAGATGAGTTAGGGAGGGAGAGGGTGAGTCCTCTAAACTTGGATTTTAAAATAAAGGATTTTGATTATATGGTCTGAAGCCCTAGTATTTCAAGTTTATATTAAATATCATTGGGTAAATTGGTATTGTATTTTTTTGATCATCAGATGATAGAGGAAATACTTAAGTAACTTAAAGTTGTTTTTAAAATATAGCAGAAGCTTCTGCCTCACCTGTCTATCCAATGAGAGACACTGTGAAGTCAAGACTGATGGAGTTAAGTATGCAACACTTGAGAGGTGCCCCTGAGGGATGACTGGGTGGTGGCACAGAGGACTGTGTCATGCAGCTATCCTCCATACTGTCCTCTCCCGCTTTTAAATCAAGGTCAGGGAATATTACCTTATGAGATTAAATTCTGCAGAGTCATTGAACAGGTGAGATAAATCATGCAGTGTAAACAACTTTTAGTATTGATGAAACTAGGGTGGTTCCTAAGTGTTTTATGGAGATCACAGTGTCCAAACCCAGAGAGGCCAGTCTCAGTAAGATCTGCAGGTGTATTACTCACCTCTGAGGCTTGGCCTGAAGAAAGTAGCCAACTTCTCTCCGTCTTCCGTCTCCTCATTATATCACCTTTGGACTAATGTCATCCTTATCAATAAGTAATATTACCTAGTTTGTTTGTTTACCAGGTACTTACTATACAGATCATTGTTTTTGTGCTATACTTGTAATGACTCTAATACAGGAAAACTTTCTAACCACCCCATAAGAGAAGCTAAAAAGTAGACTTCTTAAAGACTCTGTGATTCTTAAAACTCTTAAGTTCCCTGTTGTTGCTCTTTATCTTTTAAAAATTTACTTGTTTATTTTTGGTTGCAGTGGTCTTTGTTGCTGTGTGTGGGTATTCCTTAGTTGCGGTGAGCGGGGCCTACTCTTCATTGGGGTGCATGGGCTTCTCATTGTGGTGGCTTGGTGCAGAGCACAGGCTCTAGGCATATGGGCCTGGTAGTTGTGGCCCAGGGGCTCAGTGGTTGTGGCGAATGGACTTTTGTTGCTCTGTGACATGGAATCTTCTTGGACCAGGGATCCAACCCGTGTCCCCTGCCTTGACAGGTGAATTCCTATCCACTGTACCACAAGGGAAGTCTGACCTAGAGTTTTAAAAGTGCATGATTCTTAGGAAGATCCTAGAATGGTGTCTTAAGTAGTATTAGTAGTTTTGTTGACCTGGAGGAAGGAATTAGTGATTTGAGCTGGATTTTATAGGTTTTAATTATTTAGATTTCTTAAATTCTGCTGTTGGTGACTTACCATCTAAAAAGTCTGCTCGATTATCTAGCATCTTTCTGTGCTTTATAGCAGTTGCTTATTAAATGTCTCTTGAAATATTCTGAGTTGAATTGTTGTTTAGCTGCTAAGTTGTGTCTGACTCTTTTGCGACCCCACAGACTAGCCTGCCAGGCTCCTCTGTCGGTGGGATTTCCCAGGCAAGAATACTGATGTGGGTTGCCATTTCCTTCTCGAAGGGATCTTCCCGACCCAGGGATCGAACCTGCATCTTCTGCTTTGGCAGGCAGATTCTTTACTGCTGAACCACCAAGATGAGCCATCAGGAAGCAAGCCCTTGAGTTGAATACCCAATAGTTTTTTTTTTTAAAGTAGTGGTGTTAATGGTATGAGATCTTTATCCAAAAGGCTTTGGTGGAACAAAATGCAAGTGCTACCATGCGAAGTTTGAACATAACAGTGTCAGTAATTGTATTCCCTGCAAGGAGCTAGAAGAAAGACATGTGTGTTCTTATGGGTAGAAGACTAGTTCTAGTCTTGAAATTCTGCTGATAAATTGACTTTTATGTATATGTTGGGGAAATCTAGGGATTTTTTTTTCGGGATGAGGAAGAACAAAACCTTAAACTCACCATAGGTGAAATTCCTTATATTTTTAAGGGGAAGTAACACTTTTTGGTTGCTAATACTTTTTGTTTCTTTATGTTTACTTGGCTTTTTATGACCTTTGCTTACATTAAGGCAGAGGATGCTGAGGTCTCTCAGACTGGCATCATATCAGAAGAGGAAAAACCATGTGGATTGTTTCTTATTCTCTCTAGTCAAATTAGAAGGGTCTGAGAATAAGAAGCCTGTGAATGCTGACTTCTTTTCATCTCTCCACACCTTAATTGATTAATAAAGGATGTAATGTAGAGCAGTGGTTCTCAACTAGGGGCAGTTTTGCTTTTTAGGAGGAAATTTGGCAATGTCTGTAGGTCTTTTCTACAGCAGGATTGTCGTTACAACTGCTGGAAAGGGAGGGTTGTTGCTGGCATCTAGTGGATAGAGCATAGGGATGCTGCTAAACCTGCTTCAATGAACAGGACAGCCCCCACAGCAAAAAGTTATTGGGCCCAAAATGTTAAGAGCACTGTGGTTCAGGAACCCAGGTGTAGAAGGATGAAAGGATAGTCATTGTCTTATGTCACTGGTGCTGAAGGTTTTCTCCTGGGGTAGTTTTGATTTCTAATTTTGGAATCCTATTGAGAATTTTCAGTGAGATAAAATTGAGATAATTTTAACCAAAGCCCTGATGGGAGGGATTGCTTAGAAGGTAGTTAAGTGGCATTCTATTATAGCAGTATCTCTTGGGGTCACTTTCTCTCTTTGTGGTTACTAAGACCAGAGGAATTGGATCACGCCTCTCAAGTTACACACTGTGGGGCAACTTCTAAAAGTATCCAGATTTTTTTGTCAGTTGGAAATTAACTGAAGTAGTAACATAACATGTAAGTTAGTAAGACATCTGGAAATTCCAGTTTGAAGACAAAGTAGAAAGCAGACATCAAGTCTAACTTTTAGTTTTTCTATAGCTCATCTTTGCATTAATTAAGCATTACTTTCTCTGTTTCTTTTAATGTTCTTGAAAGTTTTCATGAGCTTAGGAGATTTTGTGCTTCAGATTTTAGTTTCCCCAAATTCTTGGTCGAGTTGGGGAATTGAAGTTATCAAGCCTTGTTCTAATACTGTCTGTTCATAGGTTTGAAGTTGAGTCATCTGACCCTCTCAGCTTGTCTTGGTGTATCCCACTGTAAAATAATACTGAGGTGTGCCTGTTGAAAGCTTGAATGAGCATTCAGAGAAATGGAGCTATGTAATCTTTGACTGAAAGGTTGTTTAGGAATGAGCAGTCCTTATTTGTAGAGAGATAAGGCCTTTACCATAGTGGAAACATTTTAGGTGGTTCTTATAGTTTCACATAAAGAAGTTTAGGTTAGATTCTGAAAGATTTTTTTGAAATCCTTTTTTTGTTTTTAAGTTCAGTTTGTTATTTCAGAGTTCCTTAGAGGTATACAGATATGTGTATAATAAATAGAAGTGACAGGTGACTTTAAACAGGCACACTTTTCTTGTATGTTAAATAGATTGCCCAGCCTCTTTCCCAGATTGCCCAGCCTTTTTCCCCAAAACAGGCCAGTTAGTTTTGTTTTCCTTGAAAATCTGTTAAGGTGGTAATCTCTTTACTTGATGAGTTCAACAGGTATCACAGGAAGTAGGCAAGGTATCCTGTATTCACCTTCTTGCCACTCACTTTGATGCTGTACAGATCTGAACCTAAAATAGTTATTTTGATTGCTGATATAGTGTGAAAACTATAATTGTACATTTACTTTTTGTTTAATAAAAGGTAAATTCAGCAAATTAGCTTTTACTGCTGTTTTTAATTTGTGTATTTATGATTAAAAATGTTTGGAAGTAATATTCATAAATAAGAATAATGAAAGTGTTTAATTCTCTATAAATTTTTCAACCTTATTTTGCTGATCACTAAAATTACTGGCTTATTCTGTGCCAAATGTAGGTGGTAGTTCAGTTAGGGAGACTTGTTTTAATAATATACTAGCATTTTATTTCTTTTTTATTTGTTTGTTTTTGAAATGGAAAATTTTATTTGGCCAAACTGAGGATTTTAACCCTGGAACAGCCTCTTAGAAAGCTTTGAGAACTGTTCCTTACTAGCATTCTGTTTTAGCATACAATCTGTATTCAATGGGCAGATTCAGAGTTCCCAAGGTTTATAATAAGGTTAGCAATGTAACATTGGTCTTTCTCATCTTGCAACATGAGGATATATGAAAGGATTCCAGAAATCTATTACTGAGTGTGAATTAGCTCTGAACTTAAGTATTAAGTGAATGTCCCCCTGGCTGTTATTCAGGAAGAAAATCAGTTTACAAAAATAAAAATCCACCATCAGGCCACAGTTTTTTAGTGTTATACAAAGATACCTATACAATTTAAATATTTGGAGAGCTGTGATTGAGTTCCAGGCCATTAGAACTGCCTTTATTTATGGTCTTATTCCCTAAGAATAGTAACATTCACAACCTTCATCATTTTGTTCCTTCATTCCAGACCTGAAAGGTTGACATTATCAGGGATTCCAAACAGGAATGTATAATCAACCAACTTTCTTTGGTTCATTGTGTAACAAGGCAGAAAATCAGGTCAGGAGACAAAGTGTTACTTGATATAATTTGATCAGATGGATGAACAAGAAGCCAGGTTTTTGAAGGAAAAAAAAAATTGACTAAACTATAAGAATTATCAGAGATAAAGTTAACACAGTGTAGCCAGAAAGTGTTTAGTTATAGTGTTCTTTGCTTGCTTACAGTAAAGGCAGCAAGAAGGGGAACAACTCAGTGGCTTAGATATAAAATGGTAAATGATCCTAAAAGTTTGCCCTTAGTTCTATCATGTACCATCATAGTCTGAGGGAGAAGTTTGTCTTCTTACATTCAGTTTAGGCTGATAGACTCATCTTACTTAAACTGACAGCCTTCATTCATTCAGCAATTATATTCTAAGTTCTGCATTCTAAGCATTGTGCAGAAAGAAAAGCATACTTGGTTGGGGAAAGAAAAATAACCTGGGATTAAAAGTCACTGAAATCATGTACAAAGTTTATGTTCTAATAATCAAATTCCACTTAGGGAAGTAAAAACATATAAAACAAACTTCTGTGAATATCCTAATTTTAAGTATGGTGGTTGTTCAGTCCCTAGGTTGTGTTCTCTTTCACAGCCCCATGGACTGTAGCAAGCAAGGCTTCTCTGTCCATGGGATTTCTGAGGCAGGAACATGGGTATGGTTACCATTTCCTTCTTGAGGGGATCTTCCCGACCCAGGGATAAAACTGGTGTCTCCTGCTTGGCAGGTGGATTCTATACTACTGAGCCACCTGGGAAGCCCCCAAATCTTCAGTATTAACCTCAATAGAAGAATTGAATGAATGAGACTTCTTGTTTTCCTGAAGGAGAGTTAGAAGAGACAAGTAAATGAAGACAACATCTATGTTCCAGTTTTACAGATGGAGAAACAGGTCTTCCCAAAGACCATGAGCTGGTGGAGCTGGGAATAGAACCCAGAAGTTTTGTTACCTGGGTCTGTGGACTCATTAATCAATAGAGATTGATAAGAGGCCAGATAAGAAGTTCAGGCAAGGCTTTATTGGGACTTGTGCTTTAAGTAAGGAACACATGCCCTTGCTCGTTTTCTGAGATGAGGTGAGCTAGTGGTTCCTCAAATGAGGTAAGGGTACGGGTGGATGGGTGGGTTGGGCAAGAAGCATAGTTTATGTGGCCTCCCCACCTTAGGTGTTGCTGTGTGCAGGAACCATGTGCTTTTGTTCTGAATACCGCCTACATCTCCGAAAAGTCAGTGTGTGGCCTTTTTGTATCTTACTGTTCATAATTGCCCCACTGTGCGTTTATGGAATTACTTTTCAGTTAAGTTCAGTCACTTAGTTGTGTCTGACTCTTTGCGACCCCATGGACAGCAGCATGCCAGGCCTTCCTGTCCATCATCAACTCCCAGAGCTTGCTCAAACTCCTGTCGATCGAGTTGGTGATGCCATCCAACCATCTCATCCTCTGTCGTCCCCTTCTGCTCCTGCCTTCAGTCTTTCCCAGCATCATGCTCTTTTCCAAAGAATCAGTTCGTCGCATTAGGTGGCCAAAGTGATGGAGCTTCAGTTTCAGCAGCAGTCCTTCAGTGAATATTCAGGACCGATTTCCTTTAGGATGGGCTGGCTGGATATCCTTGCAGTCCGAGGGACTCTCAGGAGTCTTTGCCAACTCCACAGTTCAAAAGCATCAATTCTTCAGTGCTCAGCTTTCTTTATAGTCCAGCTCTCACATTCATACACGACTGTTGGAAAAACCATAGCTTTGACTACACAGACCTTTGTCATCAAAGTAGTGTCTCTGCTTTTTAATATGCTGTCTAGGTTTGTCATAACTTCTCTTCCAAGCATCTTTTAATTTCATGGCTGCAGTTACCATCTGCAGTGATTTTGGAGCCTAAGAAAATAAAGTCTGACACTGTTTCCATTGTTTCCCCATCTATTTGCTATGAAGTGATGGGACCAGATGCCATGATGATAGTTTTTTGAATGTTGAGTTTTAAGCCAGCTTTTTCACTCTTCTCTTTCACTTTCATCAAGAAGCTCTTCAGTTCCTCTTCACTTTCTGCCATAAGGGTGGTGTCATCTGCATATCTGAGGTTATTGATATTTCTGGCAATCTTGATTCCAGCTTGTGCTTCATCTAGGTCACTATTTCGCATAATGATTTCTGCATGAAAGTTAAATAAGCAGGGTGACAGTATACAGCCTTGACATACTCCTTTCCCAATTTGGAACCAGTCTGTTGTTCCATGTCCAGTTCTAACTGTTGCTTCTTGACCTGCATAAAGATTTCTCAGGAGACAGCTAAGACTGTCTGGTATTCCCATCTCTTGAAAAATTTTCCACAGTTTGTTGTGATCCACACAGTCAAAGACTTTGATGTAATCAGTAAAGCAGATGTTTTTCTGAAACTCTAGCTTTTAGTTCCTTAGTTTGTCCAGGTGCAAGTACTCCAGTAAAGGGTCCCAGCCTATTTCANGAGACAGCTAAGACTGTCTGGTATTCCCATCTCTTGAAAAATTTTCCACAGTTTGTTGTGATCCACACAGTCAAAGACTTTGATGTAATCAGTAAAGCAGATGTTTTTCTGAAACTCTAGCTTTTAGTTCCTTAGTTTGTCCAGGTGCAAGTACTCCAGTAAAGGGTCCCAGCCTATTTCAAATCCATTAACTTTGTTTTGGGGTTCACTTGATGCAAAAACAAGACCGGAGCTGACTGTGGCTCAGATCATGAACTCCTTATTGCCAAATGCAGACGTAAATTGAAGAAAGTAGGGAAAACCACTAGACCATTCAGGTATGACCTAAATGAAATCCCTTATGATAATATAGTGAAAGTGAGAGATAGATTTAAGGGACTAGATCTGATAGAGTGCCTGATGAACTATGGATGGAGGTTTGTNAGGCCTGGCGTGCTGCGATTCATGGGGTTGCAAAGAGTCAGACACGACTGAGCGACTGAACTGAACTGATGCTTTAAAAAGGCAGAAAGTGTAACCTGGAATGTAAGAGAATAATCATAGGAGATTATAGAAAACTTAAGGGCTTCCCTGGTAGTTCAGCTGGTAAAGGATCTGCCTGCTATTCAGGAGACCCGATTTTGGTTCCTGGGTCGGGGAAGATCCNACACGACTGAGCGACTGAACTGAACTGATGCTTTAAAAAGGCAGAAAGTGTAACCTGGAATGTAAGAGAATAATCATAGGAGATTATAGAAAACTTAAGGGCTTCCCTGGTAGTTCAGCTGGTAAAGGATCTGCCTGCTATTCAGGAGACCCGATTTTGGTTCCTGGGTCGGGGAAGATCCGCTGGAGAAGGGATAGGCTACCCACTCCAGTATTCTTGGGCTTTCCTGGTGGCTCAGATGGTAAAGAATCTGCCTGCAATGAGGGAGACCTGGGTTTGATCCCTGGGTTGGGAAGATCCCCTATAGAAGGGAATGGCTATTGAGTCCAGTTGTGGCCTGAAGAATTCCATGGACTATATATAGTACATGGGGTCTCAGAGTCAGACATGACTGAGCGACTTTCTCTAGGAGAAAAGCTGTGTGGTTGATGTTAGAGATGTAAGTTGACATGAAATTCATGGTGTGGGTTCTAGCCTAGGCAGGAACTGTGATGTGTTTCAAACAGTTTGTGTTCCTAATCCTTCTAATTGGGAGTTTCTCAATAATTTGCCTTGTGATGCTCTAGAGAATATGATGGAGAAGGCGATGGCACCCCTCTCCAGTTCTCTTGCCTGGAAAATCCCATGGACAGAGGAGCCTGGAAGGCTGCAGTCCATGGGGTTGCGAAGAGTCGATACAACTGGGCGACTTCACTTTCACTTTTCACTTTGATGCATTGGAGAAGGAAATGGCAACCCACTCCAGTGTTCTTGCCTGGAGAATCCCAGGAACGGGGGAGCCTGGTGGGCTGCCGTCTATGGGTTGCACAGAGTCGGACATGACTGAAGCGACTTAGCAGCAGCAGCAGAGAATATGAAGAATAGAACGTGACTGACTTAATATTGTGATCTTAGATTTGGATTCTGTCAAATGACATGGAAAATAGCCTTTTCTTTTAGCTAAAATAAACAGACTTTGTGAACACATAGAACAACAAAGCTGTGGAATTAGAAAGTAAATAGTAAGTTTTTATATTTCATATTATGAATAAACATTGGATATAAATTTGTATAAAGTTAAAGGGTATATAAATTTCACAGTATAGGATTTAATATAAATCAGTCTTGGCTTGTAGGTTATTGTTTTACCAAGACCTCACATTTTGTGATGTTAGCCCATGAAATATAAGAAGGAAAATAAAATCCATTAAAACCATCCTTTCCTCCTAAAAACCACACAAAAAGAAAAACCCCAAAAGTCCTTTTCCACTTACATTCTGAGTGCTTTGTGTCTTCTAGGGCTATTTTTCTCAGTGAGTAAACATCAGGGCTAAGCTGCACTTAGGGAGCTGTCCCTGATTCAGACTATTAATGGTGAAAAATCCTTCTCCTTGTGGATATTTTTAGATGAAACAGGCAGTGGATCATCCAAAGTAGTTCATTCAAGTGTACCTGCTACTGAGTGTCTTCTCTGGAGTTTCATGTAGTAAATGTTCAGGCCTTGGACGAAAGCAGTTTATTTTGGAGACATGCATAGTGCCAGACCTATAGTGAGCCTTTAATTCACTTTTATCCTTGCTTTTGCCCTCCAAAACCTATTATGCTTAAAATTTAAAACTCTGTAATCTGGATATATCAGGATGATATACTAAGACCAAGGCTTGGGTGTGGGAGGAGTGTAGAGTCAGAGACTATGTTTGGTTCTTGTTTGATCTTCTTACAAATTCTCCTTAATTCATGGATGTTCCCCCAAAGTGAACTTAACATTACCTCTAAAAAAAAAAATTAGGAAAAATTAAAATGCTAAGTTAGCTATCTTTAGAAATGATCCAAGAGATAAATACTTAAAATCTAGTCTGGTTGTAATCTCAGTGTAGGGCAGGACTAAATTGTGATTGTAAATAAGAAAATACAGCCAAGTAATTGTATTATATTCTAACAGGAGAAAGAATGTATCTATTAGAAGAAGGTGTAGAAATTGTAGACCACCAGTGAAAGAATAGAGAAAAGAGTCAGAGGTGAACATATGCTGTTTTCTTCCTGCCCAGAGGGAGAAGAAACACAGATCATTGATTTTGAGAATCTGGGTTATACTGATTGTGGAAATGGATATATTAGGCTATCTTAGCCTAATGACTCAGGTGATTATAATATGGAATAACTACAATAGCTATATTATATGTTTAATGTGGCAATCATTGAATTAGGTAATTTGCAAACAGCATAACGTTTATAATAATACAACTAATAAATAGAGATTTGAGTTTAGAATTCAGGTCTGTGATTCCTCTACTCGTATGTCTTTCCTCTCAAGTAGAATTATTTATTGAGGAAAACTGTGCTGAATAGTAAAAGTAAATGAGCCACTCGGTAACTCTTTTTGTGGAAATTAAATTGACATTCTGGTTTTTACTGGCCTCTGAGTTTGGTTTTATGTGAATCTTCCTCTTAAGAGACAGGTCTTCTCTGGGTGCTAGATTAAATTTCTGATCTTATAAGACAGACGATTTCAGACCCTGGATTGTATGTTCATCAAGGTAATGCTCTCCTGTTAAGGGAAGAAGGGGTCTGGAAGTTTGCTGAAGCTCCTAAGTCCTCATTTGGCCTTGACATAAACTTTTCCATTCAATCATCAGTAAATTATAGTTCCTATTTCTTTCTTTAAAAGAGTAATTATTGTTAATCAGTGAGGTGTAATGAAAAGAATATGGGGTTTTGAATTAAAAAAAGACCAGGATTCAAAACTCTTCATCCCTTGGTCAATATTCTGGTTTTCTGTTACTGCCTAAAAAGTCACCCCAAACTTTAGTGACTTGAAACAGTTATTATATTATCTTTAATGTTCCTGTGGATTTATAGAGTTCAGCTGGTCAGTTTTCACTTGAGATCTTTCATCTGTTTGTAGTCCACAAAACTGGAGGGAGCCGTCTGAAGGCCCTACTGGGATCCCATTGACTGCAGCATGTCGGGCTTCCCTGTCCTTTACTATCTCTCAGAGTTTGCTAAACTCATGTCTGTTGAGTTGATGATGCCATCCAACCATCTCATTTTCTGTTGCCCCTTTCTCCTCCTGCTCTCAGTCTTTCTCCGCGTCAGGGGCTTTTCCAGTGAGTCGACTCTTTGCTTCAAGTGGCCAAAGTATTGGAGTTTCAGCATCAGTCCTTGCAATGAATATTCAGGGTTGATTTCTGTTAGGATTGACTGGTTTGATCTCCTTGCTGTCCAAGGGACTCTCAAGAGTCTTCTCCAGCACCATAATTCAAAAGCATCAATTCTTTGGCATGCAACTTTGTGATCCAACTCTTACATCCTTATATGATAACTGGAAAACCATAGCTTTGACTATACAGACTTTTGTCGGCAAAGTTAATGTGTCTGCTTTTTAATACGCTATCTAGGTTTGTCATAGCTTTTCTTCCAAGGAGCTAGTATCTTTTAATTTCTTGGCTGCAGTCATTGATTGGAGTGATTTTGGAGCAGTGATTTTGGAGCCCAAGAAAGTAAAATCTGTCACCGTTTCCACTTTTTCCTCTTCTGTTTGCAATGAAGTGATGGGACTGGATGTCATGATGATCTTTTTTTGAATATTGAGTTTTAAGCCAGGCTTTTCACTTTCTTCTTTCACCCTCATCAAGAGGTTCTTTAGTTCCTCTTTGCTTGCTGTCCAGCAGAGTAGCCCAGACTTGTGTGACTGCTTAGGGCTTTAAGACTCAGAAAGCAGAAACTGTTAGGCAGTTAAGAACATTGTCTGGAATTAGCTTAGTATTCTATAGGTAAAGAAGTCACAGGGCTTGGATTCAGTAATCTGGTTCTTAGAACTATGTCTGGGATCACGAAGCGAGAACTTGTACATTTCTCTATTTTAAATCAGTGTGATTCTTGCTTCAAGTCTCTCTTCTGTCTTCCCAATTATGATATCTACCTTCTGAAATTATTTTATTTTTATCACAGTTCTAAATAAACATCATTGAAAGTTCAGGATCAGTGTAGATGACCCTTTAAAGACCTTACTTACTCCATGGTGGGAATGTAAATTGATAACGGTCACTATGGAGAACATTATGGATGGTGCTTAAAAAACTAGGAGTAGAATTGCCATGTGATGCAACAGTCCCACCATTGGGCATATGCCCTGAGAAAACCATAATTGAAAGAGCCATATGTACCCCAGCTTTCATTGCAGCACTACTTACAATAGATGGGACATGGAAGCAACCTAGAGGTCCATCGACAGATGAATTAATAAAAAAGTTGTGGTACATACATACAATAGAATATTACTCAGCCATAAAAAAGACTGCATTCAGTCCTATTGAGGTGGATGAATCTAGAGCCTGTTATAGAGAGTAAAGTAAGTCAGAAAGAGAAAAACAAATATCATGTATTAACACATATATATGGAATCTAGGAGCCTGTTTGCAGGACAGCAGTGGAGACGCAGACATAAAGAACAGACTTGTGGACACAGTGAGGGAAGAAGTGGGTGGGGCCAATTGAGAATGTAGTGTGGAAACATAACTTACCATATGTAAACTAGATAGTGAAAATTTGTTGTATGATGCACTGAGCTTAAATCAGGTGCTCTGTGACAACCTAGGGGAGTGGGATGGGGTAGGAGGTGGGAAGGAAATTTAAGAAGGAGGGGACATATGTGTACCTATGGCTGATTCATGTTGGTGTATGGTAGAATCCATCACAATATTGTAAAGCAATTATCCTCAATTAAAAATTTTAAAAATACATATATAATATTTCTGTATATGCTTATTGTTGATTATGAAATAAATGTGATTCAGTTCAGTTCAGTTGCTCAGTCGTGTCTGAGTCCTTGTGACCCCATGAATTGCAGCACACCAGACCTCCCTGTCCATCGCCAACTCCCGGAGTTCACTCAGACTCTNCATAATTGAAAGAGCCATATGTACCCCAGCTTTCATTGCAGCACTACTTACAATAGATGGGACATGGAAGCAACCTAGAGGTCCATCGACAGATGAATTAATAAAAAAGTTGTGGTACATACATACAATAGAATATTACTCAGCCATAAAAAAGACTGCATTCAGTCCTATTGAGGTGGATGAATCTAGAGCCTGTTATAGAGAGTAAAGTAAGTCAGAAAGAGAAAAACAAATATCATGTATTAACACATATATATGGAATCTAGGAGCCTGTTTGCAGGACAGCAGTGGAGACGCAGACATAAAGAACAGACTTGTGGACACAGTGAGGGAAGAAGTGGGTGGGGCCAATTGAGAATGTAGTGTGGAAACATAACTTACCATATGTAAACTAGATAGTGAAAATTTGTTGTATGATGCACTGAGCTTAAATCAGGTGCTCTGTGACAACCTAGGGGAGTGGGATGGGGTAGGAGGTGGGAAGGAAATTTAAGAAGGAGGGGACATATGTGTACCTATGGCTGATTCATGTTGGTGTATGGTAGAATCCATCACAATATTGTAAAGCAATTATCCTCAATTAAAAATTTTAAAAATACATATATAATATTTCTGTATATGCTTATTGTTGATTATGAAATAAATGTGATTCAGTTCAGTTCAGTTGCTCAGTCGTGTCTGAGTCCTTGTGACCCCATGAATTGCAGCACACCAGACCTCCCTGTCCATCGCCAACTCCCGGAGTTCACTCAGACTCTCGCCCATCGAGTCAGTGATGCCATCCAGTCATCTCATCCTCTGTCGTCCCCTTCTCCTCCTGCCCCCAATCCCTCCCAGCATCAGGGTCTTTTCCAATGAGTCAACTCCAAAGTACTGGAGTTTCAGCTTTAGCATCATTCCTTCCAAAGAGATCCCAGGGCTAATCTCCTTCAGAATGGACTGGTTGGGTCTCCTTGCAGTCCAAGGGACTTTCAAGAGTCTTCTCCAACACCACAGTTCAAAAGCATCAATTCTTCGGTGCTCAGCCTTCTTCACAGTCCAACTGTCACATCCATACATGACCGCTGGAAAAACTATAGCCTTGACTATACGGACCTTTGTGGGCAAAGTAATGTCTCTGCTTTTGAATATGCTATCCAGGTTGGTCATAACTTTTCTTCCAAGGAGTAAGCGTCTTTTAATTTAATGTTTCAGCTTTAGCATACAATAATAATTGTATAATTATTACACCACCTACTCTCATAGCTATATCTTGGACTTTGTGATCATCCAGAACATTGCTTCTTTTGAAATCTTAGGCTTCACTATCCCATGGGCAGGCCCCAACTTCTTAAGCTTCCAGCTCTTTTAGTTGTTTACTTTCACTCTAACCATTCTCTGATTGTATTAGATTCTGCTACTTTGACTCCCTAGTTGTGAGGTGTGTGGCCAGAAGTTTCATGTTTGTTTATTCGGTAAATATTTATTGAATCCCTGACTGTCTTAGGGATATAATGGTAAACAAAATTTATCTGAACCCTACCTTTATGAAACTTAGAGCTTTCTGAATGGTTACAGACAGTAAGAAAGCATTAAACAAATATATAATTACAAACTGTGATAAGTGCTATAAAGGAATGAATTAGGAGCCATAAGGAGAAAATAAGAGGAGGGGACTTCCCTGGTGTTACAAGTGGATAGGAATCTGCCTGCCAATGCAGGAGACACAGGTTCAATCCCTGGTCCAGGAGAATTCCACATTGCTACAGAGTAGCTAAGCCTTCTGCACCACAACTACTGAAGCCTGTGTGCCTAGAGCCTGTGCTCTGCAACAAGAGAAGCCGCTGCGATGGGAAGCCCATGCACTGCAGTGATAAGTAGCCCCTGCTTGCTGCAACTAGAGAAAGCTCACACGCAGCAACGAAGACTCAGTGCAACCAAAAATAAAGACATTTTGTTTAAAACGAGAAGGAAAGCACGTTAGACTGAATGGTGAATGAGGGGCTTTCCAACATGACCTCAAAATGGAGACCTAAAAGACTGGAAGTCCCTTGCCATGCAGAGAGTTAGGGGAATAGTGTTTTCAGCTGTAGGAGCAGAATGTGTGAAAGTTTGAGGCAGGGATCAGCTTGATGAGTTAGAATAATTGAAAGGTCTTTGTGACTGGAATTCACTGAGGCAGGTAGCCTGAAATGAGATTGGCAAGTTAAACAGGGACCGGCTGAATCAAGGCCTTGCAAGTCATTTTTAAGAGTTTGATTTTATTCTGAGTGTTTCTGGAAATAGTTGAAAGGTTTTTAAGATGGGATGATATGGTCTGTTTTATGTTTTAGAAAGATCATTCTGACTTTATCATGCAGAACAGATGGGAAGGGGCTGGAAGAGAAGCAGGACAGCACTTAAGAGGGAACATATTCATTGTTTAGAGCCAGTGCTGGCTTGGGTTATGATGGTGTGGCAAAAAGGCAAGGAGTAGATTTGAGAAATGTGTTTTTTAGTTGATTTTTTTCTTTTTAACTTTAAACATTAAAATAAATTTAAGGTTAGCCTTCTAAAGGCCATCTCACTTGCTTTCAGATAACTTTCTTTGTGGGAGAGAAAGGAATGTAGTTACTGCTACCTGGAAGGATAGGGGATGAGGAGCAGAGGGAGGGGCTCAGGAGCAGAGGGAGGGGCTCAGGGGTTTATGTGTTCTCCAGGTTGTTTCCTGCCTGGAGTATGCCCATTATTAGTGTTTCTCATCTTTCGTGTGTGTAGAGAAGAAAAAAGGTTGAGAGTTTCTGCTCTACAGGATAAATTTCATGGCAATCTGAAGTTTTCCATAGCCTGGTTTCAGCCTGCCTATTCACACTCATCATACCATTCCCCTCCAACCACCATGCATGCTGTATTCTATTGTTACGATTTTTAACTCATAATTTCCTTTTTTATTGAGCAGATAGACTAATAATATTTCAGATAAAATATTTCTCTGTTTCAGATAAAGCTTTCCCTGATTCCCTCGGGAGAACTTTGGTATTTTGTTTATATTCCCATTATGCATTGCTTAAAGCAATTGTTTTATTAAATTTAAATGTTTTTCTTGCATTGACTGCTCACCAAACTAGTCTTCTTGACAGAAGGGATTGATTTTTTTCTTTATGCCTCTTTTAAGAAAGCATTTGAATGTTCGAGTTACATTTCTGACTGTCTTTGAGTAGGCAAATACAGCTTACATTTCCTTCTGATAGGACAAACTTTGGGGTTTAGAAAATGTAGCGAGCAAGAAAATAGTTGAAGATGTCTTTCCGAGATCTATTTTAGTAGGTATTAATAATTAAAATATACTTTTAAAAATTGTGGTAAAGCAACCTTAGAAGTATATTCTTTCTTATCAGCCCCAGTGTTGTTCAGTCACTTCCAACTCTCTGTGACCCCATGGACTATAGCCTGCCAGGCTCTCTGTCCATGGGATTCTCCAGACAAGAATTCTGGAGTAGGTAGCCATTCCCTTTTCCAGGGGATCTTTCTGAGCCAGGAATCGAACCCCGGTCTCCTGCATTGCAGGCAGATTGTTTACTGTCTGAGCCATCCAATTAGATCCTTGGAGTGGAGAAATCCATCAAGATAACCCAGAAGTTCTAGACACAGATAATTGGCCCAATAGCTTGATTTTTAATTAAAAGAAAGATTCCTAGTAGTGAAGGAAATAGAAGCTGATCTAATGGAATTATTCTGGTTATTTGAATTAATAACCTATAGAATAGAATACCTGAGAATATTTAAGTTTTATTTGGAACTGTTGATAATCAAAAAATAGGTTAGAAGTGTTGTTGTAAAACTTCACTGTAAATTCCTAGTCTACAAATTGATCTGTCCTGTGATTCAGTTTATGTCTCCTGTCATTGTTTAGAGCCAGTGCTAGCTTGGGTTATGATAGTGGGGCAAAAAGGCAAGGAGTAGATANCCATCTCACTTGCTTTCAGATAACTTTCTTTGTGGGAGAGAAAGGAATGTAGTTACTGCTACCTGGAAGGATGGGGGATGAGGAGCAGAGGGAGGGGCTCAGGAGCAGAGGGAGGGGCTCAGGGGTTTATGTGTTCTCCAGGTTGTTTCCTGCCTGGAGTATGCCCATTATTAGTGTTTCTCATCTTTCGTGTGTGTAGAGAAGAAAAAAGGTTGAGAGTTTCTGCTCTACAGGATAAATTTCATGGCAATCTGAAGTTTTCCATAGCCTGGTTTCAGCCTGCCTATTCACACTCATCATACCATTCCCCTCCAACCACCATGCATGCTGTATTCTATTGTTACGATTTTTAACTCATAATTTCCTTTTTTATTGAGCAGATAGACTAATAATATTTCAGATAAAATATTTCTCTGTTTCAGATAAAGCTTTCCCTGATTCCCTCGGGAGAACTTTGGTATTTTGTTTATATTCCCATTATGCATTGCTTAAAGCAATTGTTTTATTAAATTTAAATGTTTTTCTTGCATTGACTGCTCACCAAACTAGTCTTCTTGACAGAAGGGATTGATTTTTTTCTTTATGCCTCTTTTAAGAAAGCATTTGAATGTTCGAGTTACATTTCTGACTGTCTTTGAGTAGGCAAATACAGCTTACATTTCCTTCTGATAGGACAAACTTTGGGGTTTAGAAAATGTAGCGAGCAAGAAAATAGTTGAAGATGTCTTTCCGAGATCTATTTTAGTAGGTATTAATAATTAAAATATACTTTTAAAAATTGTGGTAAAGCAACCTTAGAAGTATATTCTTTCTTATCAGCCCCAGTGTTGTTCAGTCACTTCCAACTCTCTGTGACCCCATGGACTATAGCCTGCCAGGCTCTCTGTCCATGGGATTCTCCAGACAAGAATTCTGGAGTAGGTAGCCATTCCCTTTTCCAGGGGATCTTTCTGAGCCAGGAATCGAACCCCGGTCTCCTGCATTGCAGGCAGATTGTTTACTGTCTGAGCCATCCAATTAGATCCTTGGAGTGGAGAAATCCATCAAGATAACCCAGAAGTTCTAGACACAGATAATTGGCCCAATAGCTTGATTTTTAATTAAAAGAAAGATTCCTAGTAGTGAAGGAAATAGAAGCTGATCTAATGGAATTATTCTGGTTATTTGAATTAATAACCTATAGAATAGAATACCTGAGAATATTTAAGTTTTATTTGGAACTGTTGATAATCAAAAAATAGGTTAGAAGTGTTGTTGTAAAACTTCACTGTAAATTCCTAGTCTACAAATTGATCTGTCCTGTGATTCAGTTTATGTCTCCTGTCATTGTTTAGAGCCAGTGCTAGCTTGGGTTATGATAGTGGGGCAAAAAGGCAAGGAGTAGATAAAGGAAAAAAATAGCATAGCAGGGAAAAAATAGCCATTTCTATACCCATGGAGTATTATAATCTTTTACTGCTCTGATACACATCTCTTGGAGCTTTTTCAGTATATTTGAAGAGAAAATTAGATAATGAACTCATTACAGTTAAAAAAAAGTTCAAGTTAAAAAAAGCAAACTTTGACATTCTTCCCTTTTAGCTTTCATTGGGAATCACTTACGAAGCCCTTCTATAATTGTCACGTGGAATTCATTACTTGCCGGAGTATAACAGAAAAAACTATCCTGGGAGTCAGCAAGTACAAGCAACAATTCACAACATCAGCTTGTGTGCTGCATATTGTTCTGTAACTATGTACTTAGCTTTCTGGTGAAAGACTCTCATTTGTGTCTTCCTTTCTTTTATAGGAATATACTTGTCCCAGATGTGAATCAGGTTTTATTGAAGAAGTGACAGATGATTCCAGGTATAGTACAAGCCTATGAATAAATCTAGTGTTCTGTTATCAAAATTATGTTTTTTAGCATCAACTGAATGAATAGAAAGAAATTTGTTTTATAACTTACCCTCTCTGCTAAGAGAGAGAGAAGTAGCAAAGCAAAGGGGAAGAAAAATGGGAGAATTAGGAAAATGTTGTGATACTGCTAAGTCACTTCAGTCATGTCTGACTCTGTGCAGCCCCATAGACTGCAGCCCACCAGGCTCCCCCGCCCCTGGGATTCTCCGGGCAAGAACCCTGGAGTGGGTTGCCATTTCCTTCTCCAGTGCATGAAAGTGAAAAGTGAAAGTGAAGTCGCTTAGTCGTGTCTGACTCTTTGCGACCCCATGGACTGCAGCCCACCCAACTCCTCTGTCCATGGGATTTTCCAGGCAAGAGTACTGGAGTGGGTTGCTATTGCCTGCAATAGTAGGTGTCTTGAGATCTACTGTGGCGTTCCTGGGAAACCTCTGTGTCCCTATCAGAGTAAATTTGGTGAGTTTTCATGTATTTTCTGAGACTTCGGGGTTTCTCTTGGATTATTGGTTGGTTTTTAGTAACTGCTCCATTGCCTGAAGGTAGATTGCTCTTATACCCCTTTAGTGGGCTGGGGAGCAACTTCTGACGAAGATTACCTAGTAAAATAAACAGGCTGTTCTAGCCAGGGAAACTGAGTTGTGATTCTTGAGGAAGCCTTGGGTCCCTTGTGCTTATTAGGATTATTGTGTCAAACATACCATCTTGCCACTGTAGTATTAGTGTTTGGTAATGCTTGAAACTGGCTCTTGTTGCTCTTACTGATGGTATAAAACCTGTAAAAGGGGAAAGTTACTTCTGAAAATGACAAGGTTACATATTCCTTCTTGGTTAATATGAGTAAAGCTATGAAAGTGTAATAAAAAGTAGAATAGTGTTGATAGGAGGGCTTCTTTTAATATTGGAGTGACTTTGGGGGTTTTAATGGCAGTAAATAATTCCTTTACTGTTGCTGTTGGCAGAATATACAGTTGAAGTTCCCTTCCACAACCTGGAAAAACTACACATTTTACAGTATGTACAATTAGTTTAACTTTATTAATGATCAGTGATTATATGTATAATCTGACCTGGAGCTTCTGGGGCAACATATGGCATGAAGATCTAGTTTGCTACAAACACTTGATGTAATAATCTTGGTTTTAAATAACACAATACCAGCTCAATCTATAAGATTAGCATGATGACAAAATTAGCAATTTTGTGTGGATGGCATGCTAACTTGGGATAGCTTTTTGTTTGTGCTGTTATAATTGCATTGTATACTTGTTTCAAGCAGGGTATGCTCTGCATGTGTTATAGAGCATGTTAGTTGTTTCTTGGGGGAGGATTTTTTTCAAAGGTTTTGAATACTAATCCTGGTTTCTTTAGCCATGAGGTTGGTGATTAACTACAAGATGAATCTTTTCTAGAAGAAAACTGAATTCAATGGATCCTGCTCTCACTTGACTTAATCTTTTATTTGTGTGTTTGTGAGTCAAAGGTTGTCTTGTACAGGTGCTATTGGTAGCAGATATTCAAATGCAAAGGTGATGTCTTTTGAAAGATCAGTGTTTTAAATAGTTGAAGAAATCTTTGCTTAGAATGAGTGTCTTAGAGGTAGCAGGGTATTTATTCTGTTCTATAAAGTTTATGAACATTTGCTGATTTGAATACTTAGCAATTTACAGTGTTAAGTAGTGGATGGTAAAAATTAATGAGAGCAAGTCCTTATGTGGACATTGGATAATGGGTTCCATTTGCTGTTAGACATTCATCTGGAGGAGCATCTTGTAAATTTTCTTAAGCTTTGTAACATTTCTCAGAAAAATGTAATTGTTTTTGTTATCCCTTCTCTATGATTAGCCCTATCATTCTTTTTAAAAAAAATTATTTATTTTTGGCTGTGCTGGGCTCTGATGCTGGGAGGGATTGGAGACAGGAGGAAAAGGGGACGACAGAGGATGAGATGGCTGGATGGCATCACTGACTCGATGGACATGAGTTTGCGTGAACTCTGGGAGTTGGTGATGGACAGGGGGGCCTAGCGTGCTGTGATTCATGGGGTCACAAAGAGTTGGACACGACTGAGTGACTGAAATGAACTGAACTGAACTGTGCTGGGCCTTTGTTGCTGTGCATGGGCTTTTTACTAGGTGCTGCGAGCAGGGGCTACTCTCTAGTTGTGGTGCTCAGGCTTCTCATTGTGGTGGCTTCTCTTGTTGTGGACCAAGGGCTCTATGGCCTGTGGGCTTCAATAGTTGTGACACATGGGCTCTAGAGTGGGGCTTGGTAGTGGGCTCAGTGGTTGCAGCTCCCAGGCTCTACAGCACGGGCTCAAGGGTTGTGGTGTACAGACTTGGTTGCCATGCTGCATGTGGGATCTTCCTGGATCGGGGGTCGAACCTGGGTCTCCTGCAATTGACAAGTGGATTCTTCACCACTGAGCCACCAAGGAACCCCAGCTCTGTCATTCTTACTATACAAAGGAATTTTAAGGAAAGGGAAGGCTGGGGGAGTTGCAGGGATAGAAGAACCCTAAAAGAAAGGGTTGATAGCTTTAATTACCAAAGATACCTGAATCCTTGAAGCTATCAATATATGATAAAGGCAGGCAGTAAGAGCCCTGGAAGCCTGTCTAGGCTTGAGCAATAAAATGGATACACAGTGGTAATTTAATTATTTATCTAGCATAGAGATACTGGTAATTTGGGGCTTGTTCTACATAGGAAATGTTTTTCACAAAAGACATTTTAACTTTTGAAACAAATAACAGTTGTCAAATGGTTTCTAATTAGAGAATAAGGCTTGAGAATGGTGCCATAGATAGAGAATGGCATTAGCTTTCGTTTTTTCACTTTTGGTTCCAGACTAACCAGGGTGTGTGCGTTTTCTCAATGAGCTGAGTGCAGTGCCTGGATTGCTATTTATTGTAATTCTGAAAATGAAAGTTGCTCTAGTAATTTGTGGACTTTATATCGTTGGGGTGAGTGTGTGCATGCTTGTGTGCTAATGCGTGTACTTTTGTGCCCTTGTATGTGTTTTGAAATAAAAGTGATATCCAGCAATTCTTGTGGTTCTTTCCATCCCCTTTCTGTCAGTGTTTTAGCCAGTTTTCTCTCTTTGCAAATTTCATGGGGATAGTGGGATCTAATATTTTTCCCTGGTCTTTGGGAGTTGATTTACACCTGCAATATTAATTCAGTAACGTTTTCTTTTGAGTTATCAATGCAGCATATAGTAAAGCAGTGTTATAAAAAGTGCTGAGTGCTCTGTATAATGGCTGATACATAATAAATACATATATTTGTGGTATTAATAAAATACAGTCTTTACCCTCTGAATTTTATGTTTCTGAAAGAAGGGTAAGAAGTAGAAACGGATGAAACAAATTCTAGATATGTATAATACAAGGTCAAATTTAGAATCAAAGTCAAGAGTGCAGAGGGCTGTGGAAAAGTCTTGTTTGGTGAGTTTAGAAAAGTCTTAATGGAGGGTGGCTCTGAGGGGTGGGTAAGATAATCGTCATCAGAAGAAAAAATATTTATTGAGCCCTTTTATGTTCAGTCGCTCAGTTGTGTTTGACTCTTTGCGACCCCATGAATCGCAGCACACCAGGCCTCCCTGTCCATCACCAACTCCTGGAGTTCACTCAGACTCAAGCCCATATAAGATGCTAAATATTGTACCAGACCCCTTGCATTACTAATTTTTAATCATTTCTGGTACTTTCAAATGTTGTGTGTTCATCTGATGGTTAGTGGTTTTTTAGTGAAATATTTGGAGAATCTAGTTTTATTTTTTAGCTTCTGAGAATAAATATTTTTCTTCCTTTACTCAGATTTGAGTTGCATTGCTGGCTGTGGGTCCTCTTACTTTTCTGTGATGGCCCCTCTCTCTGATTTTTTTCACTTGGTTTAGCCTTGATTTTGTAGTTTGTTATAGTATTTTTCATAGATTAATCCACATGCAGGTTCTTCATAATTTCCTTTGTAGGTGTCACATTGGAATGAGTTATTTTTCCTTATTGGGATTTGTTCTCACTGTACCATTCTATATTTAGGTTCTGGGAGGGAAGCTTACTCCTGGGAATAGAAACTAGAATCACTTCTCATTGCTTTTTCTCTTCAGTTTTTTAGGTGGTGGCGGCAGCACCTCAACACAGTTTTCAGAGGTAAGTTTCCCTTTGGCTCAATGGATTCTTTAGGTAGTGGCCTCGTGCTAAATCGGTGACAGATTTTCACTTGCCAGTGCAACAAAACCTCAGAATGTTTAAAGAAGATGTAGGCAAGAGTAGTCTTAGAAGGATTTGTGTTCAGTAGTTGGGGCTTTGGCATGTTATTTTTTAGTAAACCTTTGATTAGATGGTGTTTCATTTATTTTCTGCTTCTATATTGTGTATATAGTGTGAGAATGTAAAGCTTGTGTGTGTTTTTTTTTAATAACTGTGTTGCAGACTCTTAGTGGTGTGACAGTCAAGTAAAGAGCAGGGGATGAGTTATAATTGAAGTCACATTGAGGCACAGTCTACAGTTTTACACAGAGGTACTGGTTTCTAGAGATTACCTTTAATGAATATGGTAATTTGGTATATGTATTGGAATTTGGGTGGCAGATTAAGGATAAGATATTTACTTGCCTTCCAGGTCTCGAGATAGAACCTATAGTTAATTTCCAGTTCTTTCTATAAAATGGGTTCTCTTACTGTGAAGCACAAACTCTGGGGCGTGTGGGCTTCAGTAGTTGTGACAAGTGGACTCAGTAGACGTGGCTCTTGGGCTCTGGAGCATGCGCTCGGTAGTTGTGGTGCACAAGCTTAGTTGCCATGTGACATGTGGGGTCTTTGTGAATCAGTGAGCGAATCCATTTCTCCTGCATTGGCAGGTGGATTCCCTACTCTAGAGCCACCAGAGGAGCCCTAAGATGTACAGTTTTAAGTGACATTAAGTACTTTTTGTTTATAAGCATTGAGAGACTATATCTCATAAGGGTAGACCCCCTCTGCCTACAGAAACACTGGTTTGCTTTTCTCCTATTGCCATATAGTTTGGCTAGCCCTAGAAAGCTAACAGATGCTAACAGAAAAAAAAAAAATAAATAAATCCCATAATCGGAATTTCTTTGTATTTCAGGATCACATTAACCTTCTTTGGAAATAGTTCACGTTTTGAGAACAAGCAAAACTTCTTAGCATTTATTTGTGTATAAATTAAAACTGTATTTGCAGGTGTGTCTGAAAAGTGGTGTTCAGTAAGAAGCCCATAAAACCCTAAGCTTCTTTCCTTTATCCTCTGAAAATTATTTTAAGACTTGGAGCTCTCAGACTTTTTTTTTTTGCCACACCGTGCAGCTTGTAGGTCTTAGTTCTCAGCCTAGTTTGTTCCTTAGTTCCTTGACCAGGGATTGAACCTGGGCCCCAGTAGTTAAAACACCAACACTTAACCACTGGGCCACCAGGGAATTCTCAGCTCCCCAGATTTTTTATGTTATTAGATATATAGTCAAGAAACTTAATGTTTGGGTAACAATCCTGTTTTATTAAGGGTATTTTCTTTTACTTATGATCTGTGGTACTTCCCAATATCTGGCATTAAGCTTTTTTACTTAACTCTGAACTGACTTGGTTATGTGGGTTGGTTAGTGTGATTCAAGATAGATTATGTCTTTAAACTCCCATTTTCTTGTTTTGATGGATGAAAAAAAATTACTTAAAATTGATTCTGCTCACCAGGCCTGAAAGCCTTTCCAGTTTTAGTATGTTTTTTCCTTGTGGGTGCTATTCCTGATAACAGATTGTCACTTACTGGTTATACATATGCAGAGGAAAAACTTCATCTGATTTCCCTTAAGTGTTAGTTCTCTTTTAGGAGATGGAAATACAAGTTTTATAGTTATGACTCACTAGGAGAAGATGCATTCAGAAGAAAAATAAATATATATATTTAGTCAGTTTCCTAGCTTTAGTAATGCTAAATCTGACACTGCATGAGTTATCCTTCAGGTGTTGAAGTAATTTTGCCTAGTTATAGCCTGTGACATCATGTTTTTCAGGATTTGTAGCAAGGGCATGATTACACCCAATTTTCCCTTGTCATCAAAGGGACTATTTCAGTTTTCTCCTTTTAAAATATTTTGCACTTATATGTCTTAATATTGTAGAAGTTGTCAAAGATTAAAAAAAATCAGCTAAGAAGTGTATGTTGAGTGCACTTCCAGCACTCTGCTAGAAGTTGGGGCAAGAAGCAAATGTTACAGTTGCCTTGAGTGCAAAGAACTTACAATTTAGTTGAGGAGCAAGTGCAAACATATGAAACAAGTATGAGTACAAGAAAGAATGTACAGAGGGTATAATAAACTTACTGTGGAGTGTATGTGACAGACAGTAGAAAGGACAGATTAGGTGTCCTGCAGTCTTTGAAAAGACTAAGATGTTTAGGAAAAGAGGTCAAATGACATAGTGATATGCCCAGATCTAGATTGCCTGAGTTTAAATCCTGGGTCTACTGCTTACTGACTATGTAAACTGGGCAAAATTACTTAGAATTTTTCAGTGCCTCTGTTTCCTCCTTTGTAAATTGGGGAAAATAATAATACCTACCTCAGAGGGTTGTTGTGAGGATTGAGTTGATACATGCCAGGTATGTGGGCCAGTGTGCCTGCTGTATAGTGAGTGCTTAATAAATTTTAGCTGTTGTTAATTCATGGAGAAGGTAAAACAAGGCTTCAAGTACTAGAGCCTGAAAGGGTAGGTGGAATTTAGATAAGCAAAGAGATGAGAAAACACACACACTTTTCCTCTAGACAGTGTTCGTAGGCTTTAAGTTCATAATTATACTCATATCCCTAGAGGAAAAGCCTAGAAAGAAATTATGTTTGGAAACAAGAGTTGTTTTTCTTTTCTATATTTCAGTTGATAATTCCAGCAAATGCTTATGCTCAGTTTTGCTCTGTTTTTCTTCAGAGTTGCTTGTACAATGAAGAGATTATTTTCTTAATTAGTATTTATTTATGCTGGATTCTTAAAACACTAGATATGTTAGAAGAGGCTTAGTCCAAGCATATGTGTGTGTGTGTGTGTATTTTTTTTTTTTTCCTGAATGAGATCTGGGGTGGGGGAAACAGGAAGAGTGGATGAGGATAGAGGAGAGTTGCCAGGGAAATGGGAACTATGTTTGAGTAATATGTGGGGGTTGGTGGAGAGTGAATTTAGAAATGTTGCTAACAGATTGTAGAGAGAAAGGACATAGCTATACTGAGATACCTGTTGATAATATGGGGAATTGAGCACATTGCTATCTGAGCGTTTCATTGATTACTTGAAAGCTTCTGACCATGACCTGGTGCCAGTGAGACATCTGATCTGAAAGTCTCAGCTTTCCTGAGTATATCACTTCAGTGCAAGAGTGGCTATGGCTTCTGCTTTATATTAGCAGAAAATAAGATAGATGGTTTTCTAGAAAAAGAACTCCCAGGTGTGCAAGAAGGCAAAGTACTCTGAGCAGTCTGATTTATATTTATTTAAATAAAATTTGTTTTGGTACATATGCAGCATTGCATAGGGCAATAAAAAAGATGTTAAAATACATCTGGAGTTCCACTATTCTAAGAGCCCCCTTTCTTTATATATTCCCTTTTAGGTTTTGTCCTGAGGCATAGATACTGAAAGATATAACAACATTAAGAAGATTTTTTAAAAGTCTTCCATATTATCATTACCTTATTTTTTGTTTCATCCTTTCCTTCCCTCCTTTTCTCATTTTTTTCTTCCTTTCTCATACTTTCCATTTCTCACATTTATGCTTCATAACTGTTTTCAGATATAATCATAGAATATGCTATGTTGTATTTCTGATTTTTAAAATTTACTTAGGATTATAGCATAAATTTTTTTCTTATCACTTCATAATTATAAGAGTTATATATTTTATGACTTCATATTCTTTTATGCATTCTCCATATTAAACTGTTATCCTGTATTAAAACATGTCTGGCTATACATGATGGTTGATTATTGATCATACCTCTTCACTTCATCTCAGAGTCTAGAACATGTTGAGGAGTAAAGCATAGATGCTAGGGAGATGGAAATAAAGATTTAATTTTTATTCAGTGAAATTGGAAACCACATTTGATCTATGACCAAATGGACATCCTAAGTCTGCACAGGATGCCCCTCCTGAGATTAGAGGCAGCAGAGCAGGCACAAATAGTCAGAACCACTTCTTTGGCCTTTGTACAGAGTCCTTATACATGAAGGACTGGAGAAATGTGACTTAGCAGATGTTAGGTTTTTGCTACTTACCAATCAGAGCATCATTCCTCTGGCAGGAAAGAGTAATGAGGAATGAATAAAGAGGTTAGAAGTGGATGTGAAAGTTCTTGAGTCTTCCCTTCTCACCTTTGAATTTGAAGTCTGTAGTTAGCAAGGATCTGGGACTAGTACCTCTGGTAGTTATCAAGGAGATGAGTAGTCTGGGAGGGCAATATTATGTCTACCTTCATGAAGTCTCTCTCCAGTACCAACTGTGCTCTTTTGTGTATGCTCCTGGGACCTGTGGAGAAGGCTCTGAAGTAATCAAGAAACAACATTAAATTAAGCTGAGCTAAATAAAATTGTTGATATTCTATTGTTCTTGACCTACAAAGATGGTAATTTTAAATAATTAAACCTAGTAAAAAAAGTGAAAGATTTCAAATCTTTAACTTTCTTTTCCCAAGTAAGTCTTCCTTTTAGCTGTTTGCTTTTCTTCTCAGTTTCAGCCAGAGGGCTTGTACTCAAATGCCAGGTAGAGTTTGTATTCTTTGAGCAGCTGCACCCTGGATGTGATCTTAAAGGTTGAATTAATTCAACCAAATCTTTCATCTGTCTCACTTTTTAGTATAAAGAGTTAAAAGAGCTCATTTCACAGTGCTGCCTACTTCACATCCAGTCCATTTGGAAATACCAACTCCAGAACTCTTTAGCAGTCGTTCAAAGAATAACTGTGTTTCTCTGATTCAGTACTAAGTTCACACCAGTAATTCTTTTGCCAAGCAAAGAATGTAATGTAAACTCAGTGGTAACTGAAGGAAGTAGAATGAAACAGAAAATAGTTTTGATGTCAGCCTTGCCAGTTGTTTGTTCAGTGACTGCCAGTTGACCACATCTATAGCCTGTAAGCTTAAACTCATTTGGAAAAAGGTGCTTTTCAAGAGATAATTTATGGCACAGTGTTTACATTTTAAAGGGTGGGTGGGTACTGGACATCGTATTTTTTTCTTTGTGAATAGTATTTGAATACTCTATTTTTATAAAATTTAGGAATGTTATATTTGATTGAAAACTTGTATCCAGGCTATGTAGAGACCTCTTAAAATGGAATAATGAAAAAACAACCCATTTTTAGAAAACTGCAAAAGATTTAAACAATCTCCTTTACCAGAGAAGGTGTATAGAGAGCAAAAGAAATCTCAACATTGTTAGTTGTTGTTTGTTGTTGCTATTTAGTTGTGTCTGATTCTTTGTGACTGCATGGACTGCAGCATGCCAGGCTCCTCTGTCCCACACTACCTCCTGGAGTTTGCTCAGCTTCATGTCCATCGAGTAGTTAGGAAAATGCCCATTAAAACCACAGTGAAGGAATTCCCTGGCGGTCCAGTCGTTAGGACTCTTGATCTTCCACTGGAGAGGCCATGGTTCAATCTCTGGGTGGGAAACTAAGATCCTCATGCTGCATGGTAATGCCAAAAACAAAAAAAACAACAACTCATCAAAGTAAACTACTACATAGTCATTAGGATGGCTAAACTTTAAAAGACTAACGATATTAACTTTTGGTAAGGCTGTGGAGCAACTGAAATTGATTGTAAAAATGGTACAACCACTTTAGCAAACGGGCTTTTTTTTTTTTTTTAGAAATATTAGCCATATGATTTAACCATTGTACTCCCCTAAGATATGTACATAATTGTGCATAGCAACTATTATAATAATAAAAATTAGAAACATTCCAAGAGCCCATCAACAGGTGGATGGATAAACAAATTGTGGTATATCCATAGTATATAGAAATACTACTCAGCAATGTAAAGTATGTGGAATGTGGCTCAACATAAATCCTTGATTCATGTAAAAATTAGAATGAATCTCAAAATAATTAAGCTGAGTGAAAGAATACATATAATATGATTCCCTTTACATGAACTCCTAGAAAGTATAAAATTCGAGAAAATGCAAATCATGGAGTGATCAGTGGCTGCTTGAGGGCAGGGAGGGGCAGGAGGAGGGGATTACCAAGATGCATTAGGAAACATTTGGAGGTGATGAAAATGTCCTGTATCTTGATTTAGTGCTTTCATAAAATTGCTTGTGAACTTTTTTCAAAATTGCATTTCTTAAGTTAGTAATTTGGAAATCGCCCTCAGCTGACTCATCTCTGTAGATCGTAATGGTTTTTTTTTTTTTTTCCACCACTGTCTAATTCTAAGACTTTTTCATCACCTCTGGAAGAAACCCTATATCCATTAGTAGTCACTCCTTTTTCTCCCCAATTCCCCCAGCTCTAGGAATCCATCAGTTGATTTTCTGTTTCTGTGGTTGTGCCTGTTTAGGACATTTGATATAAATGGAATGAATGATACAGTATGTGACCTTTGTGACTGACTCACTTAACATAATATTTTATTGACATGTCTATGTTTTATAGCATGAATCAATATTTAATTCTTTTTTATGGCTGCATGATCTGCTGTATGGATATACTACATTTTGTTTATCTGCTCATCAGTTGATGGACATTTCCATTATTTACACTTAGCCATTTCGGATAACATTGCTGTGAATATCCGAGAAGGCAATGGCACCCCACTCCAGTACTCTTGCCTGGGAAATCCCATGGACGGAGGGGCCTTGTAGTCCATTGGGTCGCTAAGAGTCGGACGCGACTGAGCGACTTCACTTTCACTTTTCACTTTCATGCATTGGAGAAGGGAATGGCAGCCCACTACAGTGTTCTTGCCTGGAGAATCCCAGGGACGGGGGAGCCTGGTGGGCTGCCGTCTATGGGGTCGCACAGAGTCGGACACGACTGATGTGACTTAGCAGCAGCAGCAGCTGTAAATATGTATAATTGTTTTCTATATGTATTTTCTGTGTTCTCAAGTATATAAGTAGGAGAGAAATTGCTGGGCCATCTTTAACTTTTCAAAGAATTGACCATAATATTTGAGGTGCTCATATAATCATGGTTCAGTTCAGTTGCTCAGTCGTGTCCCACTCTTTGTGACCTCATGGACTGCAGCACGCCAGGCCACTCTGTCCATCACCAACTCCTGAAACTTGCTCAAGCTCAAGTCCATTGAGTTGGTGATGCCATCCAACCATCTCATCCTCTGTCATCCCCTTCTCTTCCTGCCTTCAGTCTTTCCTAGCATCAGGGTCTTTTCCAAGGAGTGAGTTCTTCACGTCAGGTAGCCAAAGTATTGGAGCCTCAGCTTCAGCATCAGTCCTTCCAGTGAATATTCAGGACTGATTTCCTTTACGATTGACTGGTTTGATCTCCTTGCTGTCCAAGGAACTCTCAAGAGTCTTCTCCAACACCACAGTTCAAAAGCATCAGTTCTTCGGAGCTCAGCTTCCTTTATGGTCCCAACTCTCACATCCATACATGACTTCTAGAAATAGTTTGACTAGACAGGCCTTTTCTGGCAAAGTAATGTCTCTGCTCTTTAATATGCTGTTTATGTCTAGATTGGTCATAGCTTTTCTTCCAGGGAGCAAGCGTCTCTTAATTTCATGGCTGCAGTCACCACCTGCAGTGATTTTGGAGCCCAACAGAATAAAGTCTGTTACTATTTCCATTGTTTCCCCATCTATTTGCCATAAAGTGATGGGACTGGATGTGTGCCATGATGATAATTTTTTGAATGTTGAGTTTTAAGCCAGCTTATTCACTCTTATCTTTCACTTTCATCAGGAGGCTCTTTAGTTCCTCTTCACTTTCTGCCATAAGGGTGGTGTCATATGCATATCTGAAGTTGTTGATATTTCTCCCTGCAGTCTTGATTCAGGCTTGTGGTTCATCCATCCTGGCATTTCGCATGATGTACTCTGCATATAAGTTAAATAAGCAAGGTGACAATATATACAGCCTTGACGTACTCCTTTCCTAATTTGAAACCAATTTGTTGTTCCATGTTCAGTTCTAACTGTTGCTTCTTGACCTGCATACAGATTTCTCAGGAGGCAGATAAGGTGGTCTGGTATTCCTATCTCTTTAAGGAAGTTCCACAGTTTGTTGTGAGCCACACAGTCAAATCCTTTGGCATAGTCAATAAAGCAGAAGTAGATATTTTTCAGGAATTTTCTTGCTTTTTCAATGATCCAAAGGATGTTGGCAATTTGATCTCTGGTTCCTCTGCCTTTCCTAAATCCAGCTTGAACGTCTGGAAGTTCATGGTTCATGTACTGTTCAAGTTTTGGTTCAAGTCTTGCCTGGAGAATTTTGAGCATTACTTTGCAGGTGCCTAGGTGACAAGCTCTGTCTTGAAAAACTGAAAATGTTACTTTGCATTGGAGGTAAAAAGATGACGCTTCAAAAAATATGTGGGCTGAAATTCTTACATGTTTTAATAGAAAAAAGATGGAGTGACTTCCCCAGTGGTCCAGTGACTAAGACTGTGCTCCCAATGCAGGGGGCCTAACTTGGCTCCCTGGTCAGAGAACTAGATCCCACATGCAGCATACATCTTTGCTTGGAGAATTTTGAGCATTACTTTGCTAGCATGTGAGATGAGTGCAACTTCTGTAGTTTGAACATTCTTTAGCATTGCCTTTCTTTGGGATTGGAATGAAAACCGACCTTTTCCAGTCCTGTGGCCACTGAGTTTTCCAAATTTGCTGGCATATTGAGTACAGCACTTTTACAGCATCATTTTTTAGGACTTGAAATACTCATCTGGAATTCTATTACCTCCACTAGTTTTGTTCGTAGTGATGCTTCCTAAGGCCCACTTGACTTCGGACTCCAGGATGTCTGGCTCTAGGTGAGTGATCACACCATCATGGTTATCTGGGTCATTAACATCTTTTTTGTATAGTTCTCTGGTTAGCTTATAGCAAATTTTGCTAATTGTTCATATCATTTATTTATTTTGCTGCACCAGGTCTTAGTTGTAGCGTGCGGGCACTCTTAGTTGCATGTGGGATCTAGTTCCCTGACCAGGGAGCCAACTCGGGCCCCCTGCACTGGGAGCACAATCTTAGTCACTGGACCACTGGGGAAGTCACTCCATCTTTTTTATATTGAAACATGTAAGTATTTCAGCCCACATATTTTTTGAAACATCATCTTTTTACCTCCAATGCAGAGTAACATTTTCAGTTTTTCAAGATAGAGTTTGT
The DNA here is from genome assembly GCA_006410615.1 of Neotragus moschatus. Classification (NCBI taxonomy): domain Eukaryota; kingdom Metazoa; phylum Chordata; class Mammalia; order Artiodactyla; family Bovidae; genus Neotragus; species Neotragus moschatus. Next base: position 810,070 of record SJYA01000560.1, on the reverse strand, counting down.
CAAGTAGGCCGTTTCTGTGAATCTTTTGAATGTTTCACCAAAACTTTCTAATGGTATTCTTGTGATAACCTATATGAGAAAAGAATCTCAAATAAACTGAATATCTGTTTTTAACTTGTCTTGAATACCCAGTTTTGTTGTATGAACTATTTTTTTCTCTTAGAGTTGTCTTAAGTCTACTCAGAGACAAATGATCTGAAGCTATTCTTATGCTTAGTGTTGATTTAGTATAAATTTGTGTGCTGCTGCTGCTGCTGCTAAGTTGCTTCAGTCGTGTCCAACTCTATTCGACCCCGTAGACAGCTGCCCACCAGGCTCCCCCATCCCTGGAATTCTCCAGGCAAGAACACTGGAGTGGGTTGCCATTTCCTTCTCCAATGCATGAAAGTGAAAGTGAAGTCGCTCATTCATGTCCAACTCTTATTGACCCCATGGACTGCAGCCTACCAGGCTCCTCTGTCCATGGGATTTTCCAGGCAAGAGTACTGGAGTGGGGTGCCATCGCCTTCTCCGATAAATTTGTGCGGTGTGCTCTTTTTATCAGGTGCTATATGGTCAACATACAGTAATATCTTGGGACAAATACATTGCTACTGTCTGTTTGCACTAATTTGCAGTTTCCAAACAAGTAGAAAATACCTTATGCTGATGTTGAAGCTACTTCTAAGCTTGGGTTCCTTCAGAATTTTTACAAATGTTAGATGCAGTAATTCATGTGTAATTATCAATGCAGATTATTGATATTATGAATTTTGTGCTTAATTTTTCTTCTAATCAAAAATTTCAAATATCTATCCAAAGAAGACCTATATATAGATGACCAATAGGGCACATGAAAAGATACTCAGCATTACTAATTATTAAAGGAATGTAAATCAAAACCACAGTGGTAGCTATCACAAACAAGTCTACAAATAATAAATGCTGAAAAGGGTGCAGAGAAAAGGGAACACTTCCATACTGTTGATGGGAATGTAAATCGGTGCAGCCACTTTAGAGAACAGTATGGAGATTCCTTAAAAAACTAAAAGTAGGGCTTCTCTGGTGGTCTAGGGGTTAAGAATCTGCTTGCCAGTGCAGGGACATGGATTTGATCCCTGGTCCAGGAAGATCCCACATGCTGTGGGCCGAATAAGCCCGTGTACCAAGACTACTAAGCCAGCCCTCTAGAACCTGTGAGCCACAATTACTGAGCCCATGCTTCATAACTACTGAAACCTGCGTTCCCTAGAGCCTGTGCTCCTCAACAGGAGCAGCCTCCGTAATGACAAGCCCATGTACTGCAAGCAACGAAGACCCAGCACAACCAAAAATAAATAATCTTAAAAAAGCCAAAAAACTAAAAAATAGAATTACCATATGATCCAGCAATCTCATTCCTAGACATATATCTGGAAAAGACAAAAAGTCTAATTTGAAAAGATATATGCACTCCAGTGTTCACAGCAGCACTATTTATAGTAGCCAAGATGTGAAGTCGCTCAGTCGTGTCAGACTCTTTGTGACACCATAGACTATAGCCTACCAGGCTCCTCTGTCCACGGGGTTTTCCAGGCAATAGTACTGGAGTGGGTTGCCATTCTCCAGGGATCTTCCAAACCCAGGGCTCGAACCTGGGTCTCCCGCATTGTAGACAGACACTTTACTGTCTGAGCCACCAGGGAAGCCAAGACATGAAAGCAACCTAAATGTCCACTGACAGATGAAAGGATAAAGAAGATGTGAGATACACACACACGTATACATATGCACAATGTAGAATATTACCCAGCCATTAAAAAATAATGCCATTTGTACCAACATGGATGGACCTAGAAGTTTTCATACTAAGTGAAGTAAGTCAGAAAGACAAATAAGCCGATGACACCACCCTTATGGCAGAAAGTGAAGAACTAAAGAGCCTCTTGAAGGTGAAGGAGGAGAGTGTAAAAGGTGGCTTAAAGCTCAACATTCAGAAAACAAAGATCATGGCATCTGGTCCCATCACATGGCAAATAGATGGGGAAACAGTGGAAACAGTGGCAGACTTTATTTTTGGGGGCTCCAAAATCACTACAGATGGTGACTGCAGTCATGAAATTAAAAGATTCTTACTCCTTGGAAGAAAAGTTATGACCAACCTGGACAGCGTATTAAAAAGCAGAGACATTACTTTGTCAACAAAGGTCCGTCTTGTCAGAGCTGTGATTTTTCCAGTGGTCATGTATGGATATGAGAGGACAGTATAATATAGATGGACAATAAAGAATGCTGAGTGCCGAAGAATTGATGCTTTTGAACTGTGATGTTGGAGAACACTCTTGAGAGTCCCTTGGACTGCAAGGAAATCCATCCAGTCCATCGTAGGAAACCAGTCCTGAATATTCATTGGAAGGACTGATGGTGAAGCTGAAACTCAAACACTTTGGCCACCTGATGTGAAGAACTGACTCATTTGAAAAGACCCTGATGCTGGGAAAGATTGAAGGCAGAAGGAGAAGGGTACAACAGAGAACGAGATGATTGGATGACATTGCTGACTCAACGGACACATGTTTGAGTAAACTGTAAGAGTTGATGATGGACAGGGAGGCCTGGCGTGCTACAGTGCATGGGGTCGCAAAGAGTCAGACATGACTGAGCGACTGAACTGAACTGCACTGAGAAGGCAGTGAGATAACGTATTTAAAGTGCTGAAAGAAAAAAATGGCCATCTTGAAATTCTAAATCCAGTAAAACTGTCCTCAAGAATGAAGGAGAAATTAAGACATTCCCAGGTAAACAATTGGAGAAGGTGATGGCACCCGACTCCAGTATTCTTGCCTGGAAAATCCCATGGATGGTAGAGCCTGGTAGATTGCAGCGTATGGGGTTGCGAACAGTCGGACACGACTGAGTGACTTCACTTTCACTTTTCACTCTCATGCATTGGAGAAGGACATGGCAACCCACTCCAATGTTCTTGCCTGGAGAATCCCAGGGACGGGGGAGCCTGGTGGGCTGCCGTCTATGGGGTTGCACAGAGTCGGGCATGACTGAAGTGACTTAGCAGCAGCAGATAAACAATAGCTGAAGGAGTTCATTACTGTATGCTTTATACTATCTATACAAGAAATGCGGAAAAGAGTCTTTCAGGCTTACTATAGACTTGTTGAGTTTACTTTCTGCAGTAGGACAGAAAAAGATACATTTAAAAAATCAACCTCCTGTAGATTCTTATACACAGAAAAGAAAAAGAGAAACCTCTAGGTGATATAAGTGTTTTCTGTCTTGAAGACTGGTAAAAACTATTTTTTAAAAAAGCCCTATTATCAAGTGTTCACCAGGATTTGATATAACGGAAACCCTTCAGCACTCATGGTGGATATGTAAATTGGTTCAACCACTTTGGAAAACAATTTGGCATTAATATAGACCATATATAGACTTACATAGACTTATATAGACATATATTAATACAGACTTCCTTGGTGGCTCAGACGGTAAAGTGTCTGTCTACAATGCGGGAGACCTTGGTTCGATCCCTGGGTTGGGAAGATCCCCTGGAGAAGGAAATGGCAATCCACTCCAGGAGTATTGCCTGGAAAATCTCATGGACAGAGGAGGCTGGTAGGCTACAGTCCATGGGGTCTAAAGAGTCGGACAGGACTGAGCGACTTCACTTTCACTTTCATAGACCATATGTAAAGTCGTATAGACCACTAGCAGAAACTTCCTATCTCTATAGCAGAAAACATATATAAGAGTGTTCACACTGGCTATTTGTAATGGCAAAAAACTGGAAACAGTATGTCCTTATGTTTATTGAGGGAAGAAAAGATTTTTTTAAAGTGTGGCATAAAGTGTGTGTGAAAATAAATGTATCAACATGTGGAGACAGAAAAGCAAGTGCTTTCATTAGGCACTTTCATATTAATTCATAAGGCATATTTTATTTATGAATGTGTAAAGAAAAAATTGAGGGTAGTGGTTATTCCTGGAGGCTGGAGNTCCACGGGGTTTTCCAGGCAATAGTACTGGAGTGGGTTGCCATTCTCCAGGGATCTTCCAAACCCAGGGCTCGAACCTGGGTCTCCCGCATTGTAGACAGACACTTTACTGTCTGAGCCACCAGGGAAGCCAAGACATGAAAGCAACCTAAATGTCCACTGACAGATGAAAGGATAAAGAAGATGTGAGATACACACACACGTATACATATGCACAATGTAGAATATTACCCAGCCATTAAAAAATAATGCCATTTGTACCAACATGGATGGACCTAGAAGTTTTCATACTAAGTGAAGTAAGTCAGAAAGACAAATAAGCCGATGACACCACCCTTATGGCAGAAAGTGAAGAACTAAAGAGCCTCTTGAAGGTGAAGGAGGAGAGTGTAAAAGGTGGCTTAAAGCTCAACATTCAGAAAACAAAGATCATGGCATCTGGTCCCATCACATGGCAAATAGATGGGGAAACAGTGGAAACAGTGGCAGACTTTATTTTTGGGGGCTCCAAAATCACTACAGATGGTGACTGCAGTCATGAAATTAAAAGATTCTTACTCCTTGGAAGAAAAGTTATGACCAACCTGGACAGCGTATTAAAAAGCAGAGACATTACTTTGTCAACAAAGGTCCGTCTTGTCAGAGCTGTGATTTTTCCAGTGGTCATGTATGGATATGAGAGGACAGTATAATATAGATGGACAATAAAGAATGCTGAGTGCCGAAGAATTGATGCTTTTGAACTGTGATGTTGGAGAACACTCTTGAGAGTCCCTTGGACTGCAAGGAAATCCATCCAGTCCATCGTAGGAAACCAGTCCTGAATATTCATTGGAAGGACTGATGGTGAAGCTGAAACTCAAACACTTTGGCCACCTGATGTGAAGAACTGACTCATTTGAAAAGACCCTGATGCTGGGAAAGATTGAAGGCAGAAGGAGAAGGGTACAACAGAGAACGAGATGATTGGATGACATTGCTGACTCAACGGACACATGTTTGAGTAAACTGTAAGAGTTGATGATGGACAGGGAGGCCTGGCGTGCTACAGTGCATGGGGTCGCAAAGAGTCAGACATGACTGAGCGACTGAACTGAACTGCACTGAGAAGGCAGTGAGATAACGTATTTAAAGTGCTGAAAGAAAAAAATGGCCATCTTGAAATTCTAAATCCAGTAAAACTGTCCTCAAGAATGAAGGAGAAATTAAGACATTCCCAGGTAAACAATTGGAGAAGGTGATGGCACCCGACTCCAGTATTCTTGCCTGGAAAATCCCATGGATGGTAGAGCCTGGTAGATTGCAGCGTATGGGGTTGCGAACAGTCGGACACGACTGAGTGACTTCACTTTCACTTTTCACTCTCATGCATTGGAGAAGGACATGGCAACCCACTCCAATGTTCTTGCCTGGAGAATCCCAGGGACGGGGGAGCCTGGTGGGCTGCCGTCTATGGGGTTGCACAGAGTCGGGCATGACTGAAGTGACTTAGCAGCAGCAGATAAACAATAGCTGAAGGAGTTCATTACTGTATGCTTTATACTATCTATACAAGAAATGCGGAAAAGAGTCTTTCAGGCTTACTATAGACTTGTTGAGTTTACTTTCTGCAGTAGGACAGAAAAAGATACATTTAAAAAATCAACCTCCTGTAGATTCTTATACACAGAAAAGAAAAAGAGAAACCTCTAGGTGATATAAGTGTTTTCTGTCTTGAAGACTGGTAAAAACTATTTTTTAAAAAAGCCCTATTATCAAGTGTTCACCAGGATTTGATATAACGGAAACCCTTCAGCACTCATGGTGGATATGTAAATTGGTTCAACCACTTTGGAAAACAATTTGGCATTAATATAGACCATATATAGACTTACATAGACTTATATAGACATATATTAATACAGACTTCCTTGGTGGCTCAGACGGTAAAGTGTCTGTCTACAATGCGGGAGACCTTGGTTCGATCCCTGGGTTGGGAAGATCCCCTGGAGAAGGAAATGGCAATCCACTCCAGGAGTATTGCCTGGAAAATCTCATGGACAGAGGAGGCTGGTAGGCTACAGTCCATGGGGTCTAAAGAGTCGGACAGGACTGAGCGACTTCACTTTCACTTTCATAGACCATATGTAAAGTCGTATAGACCACTAGCAGAAACTTCCTATCTCTATAGCAGAAAACATATATAAGAGTGTTCACACTGGCTATTTGTAATGGCAAAAAACTGGAAACAGTATGTCCTTATGTTTATTGAGGGAAGAAAAGATTTTTTTAAAGTGTGGCATAAAGTGTGTGTGAAAATAAATGTATCAACATGTGGAGACAGAAAAGCAAGTGCTTTCATTAGGCACTTTCATATTAATTCATAAGGCATATTTTATTTATGAATGTGTAAAGAAAAAATTGAGGGTAGTGGTTATTCCTGGAGGCTGGAGGAGGGAGGGACATAGGGTTTCAGTGGTTTTGGTCATATGACCTAAGAGATGGTTACATGACCATATGTTTTCTTTTTTTTTTTAATTTGTTTTTACTTTTTTCATTTGCACTGGGCCTTCATTGCTGTGTGCAGGCTTTCTCTAGTTGACAGAGAATTGGGGCTACTCTTTGTTGTGGTGCACAGGCTTCTCATTGTCTTGGCTTTTCTTGTGGAGCACAGGCTCTAGGGCATGTGGGCTTCAGTGGTTGTGGCGCAGGGACCTTGTTGGTCCACAGCATGTGGGATCTTCTCAGACCAGGGAGGGAACCCATGTTCCCTGCATTGGCAGGTCGATTCTTATCTTCTCTGCCACTAGGGAAGTCCTGTTTTATTTTCTTACATCTTCTTTCTTGTGTTATTTTACATGTGTCAAATGCTATTTATTATAATAAGAAATGTTAACAACTATATAAAACATAAAACATCCATACTGTGCTATTGTTGAAAAGAATGATACGTCTTTGTTCTGATTCATTGCAAGCCTTTTTTTCCTTTCCTGGCATTTTTTTTTTTAATTGCTGTATTCTAATCATTCCCAGAAAGTGATTGGGACATAGTATATACTCAATAAGTATTTGTTGAATAAATGTGTGTGTTTATAAAGCCTAGTGAATGTATGTACAAATAGATAATTAAAGTTCTGGAATTCTAAAGCTCTACCAATGAGAATAGGGGAGTGTCGCCATTGCTCTGCTGGCCCACTGTGAAAGCTGGTGTGCTGTCAGATGTCACAGACTGGGTGTTCCACTGCCCTGCTTAACCACACCCTCAAGCTTAACCATTCCCGCAACCCCCCATCATTTGGGGCAAGGACTTTAGGGCATAATTTCAAAAGGAGGACCTGAATCCAAACAGAGACACAGTCACAGCCTTTTATTGACTAAAAGGCTGGAAAGTGACTTAAATTTGTCTTACCATTTTTTTGCACTGTATTTTAATGTTTTGAAGTTTATTTGCTTTCGTTTCATTTGGGTCTGTTTAGTTTTTGCAGTTGTTAATATAGGACCTATTTTGGGGGATGATTTCTCAGAGGTAAACTAAGTCTTTTCATAAACTAAGGTAGTTTTTTCATAAACTAAGTCTCTTTATATTTCTCTTTTAGTCATTGTGTGTATTCATCAGATAGTTCTGTGTCTGTGTCCTTTCAGTTTCTATTAGTGGAATGGTGCCTATGTTCTAGAACTATAGCAAACAACAACAACAAAGTCATAAAATATAAAGAGGGAAACAAAAGATAAAAATTTAACAATTCCCTCTCAAGAGAAAAAAAAAAATCTGGAATTCTGCATACCAAATTAACCTCTAAGCAGTTCTTTGGAATTAGGGGTAGGGTTTGGTCACAGCTGAGAGAATGGAAGCTATATTATACTTTGTATTTTATATTCTACACTTGTATTTTTATAATTTATATTTATTGTATATTTTTAATTAAAAAGGGAGAAAGCATCTTTGAAAATAAAGCAGAATTTATAAATTGGAAAAATTAGCAAAAAATAACATTATCGACAAACCTAGACAAACCCCTTAACTTCAAGAATTGATGTGACAAATTATTGGAAGGTAGATTGAGAATCAGCTTAGCTTAATGTGCAACTGAGCTGTTAACCCTTCTCTGAGTATTTCTAAAGGAGGCTGTTGCTAGTATGGTTGGGAAGAAAGATCAGTCTGGGGTGGAGGAACTGTTAGGATTTTAGGATCTAAGGTCATGTACTGAGTAGTTTAATATTTTAGTAACATACTAAAATACAATAAATAATGAGGTTTTTTTTTTACTTGATTTAAAACAACATGAAAAGACCAGGATGTGACCAGAGTTATGTACTTGGTTGGATGGAGTGAAGTAAGTTGTGTTCTGTGGAACTCTTGAAATATCTGATGCCCAAATAATAAAATTTAAATTATTTTAGAGGTAACTTGGATTTTTCCCTCTTATTCTTTGTTTAGTGATTCCTTGGCAAAACCCAGCAAACACTCTCCTTACCTCTCGCCCCTAGACATGCCTGTCCCATGCCAATACACTTTTAGTAAAAAGTGTACAATAGAATGGCCTTATCAGACATTCTTGCACTGCTTTGGCACAGCTTTGACACAGCTGTCTCATGAACCTTCGATAAGTTAAGTATTTTATAGACATCTGTCTTCACTTTGTAGTGTTGATGCCTTTTTTTCCCCTACAAGTGTATACATCCATTTTATTTAATCTTAGGTTATTCTATGGTAGACATGTGGATGTCATTGTTACAATACACAAGGTTATAATGTTGATCTAGATGATTGTACTTAGGACAGAAGTTCATGATCAACCTTTGGTTCATGTTTTTAATTTTAGTGTGGGAAACTGGTCAGAGCCATGTGGCTATGTGCTCAGTATTAAGGTCTAGCCATTGGCTTCTTTCTATATGAAGGGAATTATTTCTTGGTATACAAAATTTTCCCTCTGTGCATACACTTGAACGACTTCTCTGTTTTCCTCCATGAAATTGGGAAGCATACATTTTTAAAATTTGGAACTGCTGAATTCTGAAGTCTTAAAAGTTAATCCTCTCTTTTTTTTCAGTATTTTTTCATCCTGTTTCCTCTGTCGCCTTTTCTTGAAACAAGTAACATGTTGTTTATTTCTGGTTTTTGCTAGTTCTGGGACCGTTTGGACCCCACGATGTTTTTCCAAGATTTTAGACCCTTTCTAAGTAGCAGTCTACTGGACCAAGATAACAGAGCCAATGAGAGGAGTCACCAAACTCACACTGACTTCTGGGGACCAAGTCGGCCTCCACGGCTGCCTATGACTCAGAGATACAGATCTCGAGGAAGTACTCGTCCTGAGAGATCCCCAGCTTTTGAAAGGTGAGTGCTAAGTTATTATTTAAATTCTTTTTAAGGGTAGTTTCAATGAAGGACATATTGATATAATCTAATTGACATAATAAGATTTTCATACTTACTATCTTTGTGGACAAGATGAGAATATATATGCAGAATGAAAATGAAGCCAAACTGAATGTCTGTACTCAACTAGTACCAGCTTACCAATGATGATAAACTGAAGGATGATAAAACTAATGATATAGGTCTCTAGTTAACATTTTTATTAATATTTCAGATACATATCTAGGTGATATGTTTATCAAAGTTTCAGAAGATGCTGAAAGAGCAGATATATTGGATGGCATTAGGATTCAAAAAGACCTCAATAGATTGGAGTGATGGAGTTAATATGAAATTTAATAGGAATATAGAGTCTTGTGACTGCAAAACGTTCACTCAACAAATACTTATTGAGTGTCTTTTTTGTTGGGACACTTTACTGGATACTGGGGATATGATGGTGAGCAGAACAGATAGTGGTCTTTGATCTCATGGATACAGTTTAGTAGGAATGATAAACACTAAATTTTTAAGTGTTTGCCATGTGCATAGGATTGTGCTTTGTGCTTTTTCTACTTATCTCATTTAATCCATGTAAAATGGTAGGTGTTGTTGCTGTTCTCATTTTGTTATTGTTCAGTTGCTAAATCATGTTCGACTCATTGCAACCCCATGAACTATAGCATGCCAGGCTTCTCTGTCCTTCACTGTCTCCTGGAGTTTGCTCAAACTCAGGTCCATTGAGTCTGTAATGACATCCAACCATCTCATTCTCTGTCACCCCCTTCTCCTGCCCTCAGTCTTTCCCAGCATCAGGATCTTTCCCAGAGTTGGCTCTTCGTATCAGGTGGCCATGTGTTGGAGCTTCAACTTCAGCATCAGCCCTTGCGGTGAATATTCATGGTTGATTTCCTTTAGGATTGACTGGTTTGATCTCCTTGCTGTCCAAGGGACTCTCAAGAGTCTTCTCCAACACCACAATTCAAAAGCATAAATTCTTTGGCACTCAGCCTTCTTTATGGTCCAGTTCTCACATCCATACATGACTACTGGAAAAACAATAGCTTTGACTATACAGACCTTTGTCACCTAAGTGATGTCTTTGCTTTTTAATATGCTGTCTAAGTTTGTCATAACTTTTCTTCCAGGGAGTGTCTTTTAATTTCTTGGCTGCAGTCACTGTCTACAGTGATTTCGGAGCCCAAGAAAATAAAATCTGTCACTGTTCACTGTTTCCACTTTTCCCCCATCTATTTGCCATGAAGTGATGGGACCAGACACCATGATTTTAGTTTTTTGAATGTTGAGTTTTAAGCCACCTTTTTTTTGGCTTAAAGTCAGAAAAAGACAGTTTTTAAGCCAACTGTCTTCTTTCACCTTCATCAAGAGGCTCTTTAGTTCCTCTTCATTTTCTGCCATTAAGGTAGTATTATCTGCATATCTGAGTTTGTTGATATTTCTCCCAGCAGTCTTGATTCCAGCTTGTGATTCATCCAGCTCAGCATTTCACATAATGTACTCTGCATATAAGTTAAATAAGCATAATGACAGTACACAGCCTGGATGTACTCCTTTCCCTGTTTTTGAACCAATCTGTTTTTCCATGTCTGGTTCTAACTATTACCTCTTGACCCGCATACAGTTTTCTCAGGAAACATGTAAGATGGTCTGGTATTCCAGTCTCTTTAAGAATTTTCCAGTTTGTTGTGATCCATGCAATCAAAGGCTTTCACGTAGTCAGTGAAGCAGAAGTAGATGTTTTTCTGAAATTCTTTTGCTGGAGTATAAAATTCTAAGAGAGAAAGTGCTGGGTCAAAGGATATGACCATTTGAAAATTGATACTGTCCAATTGCCCTTCTGAAAGGCTATAGCATTATATTCTCACCAATAGTATTTGAAATGTATGGAACGTCCTTATCAAACTGTTATCAGTCTTTATCTTTCATGATCTGATAGACAAAAATATGCTAGTAATATGCTAAAATATTACTTTTTATGTCTCTTTAATTTTTTTCATTTGATTAAGCTTCTTTTCATATAATAATTAGGTATTTATATTTTTCTTTTATGAATTGTTTATTAATATCCTTTGCTTGGTTTTCCTGTTATAGAATTTAAAAATTGTTTTAAAGAAGTTCTCTCTATGTGGCAAAGATCTTAATCTTTTGTATATTGTTTATATATTACATATTTTAGATTTCATACCATACTTAGAAAGTCTCTCTCCTTATTTCATGATTTTAAAATATTCTCATATTTTCTCCCAGTATTTTCTTATTGAGTGCTTTTTTGTTATAATGGTCAGAACTCTCTTGTTACAAGCAATAGAAATTTAATATAACATAAGAAAATTAGAATGTGTTGGTTCATATAACTCAAGTGGTTCTTGGCCGTATCAGACCCAACATCTCTCCTTTTTTAGCAAATATGGTATCATTTCTTATTATCCTGATTTGGAATTTATTCATAATCTATAAAATACAATTAAAACATCTATGCCTATATTATTATTCTCCAACTAATATAAAAGAGAACTAAAAGTAATACATAAAAATATGGTTTTAAATTTATAAATACTTGGCTATGACTGATTTGGGAGACTGTGAAATACCAGATGCTTGCTTATGTGTGGAGAATCACTAAGAAAGTGATGGTGCTTTTCTCTCTTGCAGCAGCCATTAGGTAAGCCAAGATGGGTACTTGTATTGGTACAAGTATCAATACATCCAGAAGGTACAGAGGAAGAAGCAGTCAACCTAATGCACTTTCTTCTCAGGGTACAGTACTGCCAGCTCGCAGAGCTCTGTAAGACTGCCAGCCCCACTTGGCTTGATAAAGTGCATAGACTGGGATACAAGGCCAAGCGAGATTATGTTGTATGTTGGATTTGTGTGTATTTTAGTGGCTGTAAATGCACATTTCCTAAGGATGCATACCACAGCAGGCCTGTCCATCAGGAAGTTAAGCAGTGAAAATTTGCTCAAAGCCTTCAGTCTATTGCCAAGGAGAAAGCTAGATGCCATTGTGGGGCTTTGAGAGTCACCACGTGCAAAAGAATGAAACTGTCTTATACCATCCACAGAAATTAACTCAAGACAGATTAAAGACTTGTACATAAGACCTGAAACCATAAAATCCATATGAGGTAACATAGGCAGTAAGCTTCGTGACATTGATCTTGGTGATGATTTTTTAGATCTGACTCCAAAAGCAAAAATGAACAGTGGAACTACATCAAAGGATAAAAAGCTTCTGCACAGCAAAGGAAATCATCAACAAAATGAAAGGCAAATAGCCTAACAGTCTGTTTAAAAAATGGCCAGAAGATCTGAATAGACATTTTTCCAAAGAAGACGTACAAATGGCTAGAAAGGACGTGAAAGAATGTGAAGCGTCACTAATCATCAGAGGAATACAAATCAAAACTGCAATGAAATATCACCTTATTCCTGTTGGAATGGCTGTTATCAAAAAGACAAGAAATAATAATAAGTGTTGATGAGGTTGTGGAGAAAAGGGAACAAAACCCTTTACACTGTTGGTAGGAATGTAAATTGGTGTAGCCACTGTGGGAAACAGTATGGAGGTTTCTCAAAAAAATTAAAAATAGGACAATCTTCACGACTGAAGCGACTCAGCAGCAGCAGTTCAGTTCAGTTCAGTCCCTCAGTTGTGTCCAGCTCTCTGCGACCCCATGAATTGCAGCACACCAGGCCTCCCTGTCCATCACCAACTCCCGGAGTTCAGCCAAACTCATGTCCATTGAGTCGGTGATGCCNTACTCTCTAAGGCCCACTTGACTTCACATTCTAGGATGTCTAGCTCTAGGTGAGTGATTACACCATTACGACTCAGTATTTATCTTGGTCATGAAGATCTTTTTGTACAGTTCTTCTGTGTATTCTTGCCACCTCTTCTTAATATCTTTTGCTTCTTTTAGGTCCATACTATTTCTGTCCTTTATCGAGCCCATCTTTGCATGAAGTGTTCCCTTGGTATCTCTACTTTTCTTATGATCCAGCTATTCCATTGCTGGATATTTATCTGAAGAAAACAAAAACACAAATATGAAAAGATAAATGGCATCCCATGTTTGTTGCAGCATTGTTTTCCATAGCCAAGACATGGAAACAACATAAGAAGTCATTGATGGATGAATAGATTAAAAAAAAAAAAATTGTGATGCACATATATATGTGTGTGTGTGTGTGTTGTTCAGCCATGAAGAAGGATGAAATTTTGCCATTTGCAACAACATGGATGAACCTTGAAGGCATTATGCTACATGAAATAAATCAGACAAAGAACGATAAATACTATGATCTTATAGGTGGAATCTTAAAAAAAATTCATTAATCAGGTTCATGGATACAGAGAACAGATTGGTGATTGCTAGAGGGATTTTAGAGTGGGAGGTGGGTGAAATGGGTGAAGGGTGTCAGAAAGGACATATTTCCAGTTATAAATAAGTCATGGGAATATAATGTACAATGTGGCTGCTATAGTTAATAATGTTATTGCATATTTGAAAATTGCTAAGAGAGTAGGTATTAAAAGTTCTCATGTTAAAAAATTTTAAACAGTGGTGACAAATATTAACTGGACTTATGTGATAATCATTTCACAAATACATACAAATATAAGATATAAAAAGCTCTTTAATTTGTTAAAACATTTTCTGCAAATTGCTTCATGAATGCATTGGGAAGTTATGAAAATTAAAGTGTAATAATGTTAGAAGACTCTTAAGTGATAGTGTGTTTAATAAGATAAAACAGTTTTATGTTTTATACTCCTTTAGTTATTTATTTTAAAGTGCATTTTCATGGAAATAGTTTTAAGGAGTAGGCCAGGAAATGGGGCCTGGGGGCGATATTTACATCATCCATACTCTATGTAACATGAAGCAAAGCCTGACAGCTTAATCCTGAGATTGTAAAGAATTAAAAATCATGTGGAAGCTGCTTATCCCTGGCTTTATAAACACTTTCATCTTTGCTTTATCTTATTAGAGAGTTATATGTCAGTGTTTAAAATGCTGTGTGGTATGAGAGGTGTGAGATAAAGTCTTCAAAAGAGGGGTGTAGAAACTACCCCTGTAGATTTGTTGGTGCATATGATGAAACCTACAGCTTTATTGAGGTGATGCAGTGCTGTGCTGGTTTATTCTCAAGTAACTGTTTTATAGTTTGGCAAGGACAAACTTTCAAATTATATTTTGATTAGAAATATGTAGAGTGGGAAGAGGGAACTCCTAACCTTTTGCCATGATTATATGTAGAAAAATAATGAAAGTTGACCAATGCCCCTATTTTTAGGTTTAATCCAGCATCCCATTTATATAACTGCTATTTCTGAAAGGAGAAAAGTTTAAAAGGCCACCATTTTTAGGAGAATTAAATAGAACTGTTGCAGGAGGGTTCTCTTACAAATGAAACAAATCCTAGTTAAAGTTGTTAGCTCAGTTGACCTCAGCCTTCACAATGCCTTTGAATTTCACATCAAAGATGAAGACTTCTCATTGAATTCCTTGTCTCCATGGGATCTACGGAATCCTGAATTATATACAAAGTAGTCAGTAGTGGTATTCACAGTGGTATGTATTGAAACTAATGGAAATTGAACATCAGGTAAATGAGGTCCACCTTTGTTTAAAAGTATATCATTGCTCAGTTCAGTTATCCATGTAAGTTCTTATTTGCAGTCTTACATTACCTTTTCTGTAGCTATTTTTCTCATCCCTGCTTTGAAAATCCTTATCATTCCATAAACTTGCCACAGGCCATCAATTGTGTCCTCCTTAAAAGCATACCACCAGGAGTTCCCTGGTGGCCTAATGGTTAGGATTCTGGGCTTTCACTGCTGTGGCCTGGGTTCCATCCTTGGTTGGTGAACTGAAATCCCACAAGCCACATGTATGGCCAAAAAAAAAAGCATACCACCATCTTCTGTTGAGGTTATTCTGTTTGCATTATGTCTTTCAGTAGAGCAGGCATCTCTTTGCTAGGGTAAATCTGAGTATATTGGAAATACAGAAGGGAATTGTCCCAGTTCTTTCTTGTTCTAGATGTATAGAATTAAGAATAGGTAGTTTGATTTCAAAATCTAAGTGCTGATTTTCTTGATCCAATTTTTCTTCTGTTTTATTCCAGAGTCTCAAAAGGCTCAGTTAAGTGACTTCTAGAAAACATGTTACAGGCTCATCAAAGCTCTTGAGACCTTGGATTCCTTTCCACTAAAAAGAAATCTTAAATTGTATATTCTGATTATGTGTATGGATTTTTCAACTAAAGAATAAATGTCTGTAATTTTTTTAAAAAAGAATATGATAGGCAGATGGTATGAGAGTGTAATATCTGCCATCTCCATCTACCACAAACAGCACTGCTAGAGTTGTGTGCATCCGTACGTGCTCAGTCATGTCTGACTCTATGCGACCTCCTGGACTGTAGCCCGCCAGACTCCTCTGTCCATGGGATTTCCCAGGCAAGAATACTGGAGTGGCTTGCCATTTCCTACTCCAAGAGATCTTCCCCACCCAGGGATCAAACCCTTGATTGCTAGTGTTAGGGTTTTCCAAAGTGGTGAAGACTTCCTGGGAAAGTGCTCGGGGCGGGAATGTATAATTTTCCCTTGATTTTCACAGTAGATGTGTTACTAGAAAATTCAGTTAATTCTAAACAGACATGCCCCAAATGGATGTCCAGGCAGGATGTTCACAAATTACACATGTTGGAACACAGTTCCGTGTTGGTCCTGGCTGTCTTCCCATTTCTTGGCAGGATGACTAGTAGTGCTCCTTCCTATCTGTTGAGTATGAATGGTACTACCCCATTTATTGTATCTAGCAAAACCATCTCTTTGGATTTCTCAGTTGCTGTGTGGGGACAGTATTGACCACTGATGTAAATTAGATGTTCTTAGATGGATCTAAGTGGTTGGTCAGTATGTTATCATCTTTCTGTCTCTGTCCTCTCTTTGTTGGCATCATTATTAGATAGCTCTCCTATGTAAAATGAAAGACAGCTAATGGTAGTTCCAAGTTTATAAGAACATTAGAGCATTCATCCCAGTGGATATGTGCCTCCATCCTCTTCCAGGGAGGATTTCTGTGTTTTGTGCACACACTTCTGGTACTGAGTGGTATTATTCTTGTGCATTTTTTGAGTTAATATGCCGAATATGAATATATAGTTATTTTGCATTATCATTTATTGAATAATCCATCTGACTTGAAATGTTACCTTTGTTATGTATACAGTTTCATATTCATCTCTGGATTCTGTATTATGATCTGATATTTTTTTGTATGCTCCTATGCCTATGTCTTCCTGATTTACTTTCTATGATTTTATAGTATGATTTGATACCTAGTAGTGAAAATCTATTTTATTATTATTCCTTCTTAAAAACTGCTGAGTGCTTCTCTTACATTTACTCTTTCAAATGAATTTTTTTTTTCCTTCTCAACTTTTTATTGGTGTATAGCCGATTAACAATGTTGTGATAGTTTCAGGTGAACAGTGAAAGGGCTCAGCCATACATATGTATTGAGCTTTTAATGTATCTCTGCTGACTAAATTATTTGATCATTTTTTGAAATCGCTCAATCATGTCCAACTCTTTGTGACTCCATGGACTGTCGCTCCTCAGGCAACAGTCAATGGGGTTTTTCAGGCAAGAGTACTGGAGTGGGTTGCCATTTCCTTCTCCAGGGTCAAATGAATTTTAAATGTAATTTGTCATTCTCTGACCTCTCTTATCCCATTGGAATTTTGACTGGAATTTCATTTATTTGGGGACAGTTGGTACTTTTTATAATATTGAAACTTCTCATCTGGACCCACGGCTCATGTCTCAATTTGTATAGTTCTTTTTTGATGTATTCAGTAAAATTTTATAGTTTCACTTAATTTTTAAACTGATTGTTAGAGAGATTGCTACCCAACACTTTGCTCCTTAATTTATTTATCTTATTAGCTCTAATAGTTATTCATTTTATTTTCTAAGTTTTCTAGATTAACAGGTGTATCATTTACAGATATTGATTATATTTTTTCCCTGTGTTTATGCCTCATTATTTCTCTTATCTGTTGCATTGACTTTATTATCAAAACAAAGTTACCTAATAGTTATCTTTGTCTTCTTCCTGACTTCAGTAAAAGTGAATTAGTGTTTCTTTATTAAGCACATTTGCTTTTGGTTCCTAATACGTGCACTATCACATTTATTTTATTCCTGATTTATTATGGGCTTTTAATTGAGGATGGTGAGTGATTTTATCAAATGCTCTTTTCAGTCCTATGAAGACGGCCCTTATAGTTTTTCTCCTTTAAACAATTAGTGCATTTTATTAACTAATAGATTTTCTAACATTGAATGAACACTATTAATTCATCAGACTTTGATTAAAAACTACTTTGTCAAAGAAGCATTGATCTTTTAATGCGTTGTTGGAGTTGAATTCTTCCTAATCTTTTTTAGGATTTTTGCATCAATTCATATGGAAGCTGGTAATTTTCTTGTATAATCTTTATCAGATTTTGGTATCAGAGTTGTTTTATTTGGTAAAATAAACTGGGAAATCTTGCTTTGTTTTTATGGTTGAGAATAGTTTAAATCAGGAATTATCTATTTTTTAAAGGTTTGATAAAAGTTACCTATAATTTTTATTTGGGCCTAGCATCTTTTGAGGGATCAGATCTGTTACAGCTTTTTCAGTTACTTCTGGGATCAGTGGTTTAGGGTGGCATTTTGTTCATTTTTGTATTCCCAACTTGTAGTTAGTGTCTGTTTTATGGTGAATGCTGTATATATTTGTGTTGAGTGAATCTTCTGGAGAAAGAAATGGTAACCCACTCCAACATTCTTTCCTGGGAAATCCCATGGACAGAGGAGCCTGGCACACTCCAGTCCATGAATTCACAAAGTCAGACACCACTGAGCACAAACACACAATACACATACTATATATTTGTGTTGAATGAATGAATAATTGTAATTATGTTTCTAAGAGGTATATGGAACATATGAATTAGTAGTAGTAATAGCTAAGAGTTTGTGCCAGATAGTAGTTTGAGTGCTTTACAATTATTTGTTTAATCTTCATTATAATTCTGGATAAGTTACTATGAATATTCCATTTTACAGTAGAAATTGAGGCACAGAGAGGTTAGGTAAATTGCCTAAGATATGAAGCCAGTTGAATATTGGAGCCAGGATATGGCAAAAATGATGATATTTGTAGTTGGTGGGATTATGAATGTTTCAAAATACTTAAATTTTAATAGTGTTTTATATTCTTCACAATTAGGAAAAAAAAAAGAATTAAGCATTTGCCTAACTTTTTCAAAAATTTTCCTTCTAAGGGACACATATCAGTGTGTCAGTAAGTAAAACTTAGGAAGTTTTAAGTTCAGTTTATTTTTTCTTTTCGTTCATGTAAGTGTAAATGAGCACATCTTTGGGGCGTATTGCTCTGCCTTCTTAGCAGGTCAACCCAGATTGTTCCACATGATTGTTATTACTTTACAGTAGTTATCATTATAATATTACCCAGTGTTTTGAAAGTACTATACAATTTCACATTTTATGTTTTTTTATTGATTAAATTTTGGCTTGGCTTATTCCTGATAACAGTTTGTCCTGTTGATTTGAATAGTAGTATAACTTTTTATCCAGCTTATCAAGTTTTCCAGAGAAGGCAGTGGCAACCCACTCCAGTACTCTTGCCTGGAAAATCCCATGGATGGAGGAGCCTGGTAGGCTGCAGTCCATAGGGTCGCTAAGAGTCGGACATGACTGAGCGACTTCACTTTCACTTTTCACTTTCATGCATTGGAGAAGGAAATGGCAACCCACTCCAGTGTTCTTGCCTGGAGACTCCCAGGGACAGGGGAGCCTGGTGGGCTGCCGTCTATGGGGTTGCACAGAGTCGGACACGACTGAAGCAACTTAGCAGCAGCAGGTTTTCAACCTAGAATATGTTCTGAAGTTAACCCTAGGTTATGGGACCATTGTTTACTAACCACTACTCACAACTCAAATTTTGAGAATTGGCTTTTTTTGTTATTTAAAAATAGTAGGTTTACTTTGTTTTGTTTTTTAGCTTAGATTGAAAAAACAGCATTACCTAGAAATTAGCCACAGTTGTTTCTTGGTACGTAATCATGTAGACCTTTTACATACATATATATGAGATACCTACATCTATAGAGTTGAAAAGGAATCATACTATACCTATTTTATAATATCTTTTGTTAATCTTCATAGATTGAATATATCTCTCAATGACTATCTGATTGGGCCCCATCTTGAGGTCTTTTAAGTGCTATTCAGGATATTGGGCATACATTAGTGAACAAAACAGTAAAAAAAAAAAAAAGATTGCCCTTGTGGAATTGAAATACCAATGGGGGATGACAGACAAGCAAAATAAACCTAATCAATAGAGTGTTAAACAGAAGTAAATGATACGGAAAAAAAAGGGGGAGGGAGCTTCAAAAAGTATAGTCAGCAGATGCCTTATTGAGAAGATATTTGAATAGATATAAAAGTAGTGAGGGAATGAGCCAGGGTTGTGCCAACAAGGAGAGTCTAATGTAGAGAGAACGGAATAAGTGAGGGGAATAGTAGGAGATGAGGTCACAGAGAACTTGTTGGGGCTGGAGATCAGGAGGTGGGTCTGAGATCATGTACAGACTGGTAGGCTATTATAAAGGCTTTTATTCTGAGTGCAATTGGAAGTCCAGTAGGAATTTTAGNAAAAAAAAAAAAAAAGATTGCCCTTGTGGAATTGAAATACCAATGGGGGATGACAGACAAGCAAAATAAACCTAATCAATAGAGTGTTAAACAGAAGTAAATGATACGGAAAAAAAAGGGGGAGGGAGCTTCAAAAAGTATAGTCAGCAGATGCCTTATTGAGAAGATATTTGAATAGATATAAAAGTAGTGAGGGAATGAGCCAGGGATGTGCCAACAAGGAGAGTCTAATGTAGAGAGAACGGAATAAGTGAGGGGAATAGTAGGAGATGAGGTCACAGAGAACTTGTTGGGGCTGGAGATCAGGAGGTGGGTCTGAGATCATGTACAGACTGGTAGGCTATTATAAAGGCTTTTATTCTGAGTGCAATTGGAAGTCCAGTAGGAATTTTAGAGTAGAAGAAGGACATGGTTTAACTTATACCTTTAAATGATCACTGTAACTGCTGTGTTGATAGTAGAATGGTGAGTGGTATGTGTGTGTACGAGGGGCACGGGGGCAAAGACAGAAGCAGAGAAACCAGTTAGGAGGCTGTTGCATTAAAGTTAGAGATGCCAGTGGCTTGGATGAGGGTTAGTTTAAAAAAAAAAAAAGTTGGATTCTAGGTAAAGATTGACTTTGGGCATGATAGAATTTGCTGGCAGATTGGATATGAGGTGTAACAGAAAGAAGAGTTAACATAAAGGTTTTTGTCTGAACAACTAGAAAAATAGAGCCACCATCAGCTAAGATGGGGAATGCTAGAAGGGTTGGGTTTGGGGGAGAAGATCTAAGAGTTCACTTTTGGTCTTAATAAGTTTGAGGTGCTTACTACACAGTCAAGTGATGATGTTGAGTGGGGAGAGGTCTCGGCTGGAGATAAAACCTGGAAGTTGTTGCCTATATATGGTTCAGTTCAGTTCAGTCGCTCAGTTGTGTCCAACTCGTTGCGACCCCGTGAATCACAGCACACCAGGCCTCCCTGTCCATCACTATCTCCCGGAGTTCACTCAAACTCACGTCCATCGAGTCGGTGATGCCATCCACCCATCTCATCCTCTCTTTTTCCCTTTTTCTCCTGCCCTCAATCCCTCCCAGCATCAGAGTCTTTTCCAGTGAGTCAACTCTTTGTATGAGGTGGTCAAAGTACTGGAGTTTCAGCTTTAGCATCATTCCTTCCAAAGAACACGTAGGACTGATCTCACATGTGTGGTACTTAAATATAAAACTGGATGAAATTGCCAAAAGAGTCAAGATAGAAGAGCTCAGGGAATTGAGCTCTGAGCCCTCCTTGATTAGAAGTTTGGAAGGTAGGAAGAATAAGTAGAGGAGACTGAGAAGGGAGCTCAGAGGAAATCTAGAGAGAATACAGATAAGAATACCCTTATCTGATTTTAACATATATCTTCCCTTCCAGACCCTGTGGATTTATTTCTCTCTTCTGTGGGCTGCTAAAATTAAATACATAAACCTCTTCCCCCACCCCTTTTAGCTCCTATTACTTTAACAAGAAAGTGTTTAAAAAAAAGTTCTCTGTAGCTACTGTGTATGCATCTATTGAAGATAATTTCCTGACATTAGCTCATACACTTACTGGGGTCACCTTGAGCTGCGGAGATGGAACCTGCATCTCGCTTCTGGAGAGTAAGCAGCTGATAAAGGCGAAATCAGCAGCTGATCCCCTGAGGTGTCCCTGGCAATTTCAAGTGTTTATATAGGGTCTGCTTTAGAGCCTCAGGGAACCTAGACTCTTTCTCTCTGTCTCTCTCTCAAACTTGATTATTACCACTTACTTATTGGTTAGTTCAAGTATGTGGTTATCTGTTCTGGTTAGTCATCTCTTAGTATCTATTGGAGGGATTGGTTCCAGGACACTCTGCGCCCTCCGCTGGTACCCAACTCTGAGAATTCGCATCTCTGATATAAAACAGTATTTGCAAATAACCCATCCTTCTGTATACTTTAAGTCATCTTTAGGTTACTGTAACACTTAATACAATGCTATGTAAATAGCAACACTTTAAACAAAGTAAATGCTATATAAATAGTTGGTGGTGAACTGCAAATTCAAGTTTTGCTTTTTTGGAGCTTTCTTGAGTTTCCCCCCTCCCCTCAGTAGTTTGCAGATGCAGAACCTGTGGGTACAGAGGGCCAACTGTTCAGCTCCCCAAATTTTATTGCACTTTGCTTTATTGCACTTAGCAGATAGTGCGTTTTTTTACAAATTGAAGGTTTGTGGCAACCCTGTATCCAACAAATCTATCGGTGCCATTTTTTTTAACTGCATTTGCTCACTTCATGTCTTTGTGTCACTTTCATAATTCTCATAATTTAAACTTTTTCATTATTGTATTTGCTGTGGTGAGCTTTGATCAGTGGTCTTTGGTGTTACTACTAAGTTTCTGAAGGTTCAGTTGATGGTTAGTATTTTTAAACAATAAAATATTTTAAAATTAAGGTATGTACATTGTTTTAGACATAATGTTATCACACACTTAGTAGACAACAATAAAGTGTAAACATAACTTTTATATGCACTGGGAAAAAATTCATATGAGTGATTTTATTGCAACATTTGCTTCATTGCAGTGGTCTGGAACCACACCTGTGATAATGCTGAGATATGCCTTTACTAGCAAGCGAGGATATACCAGTCATTTGTTGTTGGGTAAACAGATTATACCAGAATTTAGCAATTTATGATAGAATTATTCCTCAGTCGTGTCCGACTCTGCAAACCCCATGGACTGTAAAGTCCATGGAATTCTCCAGGCCAGAATACTGGAGTGGGTAGCCTCTCCCTTCTCCAGGGCATCTTCCCAACCCAGGGATCCAACCTAGGTCTCCCACGTTGTAGGTGGATTCTTCATCAGCTGAGCCACAAGGGAAGCCCAAGAATATTGGAGTGGGTAGCCTTTCCCTTCTCCAGTGGATCTTCCTGACCCAGGAATCGAACCAGGGTCTCCTGCGTTGTAGGGCGATTCTTTACCAACTGAGCTATCAGGGAACCCCATAGCAGCTTTCAACAACAGACATTTATCATCTCAGTTTCTGAGGGACAGGAATTTGGGAGCAGCTTAGCTAGGTGTTTTTGGTAAAATTTTTCATGATGTTGTAATCAAAATGTCTGCAGTGGCAGCAGTAATCTGAATACTTACCTGGGATTGCTAAGATCCACTTCAAGATGGGTGAACTAACATTACTGTTGGCAGGAGGCCTCAATTCCTCACTGTGTGGACGTCTCCATAGGACTCTTTGGTGTCTTCATGACTTGAAAGCTAACTACCACAATTTAACCTTTGGCCAGAAATTTCTCCTGTGAGAAATATACTCACCTCCTCCCAAGACCCACCAGAAGTCTTGTCCCTTTATAGCATCAACTTGAAATCCAGGTGTCATTTACTTAGGTCTGAGTATGGATGAGGCTCTTTGGGTTATAGACAGAATTCCTTTTGATGTGGAGATCTAGAAACCAAAGACACAAGTTTTTTACCCCCTCACATATACAATATATAGTGATGGGACAGGCATATAATAAACAGGTATAGAGATTTCTGTTTAGAAAGGGAGAAGATGTAAGGCACACAGAAGTTACTGATTCATAGCAATTTTGATGTTTGTCTGGATAAATGTTGGACAGTCCTTGATTAGGACTTCATTCTACTTCTTCCCAGGAATGCTTCTCTGTGGCTCTTGTTTCCTCCTTCCTGGCTCTTGATTCCACCCTATGAGTCATTCTTTTCCATGAAAAGTAGTCCAGATTTGCAGCTCCATAGTTTTTTTAGCCTGCATCTTGCCAGTAGAATTTTGAGGGCCTAAAAGATCTCTTTTCATTTTGTACTGCCTTTGTACTTTTCAATTTAAGCTGGTAGTGTTTCATTTTAAAACTTTGAGTCTCCTGTGAGTATTAGTAAAGTTCATGCCATTAACAAAAGCTACGCGCACAAGTCTTTTTTAGATACTCTCTTTTTTACCATGGACTTCTGCTGGGATTGCTGAAGGACAGTACTTGTTGTGGGTAGACCTATATACTCCACCAATGTTCAAGTCCTAACTTCCTAACTTAGCTGTGAATGTGATCTTATTTGGAAATAATGTCTTTTATGTGTGTGTGTGCTCAGATGCTTTAGTTTTGTCTGACTGTTTGCAGCTCTATGGATTGTAGCCTGCCAGGCTCTTCTGTCCTTGGAATTCTCTAGGCAAGAATACTGGGTTGCCATACCCTCCTCCAGGGGAGTCTTTCCAACCCAGGGATCAAATCTATGTCTATTATGTCTCCTGCATTGACAGGTGGATTCTTTACCACTGAGTCACCAGGGAAGCCCCTGACAGCATCTTGATTTCAGATTTCTGACTTCCAAAATTATGAGAAAATAAACTCCTGTTGTTTTAGCTACCCAGTTTGTGGGGATATGTCATGGCAGCCCCAGGAAACTATTAATAATACAACATCCACAGTTGTTTAACTGAATAGCTCTTCAGGCACTATCTTTCGGAGGTCTTCACAAAGAATTTTTATAGTACACTCTTGGCTTCTTTAACTGTTTTCTTTTGGCAGTGCCCATGATTTGATCTTTGCTTGAAAACCATTTCTTTCTTTCTTTTTTTTAAAAGCCATTTCTTAATTTTAGTATCATATGCCATCTGGAGAGTCTGGGAATTTTCAGAATGATCCAATCTTAACTCTTTTTTAAGTATTCTTCCTTTAATGTATTCATCTTCTTTTGCATTTTAATGCATCAAGGTGAAACCAAAAGGGACCTTCAACATTCCTGTCTGGAAATCTTGTTAGCTAGATTATCATCCCGTTCATCAGCCATAACTTCTACTTCCCATATGATGCCAGGCTTTTTCCACTACATAACAAGGATCTCTTTCCTTTCTGTTTTCCTCACTTTGCCTTAAGTACTCACTCTTCCTCAGAAGCCATCATGCATCTACTATTTCTTCAAGGCTTTTCACACTTTTACGTACTGTCCTCAAAGTCCTTCCAGCTCTGCCCTTTGCTGTATTTCAGAGCTATTCCCACGTTTTAGGTTGTTTTTTTTTTTCTTTTACAGCAAGCTTCCCAGGTGGCCCAGTGGTAAGGAATCCACCTGCCAGTGCAAGAGACACAAGAGACATATGTTTGACCCCTGGGTCTGGTAGATCCCCTGGAGTAGGAAATGGCAACCCTCTTGAAGTATTCTTGCCTGGAAAACTCCATGGGCAGAGGAGCCTGTCAGGCTACAGTCCATGGAATTTCAAAGAGTTGGACACAACTTAGTATGCATGCACTCACTTCTGGGTATCAAAATCTGTGTTAGGTATCTATTGCTGTGTAACGATTACCCCAGAGCTTAGAGGCTTAAACAACAAACATTTATTATCTCATAGATTCAGTGGGTCAAGAATTTGAGTGCAGCTTAGCTGGGTGGTTCTGGCCCAGGATCTCATGAGCTTACAGTCAGTTCATTGGCCGTTGCTGTAGTTATCTGAAGAATCAATTGGGAATTATTCAGATTTTGGCAAGTTTGTTCTGGGTATTGCCAGGAAGCCTTAGTTCTTTATCATGTGGGCATTTCCACAGGATTGCTTGATATGGCACTTTCCCAGAGAAAGTAATCCATGAGAGGGTGCAAGGAAGAAGCCACAATGCCTTTTATGACCTATCCTTGGAAAAGAAAATGGCAACCCACTCCAGTATTCTTGCCTGGAAAATCGCATGACGGAGGATCCTGGTAGGCTACAGTCTATGGAGTCGCAGAGAGTTGGACACAACTGAGCGACTTCACTTCCACTTCCACTTTCACTTTCGGAAGTCACAGTTATCCTCCGTATTCTGTTGTTAAGAAGGAAGTCACAACTGATACTGATATAGCCAGAATCACTGACCAGACTCTGTCTGGAACAGGAAAGCAGAGTAGCTGGAGGATAGGATGAGATTGGAGTAATTAGCTCATAAAGCTAAATGCTCATCTACTCCAAGAGGAAATCAGTAAATCAATAAGTGAATGACTAAAACTGATTGATAAAGAGACAAATGAATCATGATAGTACTTAGGAATATGAATATTTAAGAATGCCAGAAGCAGGCACAGAAAGTGACTCCTTCCTGGGAGCAGGAGCAGGGGGTTGGATAAGACAGAGAATCTTTTGTAAGAATCTGTTTAAATCTTTGTGTCTTATTTGATTTCCTTAACTTTGGTAATGAAAGAAATTTAATTTTTAATAATAAAAGGAATTAAGTCAGAGTATGGTATTGGCATGAAAATAGATATCTAAATCAGGGTAACAGAGAGCCAGAAATAAATCTATGCATATATGGTCTATTAGTTTATGACAGAGGAGCCAAGAATATACAGTGGAGAAAGAACAGTCTGTTTAATAAGTGGTGTTGGAAAAACTGGATAGCCACAAGGAAAAGAATGAAATTGGATCAGTGTCTTATACCATACAAAAGTTAACTCAAAATGGATTAAAGACTGGTACATATGAAACTGAAAAATGTAAATTTTACACTGAAACTGTAAAATGCCTATAAGAAAACAGGCAGGAAACTCCTTGACATCAATCTTGGTGATGATTTTTTTCAGTTCAGTTCAGTCGCTCAGTCGTGTCCGACTCTACGACTCCATGAGTTGCAGCACACCAGGCCTCCCTGTCCATCACCATCTCCTGGAGTTCACTCAAACTCACATCCATTGAGTCAGTGATGTCATCCAGCCATCTCATCCTCTGTCGTCCCCTTCTTCTCCTGCCCCCAATCCCTCCCAGCATCAGAGGCTTTTCCAATGAGTCAGCTCTTCGCATGAGGTGACGAAAGTACTGGAGTTTCAGCTTTAGCATCAGTCCTTCCAAAGAACACCCAGGACTGATCTCCTTTAGTCCTTTAGACTTTAGTCCTTTAGACTGGTTGGATCTCCTTGCAGTCCAAGGGACTCTCAAGAGTCTTCTCCAACACCACAGTTCAAAAGCATCAATTCTTCGGCGCTCAGCTTTCTTCACAGTCCAACTCTCACATCCATACATGACACTGGAAAAACCATAGCCTTGACTAGACGAACCTTTGTTGGCAAAGTAGTGTGTCTAAAAATGGAACTACTCTTGTTGCAGGGAGGTGGGTCCAGAATCCCACTGGCCTAGCATCTCTTTAAGCCTCTCATGTTGCTGCCAAGGATTGAGGAATCATAGTTAGAACACTAACCATACAGTCAGAGTCCTTTCCTGCCTAATTCATAAAAATCTAAGGAAGACAGCCATAATAGCCAAGTAGCAGTCTACCAGATAGCAGACCGATTTCTGGTGCTCTTGTATACAGTGAAAAGCCGTTGTGTTATGGGGAAGGGGTTGGTGATGAGTTAGCCATGGATATCTATAGAGTACTTTCATAAGTCTGTTGTCTTACCTATTTTTTTTTTCTTTAACAGAGTACTACAACAGATCATTGCAGGATTCATTCCTGGATCCCCATTTTCTTGGTAAGTAACTAGTTGCCTTCTGTATCACTTTCCTGGAGTAGCATAATTTTCAGTACTGTAGTATCTGTGCCATAATGAGAGACAAAAGATGCTGCACAGGTGAGTGTATAAATGTGATTGGCAGGCTGTTAAAGACTGCTGTTGTCTGCTGAGCCCAAACTTAATCAGAACTTATTTTTGTGTAATTCAGGCTGATGAGGGCCATCCTGGTCCTGCAGGGTGTCTGATTCCATTCATACTCAGGTCTGAGGGTCGTGCTGAGGAAGGGAGTGAGGTGGTCCCTGCCAAGTTTGGTGTCTGATTTGTGAGTTTCTCTTGGAGATTATATGGGAAGATTTTATTCCTTAAGAATTTCTGAAATTGAAAACATTGCTTCACTTCCTTTTCTCAAAGTAAGAAGGTTTTTTCAGAAGAAACAGAAGGCTTAAATTCTGTAACAGAGTGACAGTTACTTACTGTACAGGTTAAAGATGGAATGTCTTGTCTGGACAATTATTTGCCACTTCTGACTCTGCCCCAGAAGGCTTCTTTGCTCAGAGGGTCCTTCCACACAGTTACCCTGTTTTCCAGCCTCTAGTTTCTTTAAGCATGTTCCAGCCAAAGAGTCTGGATATCTGTTATGCAGGTTAGTACACCAGTAGCTCCAGAAAGAGGTGCTGCCAAATCCCTTTTGTAACTGCTCTAAGTTGTGATTCAGAGACACTGCTATGGCTGCTTCTCTCCTTGAAAGCTGCTCATTGTGTAAGGCCACAGGCTGCCCCTTAGAATGAGGGAACTTTGCTGTCAATTTTGGCCACTCAGGAAGGGAAAAATCTCCTTAAAAAACAGCTCCATCTATGTTTAATTTAAATGGGCACAGAGGAGACAGACTTTTAACCAACAGGCAATCAGTCACTCTTTTTGGTCTGGTTTGTCAGGTGGTATTTTAGGTAGCTTCACATTTTATGTTCCATACAGTTAAGCAGAAATTCCTGGAGAATGAGAGACTGCCTCTTGATAATCTGTTTGACCTTGAAATCACTGAGAATTTCTTTGTCACTTGGTTCTAGAGAACTAGTGACTTGCCAGCTCTGAGAGAGAGCAGGATTCCTCTGCCAACTTTTTCTGTGGTGTAAGGCGGAGCCTGGTCACTCCATCTAATGCTGTCTGTCTCATCTCATGTATAGGAGCGGGATGCTGCACTCCAACCCTGGGGACTATGCCTGGGGTCAGACAGGGCTTGATGCCATTGTAACCCAGGTGAGGAGCTGCCTTTTGAGGGTGTCTGTTCAGTGTGTCTCATGGTTCCACAGGCTTCCTGCTTTCCTTCTGCTACTTTCTGAAATGGCAGTCACTCTGCTTTCCCTAATATTTTGAGCTTGTGGGTTTCTGTTTTACTAAAGAGATAAATGGTTTATGGGTTTAGCTCAGCATCCATGTACTTTCTTGGTCCTAGGGACTTTCTGGAAGATAGCTTCAACTCCAAAGGAAAAAACTTCTATAACAAACAGTATTTTCTGTTTTGGCCTCTTGTTCATTCCTATGAGGATTCTGTTGACAAATACTTCACAAAAAAGGTCTCCTCACATGTTGAAGCATGGATTTCTGCTAGAGGGAGCAAAGTAGGGGAAGGAAGCAGAGAAAAAGGTATTCCCATGCCATGTATAATTGCTTCCACTTGTTTATGTTTATTTTAATTTAATTGGTTTTTCATTTCCCTTGTGGATTGCTGAGACTAGAAAGCATGTCATTTATATCCAGGTCTTCTTGTAGGAAGTAATTTACCTATTTCTTGGCTTACCTTATGCTGCTTCCCATACTTTCACCTTTTTCTTTCTTTCAGAAAAATGAAGTTTTTGAACTGGCTAAGTATCAGTTTCTGTTAAGGTGTAGTTTTATTTGTGACATCACAACCCTTTTGCTGCCTCCAAAGTTGCTTTATGCCCAGAGGTGAGCCTTGCAATGATGGAGCTGTCTGTAGGCTTATACTAATATCACTCCGAAATTGTAAAGCAATTATTCTGGCAGCAGGAAAGGGCAAACCAAGCCTCTCAGAGCCTTGTGGAAGCAAAAGCATCTAACATTTCTAATGTCTGTACTGTTCTCAGATGGAGCAGCTGCTCCCTCCTAGGGATAGTTCCATGTCTGCCACTTCTTCTTTGCCTTTTTTTTTTTTTTTTTTGTAGCTTTTAGGACAACTGGAAAATACAGGGCCTCCCCCAGCTGACAAGGAAAAGATCACATCTCTTCCAACAGTGACAGTAACTCAAGAACAAGTTGGTAGGTTCCTTTTCCATGTGTGTGTTGTCATTTTATTATCTCTGTTCAGAATCTGAGCCATGTACTATATTAAAAATCTTCTGTGAAACTGTAGCATTCCTAAAGTTCCTACCTGTGTGCCAGATATGAAAGGTACCTATCCCTTCATTAGGGTTAGTCAGCAGGTAATTCCTGAGCAATTACCGTGCTATTTTTCTAGCTGCAAAGCAGGAAATAGAAAAGTGCAAAGGTATATAAAGCTTGATTGCTTGAAGAACTTACTAGAGAAAGCAAAACTCACCAAATTAGACATTATTATGTAAAAAGTACTTGAGCAAATGATACTCTAGGGGAAAAGGAAGAGAAAAATAGGAGGCTAGGAATTTGTTTCATATCTACCGTATACTTAGGTACATTAGATAGATATTTTATTTATAAGCATGAAAAAAACTTAATGATGAGGGACATTAGTTTGGACTTGGAGTTTCTTTCCCCATGAATTCTACTTTAGAGAGTCAGAAGATTTTAAAAGACAGGATGGGCCATCTTAGAGAGATTATTCTGTTTATGGCAAAGTATGAACCAATGAAGAATGTCAGTATGAACATGGAGTCTGAATTAGATATAAGGAGTGTAACCTCATTAGATCTGAAATAGGATCTAACTTGTGGAGCGATGGGTGGTATGTCTGACTTGGAGGGGTAGTTGGGTAGGTGTGACTGGGCGAGCCCTTGTCACAGAGGACCCTGAGGCTGGCAGAGGAGTTAGGGCTGGGTTTTTTAGGCAGTAGGTAAATCTCGTAGGTCCCTAACTGGAGGAATGAGGGAATCTGAGTGATCTTGGGGAAGATTAGTTTGGAGGGTAGTATCTAAAATAGGTTGGAAAAAAAAATAATAAAATAAAATAAAATAGGTTGGAAGAGGGAAGGAGCAGAAATATTCTTAATGGGCTGTTGCAGCATTCTGATGGGGTTCAGGTGATGGTGACAGTGCTACAAAAGAAAGGGTAGACTCATAATTTGTGAAGAAACGCTTTCATCATTGATTGCGTAAGATAAGGGGAAAGGGGGAAAGATGATTCTAAAGTTTTGCAACTCTGTAACTACAGAGGTGGTGCTGACATCATCAGGGATGGAAGAATTGTGAGCAGGCCCTGGTTTGGATAAGGAGGTGATGTGATGCTTTTGATTTTGAATTCTGTTGCTTTGGGGAATCCCAACTGAGAATCCAAGAAAAGATGAGCTGGGAATTGCTGTGGAGCTGGTATTAGGGAAAACTAACTGGTAGCAAAGTATAGGATATATTTGGCAGGCCTGGAGTCAGGGTTGTTACCTAAGAGGCTATTGCAGTAAACTAGGCATGAGAAGTAAAAGCTGAAATTAGGGCAGACGTTGTGGGAGTAGAGAGGAGGGAGTGAATCTTTTAAGTGATATTTTACTCCAAACGCTGTGAATACTGTGGAGCATGTAGCATACATACCCCAGCTGCTGGAGAGATAGACTAGCTGATGTTATTAGCCAAACTTGGGAAACCTGGAATTTGCTGCTTGGTAATCCTAGTTCAGTTTGTAGCCATTTTCTCTCAGAAGAAGGTTTCCTGTCTCTGGACTTGGAGCCTGAGTTACCCTTGGGTCTTGCAGTTCTGTAGCAGCACCTTTTGGTACAGCTTTTAATAAACACCTTGTAAAAAGGGCTTTAGGGTAACCATGATGAAATAGGATGTGTAATGTCGGAAGTAGTAGAGTGAAAGTGGCTTGGCACACTGAATGAGAACTGCTGAGATTGTTGAGATGAGTCCTTAGTTGTGGTGGACAGATTGCCAGTGTTTCCTAAGTAGAAACTGCCAGAAAGCTTTCACACACTTGAGAAGATGTTTTTCCTGTTTTACTTAACAGATAATCTAAGCCCCAATTCTTCCAACTCTTTATGTTGAAAAATAGACCACACAGAGTTGCTGTCTGTACCTTACTGGAATGGGCCCATTCATCAGTCCTTTTCATATCCCTGGCTATTACCACCTCTGTCCTCATTTTGAAGTAAAATTCTGCTTCTTCTCTGCCTCCACCCTAGATGCACTTTGTTTTTTCTTTGTATCCCTTTGGTTGTTAAAGAGATTAGGCTAGGTTTTTTTCCTTCTTTTTGCTTATTTTAAAAGGCATTTCCTCTTCTAACAGATAAGGGTTTAGAGTGTCCAGTATGCAAAGAGGATTACACAGTTGAGGAGGAAGTCCGGCAGTTACCCTGCAACCACTACTTTCACAGCAGTTGTATTGTGCCGTGGTTAGAACTGGTAAGTACAGACAGCTCTCATCTGTGATAGGGCCCCTGTAACAGTCATGTCTTGGGGGGATCAATAAGGGCATAATTAACAGTTAGTTGAGAGCCAAGCAAATCAGATTTTAGTTTCTGGCTAACTCCTAGTAGCACCATTACTGTGTTTTAGATTGTTAATCTGTTCAGAACTTCTCTGATCAGGGGTTAGCAAACTACAGCCTATAGGTCTCTGTGGCCTGGCACCTATTTTTGTAAATGAAGTTTCATTGGAACACAGCTATGCTTATTTGTTTACAGATGGTCTATGGCTACTTTTTGTGCTCCCTCAGCAGTTAAGTACTTGCAACATTGGTGATATGGCCCGCAGAGTCTGAAATAGTTACTATTTTTTCTGTAATAGAGCAGGTTTGCTGACCTCTGCTTGAGTCCATCTCAGGTCATTGTTTCTAGTTAGTTCTGTTTGATAGTATGTGTTAACTATGGTTAAGTTGCCGCCTTGAATTCTTTGTCAATTCTGTTAAAAGTTCTATTTGTGAGATGTCCTAGGGTTACATTTGAAGCCCAGCAGGTACTCTCTGAGAATGCGTGCCCTTTTTGTTTATCTACCTGCTAACTGTCAGGGTTTCTTAAGTGTTTAGTTAGTTCTTCCAGCTTCTCGGGTCAGGCTGTTCACGTGGATTTATATCTTTCTGTTTCAGCATGATGCATGTCCTGTATGTAGGAAGAGCTTAAGTGGTGAGGACTCTACTCAGCAAACACAGAGATCCGGGGCTTCTGCAAGCAACAGATTTAACATTGACAGCCAGCTACATGACCGATGGACTTTCTGAAACTAAAGACCACGTCTGAGCCAGGGCTATAGTAGACCTATCACAGCTATTATTTGTATCAATGTAAAAAAAATAGTAGGTGGATTTAGAAATCACTTAAGAAACCCCAACTCATAATATTAATTCACTGAGTGTTTTTCTTCTCTAAATTTAAAGTTAGTATCTACAGATGGAATTGTATCTTGAACCAAATGCATCTTATTCCTGAATTCAGAGTGATAATTTTATAAGTGTGAAACTTAATTAATGTGGGTTTCCCCTGCCAGAATAGAATTGGTTAATTATGTGGGTTTCCCCTGCCAGAATAGAATTGGTTCCTTAAAGTCTACCTAAGGTCTTGCTGTC
Organism: Neotragus moschatus; assembly: GCA_006410615.1. NCBI lineage: Eukaryota > Metazoa > Chordata > Mammalia > Artiodactyla > Bovidae > Neotragus > Neotragus moschatus. Next base: position 776,874 of record SJYA01000560.1, on the reverse strand, counting down.
TGTCATGTTACCTTGTGACGGTTGTTCCCACCTCTTCAACCTCCACCGTCGTTAGTGTACTTCATAGTAAATACAGTGGAACCAGAGCCGTAAAGCCCTGCTGATAAAGTGCTTCTGTTTTAATTGTACAAAAGCGTCTGCTCTTGGCCACGTTAGCCATGGAGTGAGGTCATATTAAATCAGGAATCTGAGACTAATGATTTTTTTTTTCTTAAATCTTTAGAGAGCAAATCAAAACAAAGTTACAGTGGGAAGGCTTCTAATTGTACTCTTTGGTTTTCTCATTTTTATTTTTAAAGACTACATCTTATTTTAAGATGCTGCTTCTGCAGAAACCAGCATGACAAATGACGTGTCTTAAGAGTCTTACGTTGGTAGGAATCTGATTCTGGTTCCTATTTGGGAATAAGTTGGGCAAGATAAAGGCACAGAAAGACAGATGTTTGAAATCTCTGGTTCTAAGGTTTTTTAGTGATTCTCAACTCATTGTTTATCCTGGGGACCTTAAAGTAATTTCCCTCACAGAAATAGGATTATTTTATTACTGCTTCTACAGCTGATTCATGGTTTTTTTTTTATAATTCATTGGTCTTCAGGAATTGAGACCTTATATTGTTTCATTTTAATTTTTAAAGTCCATTTATCATCTCTGAAACCTCTTTGTTTGCTTGGTTCTGGCTATACTTGGAGTCATATTGATTTTTGTGATCATGCCGAAACAGCTTGGCCTAGGAGAGATAGGCCTTCTTTTTTCAGCCTGTGTTCCATGTACATGCACATGCTCTTTGGTGCATTTAAGTGTTTAAAGTTGAATAAATGAAGAAGCTTAAGANCCATTTATCATCTCTGAAACCTCTTTGTTTGCTTGGTTCTGGCTATACTTGGAGTCATATTGATTTTTGTGATCATGCCGAAACAGCTTGGCCTAGGAGAGATAGGCCTTCTTTTTTCAGCCTGTGTTCCATGTACATGCACATGCTCTTTGGTGCATTTAAGTGTTTAAAGTTGAATAAATGAAGAAGCTTAAGAATGTTGTTGGAACTTCGAAGTCTTAAAAATAAATGATGGGAACGTGTAACCACAGTTGGTCCACAAAAAAGGGTGACAAGAGGGGCACCATGGGTGTGGTCTTATCAGCCCTTCATGGTTGGAATGATCAAAAGAAGAAGGTGAGTCTTTGGTGAGTCTCTTTCTTGGTTAGGAGTCTGTCACACACTGGTTTTGGGCATGAGGGATGGGGTTAGAAAGATCTTTGTAATTTAGTAGAGGCTGGAGGATTAGGGGAGGGAAGAGAGAAAATGGGAGAATTTAATGCTGAGTTAATAGCCTGCCTCTAAAAGTTGTGACCATAAGGTATGATTCACGTTGAGCCCAGAGAGAATGAGGTGTTTTCTCATATGCCTCTTATGTTGTACCTCTGTAGAGAGAATGTTTTTGGAGAATGTGAACTGTTTACTATGGTTATTGACATGTAACCCAGAGATATACATTGGCTTTGAATGGGGAGAGGTGATGAGTCTGAGGGGACATAAAAGGTATATTGTGAACGGCCATTGTTTAGGTTGAGATGGGCTCGAATGAAGTTGGAGTATGTTGTGGTTTTCAAGTAAAACAAAATTGACAATATCAGCTGTCTCAGAAAAATGATGTTAGCTTGGAAGTTTTGTTATTATCTGGATATGCCAGGACAGAAATGGTAGGGACCTAACAGAAGCAGAAGATATTAAGAAGAGGTGGCAAGAATACACAGAAGAACTGTACAAAAAAGATATTCACGACCCAGATAATCGCGAAGGTGTGATCACTCACACTCACCTAGAGCTGGAAATCCTGGAATGTGAAGCCAAGTGGACCNCTGGAGTGGGGTGCTATTGCCTTTTCCATATTGTAGATTAGTTTTGCCTATTCCTGCACTAAATATTGGAGAAGGCAATGGCACCTCACTCCAGTACTCTTGCCTGGAAAATCCCACGGATGGAGGAGCCTGGTGGGCTGCAGTCCATGGGGTCGCTAGGAGTCGGACACGACAGAGTGACTTCACTTTCACTTTTCACTTTCATGCATTGGAGAAGGAAATGGCAACCCACTCCAGTGTTCTTGCCTAGAGAATCCCAGGGATGGGAGAGCCTGGTGGGCTGCCATTTATGGGATCGCACAGAGTTGGACATGACTGAAGTGAGTTAGCAGCACCAGCACTAAATATAAATATAATAATAGATTGTGTACTTTTTGATCTCACTTCTTTGCTGAGCATTATGTTTTTGAGATCTATGCAAGCTGTTGCATTTATCAATAGTTTGTCCTTTTTAATACTGACTAAAACCCTCAAGGGGTTGCTCGGAGTTGGACACGACAGAGTGACTTCACTAAAATTCTCCAAGCCAGGCTTCAGCAATACGTGAACTTCCAGATGTTCAAGCTGGTTTTAGAAAAAGCAGAGGAACCAGAGATCAAATTGCCAACATCTGTTGGATCATGGAAAAAGCAAGAGAGTTCCAGAAAAACATCTATTTCTGCTTTATTGACTATGCCAAAGCCTTTGACTGTGTGGATCACAATAAACTGTGGAAAATTCTTCAAGAGATGGGAATACCAGACCACCTGACCTGCCTCTTGAGATACTTGTATGCAGGCCAGGAAACAACAGTTAGAACTGGACATGAAACAACAGACTGGTTCCAAATAGGAAAAGGAGTTCATCAAGGCTGTATATTGTCACCCTGCTTATTTAACTTCTATGCAGAGTCCATCATGATAAATGCTGGAATGGAGGAAGCACAAGCTGGAATCAAGATTGTTGGGGGAAATATCAATAACCTCAGATATGCAGATGACACCACCCTTATGGCAGAAAATGAAGAGGAACTAAAAAGCCTCTTGATGAAAGCGAAAGAGGAGAGTGAAAAAGTTGGCTTAAAGCTCAACATTCAGAAAACGAAGATCATGGCATCTGGTCCCATCACTTCATGGAAAATAGATGGGGAAACAGTGGAAATAGTGTCAGACTTTATTTTTGGGGGGCTCCAAAATCACTGCAGATGGTGCCTGCAGCCATGAAATTAAAAGACGCTTACTCCTTGGAAGAAAAGTTATGACCAACCTAGATAGCATATTCAAAAGCAGAGATATTACTTTGCNTGACACCACCCTTATGGCAGAAAGTGAAGAGCCACTAAAGAGCCTCTTGATGAAAGTGAAAGAGGAGAGTGAAAAAGTTGACTTAAAGCTCAACATTCAGAAAACGAAGATCATGGCATCCAGTCCCATCACTTCACGGGAAATAGATGGGGAAACTGTCAGACTTTATTTTTTTGGGCTCCAAAATCACTGCAGATGGTGATTGCAGCCATGAAATTAAAAGACGCTTACTCTTGAAAGAAAAGTTATGACCAACCTAGATAGCATATTGAAAACGAAAGACATTACTTTGCCAGCAAAGGTCCGTCTAGTCAAGGCTACGGTTTTTCCAGTAGTCATGTATGAATGTGAGAGCTGGACTGTGGAGAAAGCTGAGCACCGAAGAATTGATGCTTTTGAACTGTGGTGTTGGAGAAGACTCTTGAGAGTCCCTTGCACTGCAAGGAGATCCAACCAGTCCATTCTGAAGGAGTTCAGCCCTGGGATTTCTTTGGAAGGAATGATGCTAAAGGTGAAACTCCAGTACTTTGGCCACCTCATTCGAAGAGTTGACTCATTGGAAAAGACTGATGCTGGGAGGGATTGGGGGCAGGAGGAGAAGGGGATGACCGAGGATGAGATGGCTGGATGGCATCACTGACTCGATGGTCATGAGTCTGATTGAACTCTGGGAGTCGGTGATGGACAGGGAGGCCTGGTGTGCTGCAATTCATGGAATCGCAAAGAATCGGACACTACTGAGCAACTGAACCGAACTGAACTGATATATATGTATTTGTACCACATCTTCTTTATCCATTCATCTGTCCATAGACATTTAGGTTGCTTCCATGTTTTGGCTGTTATAAATAGTGCTACAATGAACATTGGGATGCATGTATTTTTTTTGAATTTGTTTTGGTCTTTTTCTGAATACATGCCCAGGAATGGGGTTGCTGGATCACATGTCACTCTATTTTCAGTTTTTAAAGGAACTTCCATATGATTCTCCATAGTGGCTATACCAATTTATATTCCCACCAATAGTGCAGGAGGATTCCCAAGCATAGAATAATTTTATAAGCATGATGTCAAGTAAAATAATGCCAGACAGAAAAAATTCATACTAAATGACTGTATTTACAAAAATTCAAATAGTAGGAAAACTAATCTAAGGTATTAGAAGTCAGGATAATGATACTACTAGAGAGGAGGCAGAGGCTGAATATGGGCAAGAGAGTAACTTCTAGGGCACTGTGTGTGTTCAATCACTCAGTTGTGTCCAACTCTTTGTGGTCCCATGGCTGTAACCCACAAGTCTCATCTGTCCATGGAACCTTCTAGTCAAGAATATTGGAGTGGCTGCCACTTCCTATTCCAGTCTAAGGCATTGGTCATGCTCTATTTCTTGATCTGGGTGGTGCTTACATGGGAGTGTCTACTTGTGATAATTCATCAAGTACACACTTATGACTTAGATGTTATACTTCAGTGAGAAGGTTTGTTTGAAAAGCATAAATGGAGTAATATGCATGAAAGTGCCCAGCAAACTACCTACCATTAGTAAGTATTCAATACATGTGTATTATTTACTATTTGTCGTTGGACTCACAGTAGTCCAAATCCATAGGAGGCACTTTGTTCATCTGTCAAGTCTATAATTAATCACCTACTGAACTATGTGTACAGGGAACAGAATGATGAGCAAAACAGACATAATTCTTGACCTCAGAGAGTGTAGAGTCTGATAGAGGAAGAGAGTCATTTTAAAAATTAACACAAAACAATGCATAATTACAAAATGCAGTGAGTGCTATAAGAAAAAAATCAATAGGGAGAGCTAATTTAAATTGAGGGGTCTCTGAGAGAGTGGCATATCTTCATAAGTGACTACTGAATCCTAGGATAGCATGTCTTCCCCACAAAGCACTTGAAAATGTGTCTATACCCATCAAGGCACCTTACTCCTACTAGTTATTATGGGAAAGGTCAATAAAAATCCACACTTCTTACTCAAAATACCAGGAAAGAAGTATCTAAGAAGTGAGGAAAATGAAAGTGAAAGAAGTTCAGTCATGTCCAACCCTTTGTGACCCCATGGAGTATACAGTCCATGGAATTCTCCAGGCCAGAATACTGGAGTGGGTAGCCTTTCCCTTCTCCAGGGGATATTACCAACCCAGGGTTCGAACCCAGGTCTTCTGCCTTGCAGGCTGATTCTTTGCCAGCTGAGCCACAAGGGAAGCCCAAGAATACTGGAGTGGGTAGCCTATCCCTTCTCCAGCGGATCTTCCTGACCCAGGAATCGAACCAGGATCTCCTGCATTGCAGGCAGATTCTTTACCAACTGAGCTATCAGGGAAGCTCAAGAAGTGAGGAAATGAAGGATAAAGGCAGAAAGGGATGGGGTTAAGAATATGGACTCAGGAGTCAGACTGTGTCCAGGTAACAATCAACCCTAGGTCTGCCAATTACTTACAGTGTCTTCTTGGGCAAGTTACTTAACCTCTCCATGCTTCTGTTTATGCCTCTGTTAAAAATGTTGCATAGAGACTCCCCTGGTGGTCCCAAGGCTAAGGCTCTGGACTCTCAACACAGGGGGCCTGGGTTCAATCCCTGGTCAGGGAACTAGATCCCACATGCCATAACTGAGAGTTGGCATGCTGGAACTAAAGATCCCACATGCTGCAACCGAGACCTGGTGCAGCAAAATAAAATTTTTTTAAGTTGCATAAAATCTCAGGAAGTTCACCAACTAGTCCTACACACAGGTTAGAAACTCCTTTCTAGGGACTCCTTATCCTCAGACAAAGAAGTCGGCTCATAGTCTGTAGAAAGGCTGAGTGAGACCCACCAAAATATGATCACTTTTCCAAGGTCACTTAGCTCCAGTTAGGAAAGGCAGTCTTGGGCACACAGCCTTTCAACCTCCACTCAGCTACATAAGAACAGACCTTAGGCCTTGAAACACTTCATTACCAAGAGATAAAGAGCCCATGAGCCTGTGCTGGACTTATTATCCTGTGTAGGACCATCTTCCCCTGTTTCCGACTCAACGCATACTCCTTGGTTCTGCTTAAGTATGTTCATCATATGATACCTGGCCCACTGCTATATCTGTCCCCTGCAAGGACAGATACAAGGTTCTTCATTATGTGGCACAGGAGGGGTGCATGTGGACCAATGGCCCTGTGCCAGCTGCCACTGGTTTCCTGACCTCCCACCCTGAGCTCCTTCCAAATCTCTGATTTTGGCTCCCTAGGCATAGAATCCTGCCTCCTGAGAAATGTGTATGCAGGTCAAGGAAAAGAACTGGACATGGAACAACAGACTGGTTCCAAATTGGGAAAGGAGTACGTCAAGGCTGTATATTGTCACCTTGCTTACTTAACTTTTATGCAGAGTACCTTATGAGAAATTCCAGGCTGGATGAAGCACAAGCTGGAATCAAGGTTGCTGAGAGAAATATCAGTAACCTCAGATATACAGATGATACCACCCTTATGGCAGAAAGCAAAGAACTAAAGAGCCTCTTGATGAAAATAAAAGAGGAGGGTGAAAAAGTTGGCTTAAAACTCAACATTCAGAAAACTAAGATCGTTGCATGCTATAGTCCCATCACTTCATGGCAAATAGATAAGGAAACAATGGAAGCAGAGAGAAATTCTATTTTGGGGGGCCAAAATCACTGCAGATGGTGACTGCAGCCAAGAAATTGAAAGACGCTTGCTCCCTGGAAGAAAAGCTATGACCACCCTAAACAGCATATTAAAAAGCAGAGACATTACTTTCCCAACAGAGGTCCGTCTAGTCAAAGCTACAGTTTTTCCAGTAGTCATGTATGGATATGAGAGTTGGACTATAAAGAAAGCTGAGCACCAAAGAATTCATGCTTTGGAACTGTGATGTTGGACAAGACTCTTGAGAGTCCCGTGGACTGCAAAGAGATCAAACCAGTCAATGTTAAAGAAAATCAGTCCTGAATATTCATTGGAAGGACTGATGCTGAGGCTAAAACTCCAATACTTTGGCCACCTGATGTGAAGAGCTGACTCATTGGAAAAGACCCTGAGGCTGGGAAAGATTGAGGGCAGGAGGAGAAGGGGACGACAGAGGATGAGATGGTTGGATGTCATCACTGACTCGACGGACATGAGTTTGAGCAAGCTCTGGGAGTTGGTAAAGGACAGGGAAGCCTGGTGTGCTGCAGTCCATGGGGTCGCAAAGAGTCAGACACAACTGAGCGACTGAACTGATGAGGCACAGAATACATCAGCTTACTTCATTGTTAAATCCCTGGGAGACCATTCAGGTCTGAACCCATAAATCTAAATGGTACACAAATCAAAACACAGAGTAACCTAAAGATTCAGCACCACCCCAAGACACACCATGCTGAGTCATGACTGCACCTAGGTGCTGCCAGGAACTGAGGATCCACTGAGGGTGCCCAAGCCTTGAATAGTGGTCCGGAACAAAGCCTTCAGTAGAGAAGAAGAGCCAGTTTCCCAAAACCAGTCAGAATCACCTTGTAATTAAGTCTAATACCCATTCTACTTGTCCCACTGATCCACATGAAAGTGCAGGCTGCTTTCAGTCATCCTGACACTGATGACAGACTGCAGTAGCTCAAGGATTCTACTAATTAAGAGAAAAGTGCCCTTATAGACCATCTCCCTGTAGAGATGTGTGGTCTCTATCCAGGTGAGAAGATGGCTTTGGCACCTTGTTTTATGGTAACATCATCCTGCCTAACATCTGCCCTCTGGCTTGTAGAGTATGACGCTCCACCATTCTTAGCATTGCCAAGAACCAGCCTGCTGGGCTCATCCAGGACACTCATGCCAGCAATGATGTTGGCAGATCATTGTGTTATTGTTCAGTCACTCCGTCGTGTCTGGCTCTTTTCGACCCCATGGACTGAAGCATGCCAGGCTTCCCTGTTCTTCACTATCTCCCAGAGTTTGTTCAAACTCATGTCCATTGAGTCAGTGATTTCATCTAACCCATCTCATCCTCCGTTGCCCCCCTTCTCCTCCTGTCCTCAATCTTTCCCAGCATCATAATCTTTTCCAATGAATCGGCTCTTCACATCAGGTAGCCAAAGTATTTGAGCTTTAGCTTCAACATCAGTCCTTCCAATGAATATTCAGGGTTGATTTCCTTTAGGATGGACTGGTTGGATCTCCTACAGCCCAAGGGACTCTCAAGACTCTTCTCCAGCACTACAGTTCAAAAGCATCAATTCTTCAGTGCTCGGCCTTCTTCATGGTCAGCTGTGTAAGAAGCACTAATTCCCACTCCTCAGCACAAATTCTACCCCTGGCCTGAGCTAAANTTAGGATGGACTGGTTGGATCTCCTACAGCCCAAGGGACTCTCAAGACTCTTCTCCAGCACTACAGTTCAAAAGCATCAATTCTTCAGTGCTCGGCCTTCTTCATGGTCAGCTGTGTAAGAAGCACTAATTCCCACTCCTCAGCACAAATTCTACCCCTGGCCTGAGCTAAACCCCAAGAAGGCCATATAAGGAGACCACATTTGTCTATGCTTCAGAATTGCCCTCACTGAGTTATGTTTTAAAGCCACAAGCCCAATTTTTTAATACCCATCAAATAAGAACTCCCACTCACATCCTCAATTTTGGTCAAAACTGCAAGAAACAGACACGTGAAAAAAAAAAATCACTGCTTTGGTTGTCAAAATGCAGTTTGAGAATTTTGTACATTTCATCATGAAGTGAACACCTTTATAAAGTCCCACATGAGATGTATTTTTCTTAGAATTTAAATCTAAGAAATGCTTTATTTTCTCATAAAATGACTGACAGTTTTTGACAGTGGATGACAGTTTACAATCATGAGGACCATATTTTGGAACTTGTATGGCCAGACCCCGGGGCCATGATGGGCCACTTCTCTCCTGCCGGCAGGAAAGTCCCTAACGCAAGGATCCTCCCAGATCCCGAGGACCAATGACAGCACACTTCGCCAGATAAAACAATCCCCACCCTAGCCACGTAAAGGACCTATCAACCAGCAACACCTTGACCTAACAACCTATCCGAACCCCCATCTACTAACAGTACCTTTTTTGGCGATCTTGCCAGGCCATCCCTCACAACGAACATATATAAACCAACCCCCAAAACGGTCCACGCGCGGACTTCCTCCAACTCCCAGCGCGGACTTCCTCGACCTGCCTCATTCGGGTCCGGGAACCCCGTCTGGTAGCGCTTTGCCATTAAAGCCTGTTAGACACTCTTTTTGGTGTCCTGGTTGTCTTTTACCTAACAGAACTGACACCAGAAAGCCTCAAGTATAATAACAGCAATTATACTGTTGGTGTCTTTGAATTCTTCCTTTTCATAAGTTCTAATTTTCTACTTTCAAAAATTACTAGTTTATTCTTTATGCATTTTATTACAAACAGCTTTAAATCTATCTGAGGAAACAGTGGAAACAGTGTCAGACTTTATTTTGGGGGGCTCCAAAATCAATGCAGATGGTGATTGCAGCCATGAAATTAAAAGATGCTTACTCCAAATTGCCCTTGGAAGGAAAGTTATGACCAAACTAGACAGCATATTAAAAAGCAGAAATATTACTTTGCCAACAAAGGTCCATCTAGTCAAGTCTATGGTTTTTACAGTGGTCATGTAGGGATGTGAAAGTTGGACTGTGAAGAAAGCTGAGCACTGAAGAATTGATGCTTTTGAACTATAGTGTTGGAGAAGACTCTTGAGAGTCCCTTGGACTGAAAGGAGATCCAACCAGTCCATCCTAAAGGAGATCAGTCCTGGGTGTTCATTGGAAGGACTGATGCTGAAGCTGAAACTCCAATACTTTGGCCACCTCATATGAAGAGTTGACTCATTGGGAAAGACTCTGATGCTGGGAGAGACTGGGGGCAGGAGGAGAAGGGGACGACAGAGAATGAGGTGGCTGGATGGCATCACCGACTCGATGGACATGGGTTTGAGTGGACTCCGAGAGTTGGTGATGGACAGGGAGGCCTGGCATGCTGCGCTTCAAGGGGTCGCAAAGAGTCGGGCACGACTGAGCAACTGAATTGAACTGAAGAGGCTATATATAAATAAATACACTTAAAAGGGAAGAATAATTTTCTCTCAAAGATTATCAATAGAGAAAAAAGACATACTCTGGTTTATATACAGTGATATATATTTCCAATTTTAAAACCACTCAGTGACAGGAATATGTTTATCAAAACTTAGATTAGGATGGAGGAAGGAAGATCCAAGGACACTGAGACATCAGTGAGAGATATCACACTGCTTCAAGCAGGAGCCTGAATTTCACATAAAGGACCCAAATGCAACTTCCAACACTAAATCCATTCTGTTCTTAGGGTCAATTTAACCCCACCAGGAGCTGCAATCTGGATCAGTCAGTCAATAAGCAGTTGTTGACTACTATGGCTCTGCATTGAGTAACTTTCAATCCTTTTGTGGAACAAAAGAGTATGGAAAAACAAATGAATAATTAGTGATGGAATTCAGCACCATTTCAAGTGTTGAGTCACTCAGTTCAGTTCAGTCACTCAGTCGTGTCTGACTCTTTGCGACACCATGAATCGCAGCACCCCAGGCCTCCCTGTCCATCACCAACTCCCGGAGTTCACNCAAATTACTTTAAAACAAAAGGGTTAAGTTCTCAAATCAAAGGACACAGGAAAGCTGAATGGAAAAACATCCAAGACTCAACTCTATACCACCTATAAAAGATTCACTTAAGCCTTAAGAATACACATAGGCTCCACGTGAAATGATAGAAATAGATGTCCATGGGAATAATAACCAAAAAAGACCAGAATTGGCTATATTTACATCAGATAAAATAGACTTTCAGACATAATTGGTCTGAAGACATCATATAGGGATGAAAGGGTATATTCATGAAGAGAACAACAATTATAAGTATTCATGTACAGTAAGTCCTGTACATATGAATATTCAAGTTGCAAACTTTCAAAGATGCAAATGTGTTTGTTTGTCCAGTCACGTAAGTTAGTTCACATGTCACGTGTACATTTTCATGTGTGTGTATCCTCTACAAGTGATTGTGCTTTTGTGTATTTTATAGTACTGTATAGAATATAGTGGTACAGTATCTTTATTTCAAGCCCAGGATATCTGGAAGCAAGTGTAAAAGCAACAGTGATGTAGCTGGTACTGCTAAGAAGCATCAAGCAATAATGATAGAATTGGAGGCACAGAGAAAGGACAAAGAGAGATAAGAGGAGGAAGAAGTAACTGAAGACCTGAAGAGATTCACGACCTAGGAAATAGCAGGGGGATTTTCTTTATTTGAGGAGACATTGTTAGTTCTTGAGGCATAGGACCTGAATGTAGAATGGTATACAAAGGTTGCAGCAGCCCTTCAGAAGGCAAGCCAGTGCAAATTTCAGAATGCAGAAAGAGTTACTACCCAGACATGACTGGGTCATTTTTTCAAAAGGGTAGACAGAATTGAATCCAGCAAGGAACCAGAACCTGTGCCATCAGTGTCAGGCATGAATGAAATTACAGCTTGCTCTCTCTCTCCTATTGCTGATGAGGCTTCTGCTTTACCATCTCCCACCTCCTCTCTCTCCTCCAGTTGGTAACTATCCTTCCCTGTTCACTTGATGCCAACTCCTGTATGGCAGCTATTGTACTGTACTACTATACTTTTTGGGCTTCCCTGGTGGCTCAGAGGGTAAAGCGTCTGCCTGCAATGGAGGAGACATGGGTGCGATCCCTGGGTTGCAAAGATCCCCTGGAGAAGGAAATGGCAACCCACTCCAGTACTCTTCCCTGGAAAATCCCATGGACAGAGAAGCCTGGTAGACTACAGTCCATGGGATCGCAAAGAGTCAGACATGACTGTGCGACTTCACTACTACTACTATACTTTTTTAAGGTGCTATACTGTAAGATGAAAAATATTTTCTTTCTTTTTTGTGCTATTTTATGTATTATTTGTGTGAAAAGTATTATAAACCTATTACAGTATAGTACTACATAGCTGATAATGTTAGTTGGGTACCTAGGCTAACTTTGTTGGACTTATGAACAAATCTGACATATGAACAAGCTCTCAGAATGGAACTCATTTGTATGTAGGAGACTTACTGTACCCAATATTGGAGTGCTTAAATATTTAAAACAAATATAAACACAACTAAAAGGAGAAAATAGCAAGCAAATAATAGGACGTCAATACTCTACTTTCAACATTGAACAGATCATCCTGACAGAAAAATCGATAAGGAAATAGCAGACATGAATTACACTATAGAGTAAGTGAACCTAACAAACATATCCAGAGCAATGCACCCAACAGCCGCAGAAAGTTCATTCTTCTCAAGTGCACATGGAACATTCTCCAATACCATATGTTACACTACAAAGCAAGTCTCAACAAATTTACAATGATTGTTTATGACCACGACAGTATGAAATTAGAAATCAACAAGAGCAGGAAAACTGACAAATGCATGGAAAACAAACAATACACTTCTGAAAAGCCAATAGGTCAAAGAAGAAATCAAAAGGAAAATAAAACTATCTAGAGACAAAAGAAAATGGAAACACAACATACCAAAACATATAAGGATGTAGTAAAAAAAGTTGTAAAAGCAACTTTTTATAGTGATAAACACCTACATTAAGAAAAAGAGATCTCAAATAAACAATCTCATTGTACACCTCAAGGAACTAGAAAAAGAACAAACTAAATCCAAAGTTAGCATAAGGAAGGATATATACAAATTAGAGCAGAAATAAAAGCAATATAGACTAGAAAAATAATAGAAACAATTAAGGAAAACCAAGAGTTAGTTTTTTGAAAAGATAAAATTGACAAATATTTATCTAGATTAAATGGGGGGGGTGAGGAAACTCAAATAAACACAATTAGAAATGAAAGAGGAGACAATAAGCATTATGAATGATACTACAAAAATACAAAGGACCATAATACACTATTATGAATAATTAGATTGCAACAAATTTAATAACACAAAAGAAATGGGTAAATTCCTAGAAATATACAACCTACCAAGACTGAATCATAAAGAAACAGAAAATCTGAACATGAAAATAATGAGTAGGAAATTGAAGCATTAATTCACTAAATTCTAACAAATATGTTAAAAAGGATTAAGGCCAATCCTTCTAAAAATCTTCCAAAAAACTGAAGACGAAGGAAAACACCAAACTTATTTTTAGGACAGTAATACCATGATACCACTGCCAGATAAGTAGACTTCAAGAAAAGCAAACTATAGACCAGTATCTCTGATGAATATAGATGCAAATCTTCCAACAAAATACTAACAAAGCTAATTCAACAGCACGTTAAAAGGAACATACAGCATGATCAAGCTGGATTTATCCCTGGGAGGCAATGATGATTCAACATATGCAAATCAATAAATGTGATAACCAAATTAATAAAATGAAGGATAAAAATCATATTATTATTTCAACAATGCAGAAAAAGCACTCCGATATCCTTTTACAATAGAAACTCACAACAAATTGGATGTAGAAGGGATGTTGCTGTTCTTTGGTCGCTAAGCTATATCCAGTTCTTTGCAACCTCATGGACTATAGCATGCCAGTCTCCTCTGGCCTCCCTTGTCTCTCAGAGTTTGCTCAAATTCATGTTATCTAACCTTCTCATCCTCTTTCACCCTCTTCTTTTGCCTTCAATCTTTCCCAGAATCTGGGTCTTTCCCAGTGTACCTCAACATAATAAAACCCATGTATGAAAGACACACAGCTAATGTAATACTCAATGGTGAAAGACTGAAAGCTTTTTTCTAACGTGGAATAAGTGTGCCCACTCTCACCACTCCTATTCAATATAGTACTGGAAATTTTATCCAGAGCAAATAGGCAAGACAAAGAAATAAAAGGCATACAAAACAACAAAGAAGAAGTTAAATGCTTCTCTGTTTGCAGATGACATACTCTTATGTATAGAAAATGTAAAAATTTTCACAAAAAAATATCAGAACAAACAATGAATCAAACAAAGTTGTAGGATACAAAATCAACAAAGATCAGTTGCATTTCTGAATACTAAAATTTAACTATCTGAAAAGTAATTTAGCAAGCAATCCCATTTACCATAGCATCAAAAACAATAATATTCTTAGGAATAAATTTAACCATGGAGGTGAAAGGTTAATATACTGAAAAGAAACAAATTAAAGAAGACTCAAATAAATGGAATGATAGCTCATATATATGGATTAGAATAATTAATATTGCTTTAATGTTCATACTATAATCTACAGATTCAGTGCAATCCTTATCAAAATTTCAATGGTATTTTTCACAAATAGGAAAAAAAATCTAAAATCCATGTAGAACCGTTAAGGTCTCTGATTCTCTTTCTCTCTGAGAAAGAGAGAACAAAATCAGAGGCATCACACTTGCCGATTTCAAACTATACTACAAGCTGTGGTAATTAAAACTGGATTTTTTTCTTTACCTTTGATTTTATGTATTTTGAAAATGATATGCCTAAGTACAGTTTTTTGGCATTTTTTCTTGTGTGGTGTTCTGTGAGCTCCCAAATCTGTGGTTTGGTGTATGACAATGTTTGGGGGAAATTATCAGTCATTGTTGTTTCAAATATTTATTCTGTTCCTTTTTTTCTTCTCCATCTGGTACTCCCATTATGCATATGTTACAATTTTTGTAGTTGTCTCAAATCCTTGGATATTCTGTTCTATTTTTTTTTTTTAGTCTTTTGCTTTTCAGTTTTGGACGAAGTTTTCTGTTGATATATCCTCTAGCTCAGCAATTTTTTTCTGTGTCTAGTCTACTAATACGCCCATCAAAGGCATTCTTCACTTCTGTTACAATGTTTTTGATCTCCAGCATTTCTTTTAGTTTCTTTCTTAGAATTTCTGTCTCTGTGCTTATTTGCCCATCTTCTTGCATGCTATCTACTTTATCCATGATAGCCCTTACATATTATTCATAATCTTTTTTCATTCCTGGTCTGATAATTCCAGCATCTTTGTCATACCTGTTCGGAATGCTTGCTTTGTCTCTTCAAATTGTGTTTTTTGCCTTTTGGCATGTATTACAATTTTTTCTTGATTGGTGGACACGATATGAGGTATGGGGGGAGGGGGGAAAGGAAATATTATACATTGCTATGATTAGGTCTCAGTCTTTAATAAGCCTGTGTCTCCGCACTGTGGACAAATGCTTCTCAGTATTTTTCACCCTGCTTAGTTGTATCAGGATGACTAGAGTGGGCTGAGGTTGGGTATTTTTCTTTTTCCACACAAAAGACTAGAAATGAGTAAAGTTGGCTATTTCCCTTTCCCCATGGCAGTTAGGCTTTAATAATACTCCAGAAAGCTAGGCTCTGGTTAACTAGTTTCGCCTAAGGGCAGGCCTTACACTCAGGTATATTTCAGCATGGTTCCTTTCCCCCTCTCCCCTGGTGAAGGAAGCAGGAGGAACTTTTTCTCCAATATTTATTGTGAGAACCTAAGTTCCTAGAGATAAATCTCACTATTTTGTGGGGTTCCCTATTACTGGGTGCCCCTGGAATTTTTAATTCTCATACTTGTTCACACTGAGACTCCAGCAGTTTATCCATTAACCCCAGCATTGGATCTCCAGGCAGTTTCAGCTATTGAGTCTCTGCTATGTTAAGCTTTAGCTCCCTGTATTTACCTCTATGTCTCTCTAGTCTTGGATGCAGCAGTTTGCCTAGTGTCCTCACCTTATGTATGCAAGAGCTATTGTTTTTGCAGTTTGTTCAAGGTTTACTTGTTGGTAAGATGGAGTGGTGACTACCAAATTCCTTAATGGGAAACTGGAAATTGGAAGTCCACCTTTAACTTTTCAAAGTTTCCTTAGAATTATTGTTGCTAGATGTATTGATAGATTTTTTTTTCTTATATTTCAGCATTTTAAAGATATCTCTTTTTTTGTGATGAGAAGTCAATGGTCAAATATATTATTTTTCCTTAATGTGTTTTTTTTTCCAGATTCTTTCACGATTTTCCCTTAATATTTGATTTTCATGTAGTTTGATATGATGTACCCATTTATTTTGCTTGGGGTTCACTGAATTCCTTGAATCTGTACCTTT
>SJYA01000560.1:733965-760496 GCA_006410615.1 Neotragus moschatus | reverse complement strand
TTTATGTTTCATTATATTGGGAAATTTTTCAGGCATTATTTTTCAAATATTTTTCCTGCCTCTTTTGTTTTTTGCCTTCTGGGACTCCAACTACATATATGTTAGAACTTTGATATTATCTAGCAGATCACTGAGGCTCTATTAATCTTTTTCTATCTTTCTCTCTGTGTATTTCAGGTTGAATAATATCCATTAATTTGGGTTCCAGTTAATTTACTCTTCCTTCCTTCACTTTCAATCTGCTATTAGGCCCACCCAGTGAACTTCAGATATTTAATTTTCAATTCTAGAATTTGCATCCGTTGTTCTTTTTTGATTGTTTCTAGACTTCTGATATGATTTTCTATTTATTTATTAAAAGTGTGTTTTCCTTTATTTCCATTAGTAGTTATGCTAGAAGACTTAAAAATCCTTTCCACTAATTTCAACATCTGGCCCATTTTGGGGTTGGTCTCCACTGATTGCTGGTAATATTTTCCTATTACTTTTTTTCTCTAGAAATTTTGGAGTATACCCTAAACTTTGTGAATGATGTATGTAGGATACATATATTGTCTTTCATTTCTCTGTAGAGAATTGCTTTTTTTGGTTTGTTTTAGCCAGCAATTAATGTGGCTGAACTGAAACTCAAAACTCTCTTTTGTGATGGGCAGCACTGAAAATTCTGATTAATTTTTTCAGCTATATTTAGGCTCTTTGGAAACTGTCATCACATGTGCAATTGATAGTTCCATCAGCGATTTGGGCAGTTTGTACACAGAATGGGAATCTCCCACTCTGAAGTTCACTCAATTATTGGATTTCTCTCATTGTTTTCCAGCTTCAGTTGTCATCCTGAACTCTGTCTTTTGGTTCTACAAGCCAGGGTGTGAGAATTTACACTATGGAAATTGGGAAATACTATGAATTGGGCTTTTATTTATTTTTCCTGGAGATCCAGTTGTTAAACCTTTACCAGCTGCATCACTTACTTTCAATTTCTCTAGAGTTTTAGTTATTGCTCTGGCCTGTGGCCCACCCTCAGGCAGACATTTTTAAAAAGGGCAAACTTAATATTGTTCCTTTCTTTCAATTGTCAACTCTTTTCCAATTTATGACTATTTATGATACATTTCCAATGCATCTGGATTGGTTTTTGTTGAGAGTTTATTATTGCTGTCTGCAGCAGGATTGGTTTGATAGAAACTGCTCTAATATCAAAAGTGGTTCTAGTAAAAAAATTTTCTGTGGTTTTCAGTGAACTGAGAACATTTATGAAAATACTATTATTTTTCAGCTATTAATATAGCTAAAACCATAGGATTTAAATTATAGTTTTGTTTGAGGGTATCTTCATCTAACTTCTTTGGATTGAAATATCTTTTTTTTTTAAATGATGGTTTCCCAGATGGTTTATTTGTTTAGTGGCTTTAACTGACAAAAAGAAAACTTGGCCACTGTAGTTGGTTGAATAGTCTCTTCCCAAAATTCATGTCTGGGTTTCCCCAGTGGCTCAGACGGTAAAGAATCTTCTTGCAATGCAGGAGACCTGGATTCAGTCCCTGGGTTAGGAAGATCCCCTGGAGAAGGGCATGGCTATCCACTCCAGTATTCTTGCCTGAAGGATTCCATGGACTGAGGAGCCTGGTGGGCTAAAGTCCATGGGATCACAAAGAGTTGGACATAATTGGATGACTAACACAAGAAAATGCATGTCCATCAGAGCCTAAGGATGTGATCTTATTTGGATGTATATTCTCTGTAGAAGTTGTTGTTGTTTAGTTGCTAAGTCATGTCCGACTCTCTGCAACCCCATGAACTTCAGGAAGCCAGGCTTACCTGTCCTTCACAATTTCCTGGAGTTTGTTCAAAATTGGTGATGTCATCCAACCATCTCATCCTCTGCCACCCCCTTCTCCTTTTACCTTTAATCTTTCTCAGCATCAGGGTCTACTCCAATGAGTCAGCTCTTTGCATCAGGTGGCCAAAGTATTGGAGCTTCAGCTTTAGCATCAGTCTTTCCAATAAATATTCAGGAATGATTTCCTTTAAGATTGGCTAGTTTGATCTTCTTGAAGTACAAGTAATTCTCAAGAGTCTTCTCCATCACCACAATTTGAAAGCATCAGTTCTTCAGCATTCAACATTCTTTATGATCTACCTTTCACATCCATACATGACTATTGGAAAAACCATAGCTTTGACTATACAGACCTCTGTTGGCAAAGTGATATCTCTGATTTTTAATATGCTTATAAGTTTGTCATAGCTTTTCTTCCAAGGAGCAAGCCTCTTCTAATTTCATGGTTGTAACCACCATCTGCAGAGATTTTGAAGCCCAAGAAAGTAAAGTCTGTCACTGTTTCCATTTTTTTCCCCTTCTATTTGCCATGAAGTGATGGGACTGGATGCCATGATCTTAGTTTTTTGAATGTTGAGTTTTAAGCCAGTTTTTTCACTCTCCTCTTTCACTTTCATCAAGAAACTCTTTAGCTCCTCTTTACTTTCTGCCATTATACTGGTATCATCTGCATATCTGAGGTTGTTGATATTTCTCCAGGCAATCTTAATTCCAGCTTGTGATTCATCCAGCTCAGCATTTCACATAATGTACTCTGCATATAAGTTAAATAAGCAGGGTGACAGTATACAGCCTGTCATCCTCCTTTCCCAATTTTGAACTAGTCCGTTGTTCCATGTCCAGTTCTAACTGTTGCTTCTTGACCTGCATACATGTTTCTTAGGAGGCAGGTTAAGTTGTCTGATATTCCCATTTCTTTAAGAATTTTCCACATTTTTTAATGATACACAGAGTCAAAGGTTTTNCCTTTCCCAATTTTGAACTAGTCCGTTGTTCCATGTCCAGTTCTAACTGTTGCTTCTTGACCTGCATACATGTTTCTTAGGAGGCAGGTTAAGTTGTCTGATATTCCCATTTCTTTAAGAATTTTCCACATTTTTTAATGATACACAGAGTCAAAGGTTTTAGCATAGTCAATGAAGCAGAAATAGATGTTTTTCTGGAACTTCCTTGCTTTCTCTGTGATCAAACAAATGCTGGCAATTTTTTCTCTCATTCCTCTGCCTTTTCTAAATACAGCTTATACATATGGAAGTTCTTGGTTCACATACTGCTGAAGCCTAGCTTGAAGGATTTTGTGTGTTACCTTGCTAGCATGTGAAATGAACACAATTGTATGGTAGTCTGAACATTTTTTGGCATTGTTCTTCTTTGGGAGTGGAATGAAAATTGACCTTTTCTAGTCCTGTGGCCACTGCTGAGTTTTCCAAATTTGCTGACATATTGATCTTTTAGGGTTTGAAATAGCTCAGCTGAGAATTCCATCACCTTCACTACTTTTGTCCGTAGTAATGCTTCCTAAGGCCCACTTGACTTCACACTCCAGGATGTCAGTGTCTCGGTGAGTGACCACACCATTATGGTTATCTGGGTCACATTAAGACCATTTTTGAATAGTTCTTCTGTATATTCTTTTCATCTCTTTAATCTCTTCTACTTCTGTTAGATTCTTACTGTTTTTGTGCCCATCCTTGAATGAAATGTTCACTTGATATCTCCAGTTTTTTTAAAGAGATCTCTAGTATTTCCCATTCTATTGTTTTCCTCTATTTCTTTGCATTGTTCATTTAAGAAGGCCTCTTATTTCTTTTTGCTATTCTCTGGAAGGTTGGATTCAGTTGGGTATATCTTTCCCTTTCTCCCTTGTTTCTCACTTCTCTTCTTTTATCAGCTATTTGTAAAGCCTCTTCAGACAAACACTTTGCCTTCTTGCATTTCTCTTTCTTGGGGGTGGTTTTGGTCACTGCCTCCTGTATAATGTTACAAACATCCATTTGTAGTTCTTCAGGCACTCTGTCTACCAGATCTAGACCCTTGAATCTATTCATCATCTTCACTGTATAATCACAAGGGATTTGATTTAGGTCATACCTGAATGGCCTAGTGGTTTTCCATACTTTCTTCAATTTAAGCCAGAATTTTGCAATAAGAAGTTCATGATCTGAGCCACAGCCAGCTCCAGGTCTTTTCTTTGCTGACTATATAGAGCTTCTTCATCTTTGGCTGCAAAGAACATAACCAATCTGATATTGGTATTGACTGACTGTGGGAAAAGGGAAATACCTGGAGTAACAGGCAAGTTTGGCCTTGGAATACAAAATGAAGCAGGGCAAAGGATTTGTTTTGTCAAAACACACTGGTCATAGCAAACATCCTCTTCCAACAACACAAGAGACGACTCTACACATGGACGTCATCAGATGTTCAAATACTGAAGTAATCAGTAAAATTTCTTGAGATGATGTCATCCTAGATTTAAGATTTAAAGATTTAAGGATTTAAATCCTGTGACGGCTGTCTTTATAAGGGAAAAGGCAGGGAAATTTGGTTACACAGAGGCACAGAGGAGAAGACAATTTGAAGACTGAGGCAGAGATTAGAGTGATGCTCCTATAAGGCAAAGAATTCCAGGAGCCACTAGAAGCGGGAGGAGCCATGGAAAGATTTCCTTCTAGAGTCTTTAGGGCGAGTGTGACCCTGCCAATACCTTAATGTCAGACTTGTGGTCTCCAGAATTGTAAAATAATAAACTTTTGTTGTTTTAAGCCACCAAATTTATGGTAATTTTTTATGGCAACGCTATGAAATAATACAGCAACCTTATGTCAGCTTCTAATATTTCTTCTTGCCATTTCACTAGTCCTCTAAATCCAGTGAGCATTTACGCAAATAAATACATACCTGTGTAGGAGGAATTGTACATAGCTAGAGGAACCAGAGAAAAAATTGCCAATATCCACTGGATCATTGAAAAAGCAAGAGAGTTCCAGAAAAACATATATTTCTGCTTTATTGACTATGCCNGAAGGGCTGTTGCTGAAGCTGAAGCTCCAATACTTTGGCCATCTGATGCAAAGAACTGACTCATTGGAAAAGACCTGATGCTGGGAAAAATTGAAGGCAGGAGGAGAAGGGGACGACAGAGGATGAGATGGTTGGATGGCATCACCGAGTTGATGGACATGAGTTTGGGCAAGCTCCAGGAGTTGGTGATGGACAGGGGAGCCTGGCGTGCTGTAGTGCATGGGGTCGCAAAAAGTCAGACATTACTGAGCAACTGAACTAATATAAACTAGACAACCAGAAAGACTTGAGTGCTTTACAAAGGTGTGCAAACAAAGTGCTGGATAGGGATTTAACTTTTCAATATAAGAATAGCATCCAAGACCTCTCCTACTTAATGAATCTGTAGTGTTTCTTCAAAGAATAGGAAATGTCTCAGAATTCCAGGTTAATTTAGGTAAGGAGTGTTTTAGGGTTCTCCAGAGAAGCTGAACCGTAAGGTTGTGTGTGTACATGTGTATAGAGATTTATAAAGAATTGGGCCACATGATTATGGATCCAAACACAGTTTGATACAGTGCCCAGAGCAGAAGTCTCCATAACCCAGATTTTTCAGGTGTTCATTCCTTTATAGCCTGAAGGTTTACGGACTCAGGAAATTGGAGTCTTACTAGGAGTCAGCCTTACTAGGAGAGATGATTCAGCTTTCCCTCATTATCAAAGCGAATAGAAGAAAGTTGCAATTTCAAATCTTAGGCATTAGACTTGAGGCCTTTACATTTGTACTAAATGGCCTACCCTTTGAGTTCCATGCAGAGATAAGCAGATTGTTTTCTCATTCATAAATGTCTTTTTTTCTTAATCTTTTTTCATTATAATTTGAAATAAGAGGAAATAAGACTTTGTTAGCACATAATTAGGAGAGACTTCCTAGAGATTGGTAGACTTGAAAGTTGAGAGGTTATGTAGATCAGCTCCATGCTGGCCTCTAAGTGATTATTGCTTCTTGGGTAGTTTCCAGATGAACTAGAAATGGGCAGTTGGGTGAGCAGGGCAAAGTGATGAACGTTTAACTGTTATCTTCAACAGAGAGAAGGAATAATCCCGGTATTAACAATTAATTTTCCCTCAAAATTCCTCTTATTGCCAGTTCTCTGAAGAGTTGGGAAACCTGGAGAGTCCAAATAGCTTCCTTAGTTGTGAACATTTGCTACATAACAAATGAGCAAATACTTGTTAAATGTTTTCCTTAAGCAGTACTGTCTGGTCCGATAGTTACTTCTCAAGTTAGAAGGAAGATTTGGTGAGAAGAATTTGTTTCCCCCCCAACAAGTCTCACTTGGATTAAATAATTATTAGAACAATTCCTTGTTTATGTCTTTATACTGGACATTTGTGTGTGTGTGTGTCCATAGGCACATGCATATATGCACATTTCACTCTGAAGGAAGAAGGGATTTGGTGGGCANTGGTGAGAAGAATTTGTTTCCCCCCCAACAAGTCTCACTTGGATTAAATAATTATTAGAACAATTCCTTGTTTATGTCTTTATACTGGACATTTGTGTGTGTGTGTGTCCATAGGCACATGCATATATGCACATTTCACTCTGAAGGAAGAAGGGATTTGGTGGGCAGACAGGGAGGCCTGGCGTGCTGCGATTCATGGGGGCGCAAAGAATCGGACACGACTGAGCGACTGAACTGAACTGAATTGAAATAGATAAAGTGAGCAGGGGTACAGCAGAGAGCTGGAGCCTCACAGTCTGATTCCCTCATTGTACCTGCCTTAGTCTCATATGTCTCTATACTTCTCTGTTATGGGGCACTGTTGGCTCGGGCAGGCATCCTGTTACGTGGTATGTGGCAAAGGGTTTCACTGGAGCTAAAAGTCTGGTTATCATTTTTGAAGGTTGAGAATAAATGGCTTTGAGGAAAGGGTGTTCATTATGGTTTTCCTGTATTATAATTAGGTGAACTCTAACACAGTTGTCGTTTTTAAAATTTCTTTCTTGATAAATTATTGATGACAAATTAACTTCTCACATGACCTTCTGTGTGCTTCAGTTTCATTCTTCTTGGTGTCCAAGTACTATTTCTCAAGGAATACAAGTTTATCAGAACTTAACAAAAACTAATCAGGAGGGGATTGTAGTTTGTTTTAAGCAACAACAAAACAGCCTCTGGGGTTTGGAGAAGTGAGAGACACCACCTCAGAGTTGATTTTTAGAGCTAATCTAGGAAGGCCACTGTCATCTGTGAAGGAAGACAGATTTAGGAGGAGGAGTGGGGCTGATGAATAGATATTTGATTGTTAGGGGAAATCCCACTGGTCTCTGTGGTAAGAAGTAGGAAGATAAAGGTGCTGTTTGCAAGAATTTACCAGTGGAGATTTGGGAGTTTGAGGGTACTAGCAGGAGAGAGTACTCTTACTGAAACTTTCCAAAATGAAGCTAGCATAATTTCTGATGTAGGAAGTTGGGGGAAAGATTTGGTGGGGTAAACCAGGGGTTCTCAACCCCTGGGCCATGGACCAGTACTGGTCCGTGGCCTATTAGGAACTGTGCCACACAGCAGGAGGTGTGTCAGGCGAACAAGTGAAGTTTGTCTGTACTTAGAACCAGTCCCCCTCACATAACCATCTGAGCTCCGCCTCCTATCAGATCAGTGGAGGCATAATAAATTGTACCACTCTTGAATCATCCTGAAACCATCTCCCCACCCTTATCTGTGGAAAAATTATCTTCCATGAAACTAGTCCCTTGTGCCAAAAAGGTTGGGGAACACTGAGGTAAACATATCACAGGTGTCCATCCTGTTGGGGGCGGGGAATTGTAGGTTGCAGTAATGTCAGCATCCCAGCAGGCTGTGCCATGGGTTTTAAAATAGAATGTGTAGAATACAAAGTATACAACCAGAGATCTTTTCCAGGATCAAGAGAGGATCAAAATGTCTCATCCAGTGGACATTATTGAGGTTTTGATCTCTTATATACCTGCCAGATAAGTGGAATTATAGGCGCTCAAGTTTCAAATTTTTTACATATAAACTTTGTGTTTTGCCGAATTACACTTTAGATGTCCCCAGAAGTGAAGTCTATATGTTACCTTTCCTCTTTCACCTGAAACACTTAATATCTATAAATCATGGAATGTGAGCTTATGATTCTTTTTCTAATATGTATCATTTTTGAGGTCCAAAAATTATTAGATTCTCTCCCAACAAGATTATAATTGTAGTTTTAGAATCTTTTGCTGGAAGAAACACGCAGCAAAAAGCTGCTATGCTTTCAGTAATGCTTTTAAATCAAGTTGTCTTTATTAGTCACACAAGAATCTACATCCAGTTGAAGAAGTATTACGTATTTGTAAAATTAGAGATAATACTTAAACAAATTTCTTATTTAACTGCATGGCCTTACAGAGGTTCAAATTCCTTGGTTTATGAATCACTCATATAGATTGAAGTTTAGATGTGTGTCCAGAAGAGTACTTATTCATGCATTTGAAAGTCAAGATGTAAGTGTTTCAAATTTCTGCTTAACTGTCTTGAAATAAGCAGAATAAATAAATTCTTTAGAAGTGGAACCCCTGACTTACTGTTGGCTTTGTTTATTCTGCTTAGTTCAAGTCAGAGTTAGTAGTCTAATGGTCTTGAATGTCTTGATAAACTTGGCCAGTAATCATGTCCTTTCTGCAGACTTTTTTTTTTTTTTAATGTAGGCTATAATTAGCACAGCACAATGGATAAAAGCTTTTTCTATAGTTGGATATGGCTTCTTGAGACTTCCAGTGATTGTATAATATGGAGTAGTTTCAGAAGAGTCTTTGAATAGTAAAAAAGTAAAAGACATCTCCACTCATGTAAACTTAAAATTTAGTTAAAAGAACAGCACTAGTACATAAAACAGGTCGATAAAGACTAAATTGAGTGTACTATAGTGGAGAAAGCTTTGGAGACTTCAGAGTCAGAATTCCAGTGGTTCTGGGTTTAAAATCGAGAATATCATTTGATTCTCAGAGGAATCCTATGGAAACAGAAGATAAAGTAGGAAATATGCCATTTTATAAATAAGTAGAAATAGATAAAAATAGTATCTCAAAACTTCTTTTGCCCAAGGACATGGAGACACGTAGCTTGTATGTTGCAGAGTCAGAATTTGAATTCAGGCTTTTTGACTTCATGCCTAGTCTTTTTACCTCCATAAGACAACAAAATCCAAAATCCTTAGTTTGAGGTTCAGTGCTATCACTAATAAAGGTCTTAACCCATCTGTTTTCAGCCTTTCTCCCTCTATTCCTATAAACTTTAGCTCCCACATTTTGCAGATCCTGGCCAAGGATCACAGGTAAGGTGTCTGTTTCCCTTTGATGGTTTGTCATTTAGCCTTGGTTGAATTGTGTTCCCACCTCTTTATTCATATAGTTCCTCCTATCAGGAATATCCTGCCCCCACCTCTCTGCCTAACTATGGTAAGAGATTATCTCTCCAAAGAGAGACAAGAGGATCTGTGAACTTAGGGAGAAAAGAAAAGGCTGCAGATACTGCTTTGATGTTTATTTAAAAAGAGAGAAATGATTAGAGAGGTTGACAACTACTTCATTGAAGCTGGACAATTAAGATCTGTGGTGCACTTGGCCTACACAAATAAATCTTCCTCTTCCTCCAGCACCACTATGTGGATGCTGTTCAACACCAAGGTCTCTTTGTTTCCTCATTTTCTGCCAAGTCAGTTACTGGGTCTGGTGTTCTATCCTAACTGTGTTTGCTTGTTTCATCTACCTTCTCGTAACAGTGTCAAATAAAACTTCTTCCAAAAACATTGGTGTTCTCGTTTTGTTTGACTTGCTTGTTTATTTGACTTTGTTCGGAGGGAATAGAGGAAAAGTTCTTCCAGGGTACAAAAACACAACATAATTAGCCAGTATTTGAGTGAGAACTGTCTACCAACTGCTTTTGTAAGAACTGCACTGTTCACTGGTGACTGAGATAGGAAAAAAGTTAGGTTTGTTCTGGCAGTGAGGAGGGGAGGTGAAGGAATACATTTACTTGCCCATCTTATATTTCCCATATTCTTGGCATATTTAGCCTCTCTTCACCTGTTCCCTGTTATTTCCTTCTCTGCATACTGTGATGTGAAAGATACCGAGCTAAAGAAAGTCCATTTTCTCTTGCTGTAGCTTTTTTTTTTTTTTTTAAATTTCTTCTGGCACAAAGCTTACAAAGCTGTAGAAAGAAAAAGGAAGATTTGTATTATGCTACAAACTTAAGAATAGCCACAAAACACCTGATATACTTCATCCTGGGATATGTGCTTGATAGACCCTTATGACTAGAGGGAATGGACAAGGAAAGGAGGGAAGGAAGTCTTACATGTGTTGTGTCTTACTGCTTAAAGTTGCAATTGTGATCTTATGAAATCTGCATGATCCTGATGGAAGTGGGGAAGAAGCCTACCTTTGATCTCTCCTTGCTAGAAGGTAGGACAATCAAAGAAGAAATAGATGCCTTTCAATTTCAAGGTAGGTTTTCCATGTATAGCAATGAATGCCTGGCACAGTGAAAGGACAGAGACACTTACTGAAATTAGCTTCATGAACTGAGGGAGGCATAGAGATCCAGGAAAGTTCCCTCATTTTTGTTACATGTATGCATGGTAACTTGACCTATGTCATTTCTCTGGGTCTGAGAAAATGTGTGTTTTTGTTTTACTGAACACTACCACATCCATAATTCTGCTGAGTCTTGAGTTGGAAGAGAGGGATGAAAGGAATGAACTATCAAAGTTCATTCTTTTCACCTGACTAGAAAAAGGAAAAGAGCTTAGAGATTTTTTTTCCTCTAGCATAACTTGGGAGTCAGAGGTAGTAATAAATGGTAATAGGTTGTATGGCTAAAACAAAATTTACTCTTTAAAGTTTTTAATCTGTATGAATAATTAAAATTAACTTTGTCAATGAAATAGCCATCTGAGAAGATCTGGATTCAATAAAGAACTATGTCTGAAGGGTCAGACTGCTTGATATTCACCAGTTTCCTCCTGAAAGCTGGCATAGGCTTACATTTGGCAGATGATTGCCAAGGAGCACAGATTAGGTCTTTGTTTTCTTTTGATAGTTTAGGTTAAGGGCTGAAGTAAGAGTGTTAGGTGGTCGTGTTTTTGGAAATGGGAGGAGGCAGTCTCAGAATGGGGAGAGTAGTGATGGAGTTGAGAGAGAAGTTGCTTAGCATGTAGTAGGTGATCACTGA
This sequence comes from Neotragus moschatus, assembly GCA_006410615.1. Lineage (NCBI taxonomy): Eukaryota > Metazoa > Chordata > Mammalia > Artiodactyla > Bovidae > Neotragus > Neotragus moschatus. The sequence goes on along the minus strand of SJYA01000560.1, from coordinate 749,405 downwards.
GAGCACAGATTTTAGAGTGAGACAGTCCTGTATTCCTGTGCACTGGGGCAACCTTTAACCTCTTTATACCTATTTGCTGGTGAGTAATCAGGGAATATTTACCTGGAAGGGTTGTGTGAGGTTAGAAGCACCTTGTAAAACCTAGCCCATTATACAAATTCTTTAAACAAATTTATTAAAAGCCTGCTCCGTGCCTGATACTGTTTGTTTGTTGGGGTAAAAAAGACAAAGTCCGTACCATATTTATAGAGCTTGCATTCTGGTGGCACTTGGAAAGTATTACTGATTTGAGGAAGGCCTCAATAGGCTTGAAATTAAGGATGTCAAGGAAAGGCAAAAACCTCTATCAGACATGAAATGGTAAATCATTGCAAATTAATACCTCCTTTTGCATAATTTCAGGACATCTTTTTCATGATCTCCAAGGATACCTCTCAGTATAATTAGTTGCCCACATAAGTATTTTTTAACGTTTGTGGGTGGTGGTGATGACGTACGTAAGCAACAGTACATAAATATAGAATCTATGTGTGTCACAGTTGGGATGCAAATCGGCCTACCTTGAAGGAACTCTAAAGGCCAGAGAGACAGCTAAAATAGCTTAGTTACCTTAGATTTGAGTGTCCCCAAATCTCATTTCCAAACCATCTTATGGAGTGAATCAAGCAGTTTGCTGCTGCTGCTAAGTCGCTTCAGTCGTGTCAGACTCTGTGTGACCCCATAGACGGCAGCCCACCAGGCTCCCCCGTCCCTGGGATTCTCCAGGCAAGAACACTGGAGTGGGTTGCCATTTCCTTCTCCAATGCATGAAAGTGAAAAGTGGAAGTGAAGTTGCTCAGTCATGGGACTGAGCGACCCCATGGACTGCAGCCTACCAGGCTCCTCTGTCCATGGGATTTTCCAGGAAAGAGTACTGGAGTGGGGTGCCATCGCCCTCTCTGAAATAATGTATCACTTAGCACAATGCCTGGCACACAGTAAACACTCAGTAAATGGTAGACATTGTTTATTGGTATTATCTGTTACCTCTTTGGCCTTATTTCACCTTCCAAAAAGAACCTTATTTCCACATTTGGTGAGCATCCATATTTACTGACTGTGGTACGTAAGTATGCTGAGAGGATGAGAAAGGCTTTCTAAAGGAGAACCGTCACAAGTACTAATAGAAATATTTAAGGAGTGTTAGGAGAACACAAATACTGGATTATAAGGACAGTGGCTTTCTTATACTCCCATTCTGTTCTCCAAGGTTTAGCACTGTGCCTGGGATATGTAATCAGTCTGTTCAGATGAATAAAAGAGGAGTTTCCATTAGGGAAATTAACCAGAACGGTATTCACATAAGTAGTAGAATGAAATTTCATAGAGCACCTCCAGGGCCAGGCTAAACTAATTCATTGCCGCATGACAGTGAAAAGCCATCAAAACTCTGAATGGTGTGTAGTTTGTACAAATTTGCATTTTAGATGTCTGGTGGCAGTATGGATTAGAGGTAGAGATCGTATTTAGGGACAATGGGCCATTTATTAGGCAGCAGTTCGGTGCCAGGCCCTGAGGTAGGTGTGGGACGTTAAATATTGAAAAAGACATGGGCAGATGTGAGATCTGGGGTTTACCACTTAGGAGACTATACTGTGAGATGTTGAAGACCTGGAAAACACCTTTGGAAAGAAAGGAATGAATATGGGAAAGTACTAGTAGTACTTACTGACCAAATAGGGGAAGAGGAAAAAGGAGGAACCAAGGTTATGACTGTGAATCATGGACAAAAATGTGGCCTCAGATTTGATTTTGAGTGAGGAAATGGTAGGGCATTCAAGAACAAGGTGTCAGTTGTCAGGGTAGATTTTTAAATTGAAACTTAGGGAAGAGTTAGAGTTGATTTGTGGGTCAGTTGCAAGGAGTTGCAGGTTTAAATCATGAGAGTGGATGAGAAATTGGGAGAGAGAAAAGATTGAAGGAGTGGGGAGTGAGCCTTGAATGAATTTTCATGTTTGAGAGGCAGGAGGAGGAAACCGGCAGAGGAAAGAAAAGAACAGCCAGAAAGGTAGAAAAACCAGAAAACAGTCACAGGAGCCAGTGAGATGAAAGTTTAATAAGGGAGAGAAGGGAAGTGCTGAATGTTAAGCTAGTTAGGTCAGATGGGAAGACACCAGGAAGCTAGGAGGAAAACAAATTCCCTTAGCCTGAAGTGGAAAATTTGGATTAACTAGTAACTGTAGGTGATGATGAAAATATTTGTTAAAAGGCTCTGGGATAGGTTTTTATTTGGGGGTGAAGGGTTAGTCAGCCAGTCGTGTCTGACTCTTTGTGACCCCATGAACTGTAGCCCACCAGGCTCCTCTGACCATGGAATTCTCCAGGCAAGGATACTGAAGTGGGTTGCCATTCCCTTCTCCGGGGGATCTTTCCGACCCAGGGATCAAACCCAGGTCNAACTTGACCTATGTCATTTCTCTGGGTCTGAGAAAATGTGTGTTTTTGTTTTACTGAACACTACCACATCCATAATTCTGCTGAGTCTTGAGTTGGAAGAGAGGGATGAAAGGAATGAACTATCAAAGTTCATTCTTTTCACCTGACTAGAAAAAGGAAAAGAGCTTAGAGATTTTTTTTCCTCTAGCATAACTTGGGAGTCAGAGGTAGTAATAAATGGTAATAGGTTGTATGGCTAAAACAAAATTTACTCTTTAAAGTTTTTAATCTGTATGAATAATTAAAATTAACTTTGTCAATGAAATAGCCATCTGAGAAGATCTGGATTCAATAAAGAACTATGTCTGAAGGGTCAGACTGCTTGATATTCACCAGTTTCCTCCTGAAAGCTGGCATAGGCTTACATTTGGCAGATGATTGCCAAGGAGCACAGATTAGGTCTTTGTTTTCTTTTGATAGTTTAGGTTAAGGGCTGAAGTAAGAGTGTTAGGTGGTCGTGTTTTTGGAAATGGGAGGAGGCAGTCTCAGAATGGGGAGAGTAGTGATGGAGTTGAGAGAGAAGTTGCTTAGCATGTAGTAGGTGATCACTGAGAGCACAGATTTTAGAGTGAGACAGTCCTGTATTCCTGTGCACTGGGGCAACCTTTAACCTCTTTATACCTATTTGCTGGTGAGTAATCAGGGAATATTTACCTGGAAGGGTTGTGTGAGGTTAGAAGCACCTTGTAAAACCTAGCCCATTATACAAATTCTTTAAACAAATTTATTAAAAGCCTGCTCCGTGCCTGATACTGTTTGTTTGTTGGGGTAAAAAAGACAAAGTCCGTACCATATTTATAGAGCTTGCATTCTGGTGGCACTTGGAAAGTATTACTGATTTGAGGAAGGCCTCAATAGGCTTGAAATTAAGGATGTCAAGGAAAGGCAAAAACCTCTATCAGACATGAAATGGTAAATCATTGCAAATTAATACCTCCTTTTGCATAATTTCAGGACATCTTTTTCATGATCTCCAAGGATACCTCTCAGTATAATTAGTTGCCCACATAAGTATTTTTTAACGTTTGTGGGTGGTGGTGATGACGTACGTAAGCAACAGTACATAAATATAGAATCTATGTGTGTCACAGTTGGGATGCAAATCGGCCTACCTTGAAGGAACTCTAAAGGCCAGAGAGACAGCTAAAATAGCTTAGTTACCTTAGATTTGAGTGTCCCCAAATCTCATTTCCAAACCATCTTATGGAGTGAATCAAGCAGTTTGCTGCTGCTGCTAAGTCGCTTCAGTCGTGTCAGACTCTGTGTGACCCCATAGACGGCAGCCCACCAGGCTCCCCCGTCCCTGGGATTCTCCAGGCAAGAACACTGGAGTGGGTTGCCATTTCCTTCTCCAATGCATGAAAGTGAAAAGTGGAAGTGAAGTTGCTCAGTCATGGGACTGAGCGACCCCATGGACTGCAGCCTACCAGGCTCCTCTGTCCATGGGATTTTCCAGGAAAGAGTACTGGAGTGGGGTGCCATCGCCCTCTCTGAAATAATGTATCACTTAGCACAATGCCTGGCACACAGTAAACACTCAGTAAATGGTAGACATTGTTTATTGGTATTATCTGTTACCTCTTTGGCCTTATTTCACCTTCCAAAAAGAACCTTATTTCCACATTTGGTGAGCATCCATATTTACTGACTGTGGTACGTAAGTATGCTGAGAGGATGAGAAAGGCTTTCTAAAGGAGAACCGTCACAAGTACTAATAGAAATATTTAAGGAGTGTTAGGAGAACACAAATACTGGATTATAAGGACAGTGGCTTTCTTATACTCCCATTCTGTTCTCCAAGGTTTAGCACTGTGCCTGGGATATGTAATCAGTCTGTTCAGATGAATAAAAGAGGAGTTTCCATTAGGGAAATTAACCAGAACGGTATTCACATAAGTAGTAGAATGAAATTTCATAGAGCACCTCCAGGGCCAGGCTAAACTAATTCATTGCCGCATGACAGTGAAAAGCCATCAAAACTCTGAATGGTGTGTAGTTTGTACAAATTTGCATTTTAGATGTCTGGTGGCAGTATGGATTAGAGGTAGAGATCGTATTTAGGGACAATGGGCCATTTATTAGGCAGCAGTTCGGTGCCAGGCCCTGAGGTAGGTGTGGGACGTTAAATATTGAAAAAGACATGGGCAGATGTGAGATCTGGGGTTTACCACTTAGGAGACTATACTGTGAGATGTTGAAGACCTGGAAAACACCTTTGGAAAGAAAGGAATGAATATGGGAAAGTACTAGTAGTACTTACTGACCAAATAGGGGAAGAGGAAAAAGGAGGAACCAAGGTTATGACTGTGAATCATGGACAAAAATGTGGCCTCAGATTTGATTTTGAGTGAGGAAATGGTAGGGCATTCAAGAACAAGGTGTCAGTTGTCAGGGTAGATTTTTAAATTGAAACTTAGGGAAGAGTTAGAGTTGATTTGTGGGTCAGTTGCAAGGAGTTGCAGGTTTAAATCATGAGAGTGGATGAGAAATTGGGAGAGAGAAAAGATTGAAGGAGTGGGGAGTGAGCCTTGAATGAATTTTCATGTTTGAGAGGCAGGAGGAGGAAACCGGCAGAGGAAAGAAAAGAACAGCCAGAAAGGTAGAAAAACCAGAAAACAGTCACAGGAGCCAGTGAGATGAAAGTTTAATAAGGGAGAGAAGGGAAGTGCTGAATGTTAAGCTAGTTAGGTCAGATGGGAAGACACCAGGAAGCTAGGAGGAAAACAAATTCCCTTAGCCTGAAGTGGAAAATTTGGATTAACTAGTAACTGTAGGTGATGATGAAAATATTTGTTAAAAGGCTCTGGGATAGGTTTTTATTTGGGGGTGAAGGGTTAGTCAGCCAGTCGTGTCTGACTCTTTGTGACCCCATGAACTGTAGCCCACCAGGCTCCTCTGACCATGGAATTCTCCAGGCAAGGATACTGAAGTGGGTTGCCATTCCCTTCTCCGGGGGATCTTTCCGACCCAGGGATCAAACCCAGGTCTCCTGCATTGTAAGTAGATTCTATTTAGGGGTGGGTAGGAGAAGGCACGGAGAAGGCAATGGCACCCCATTCCAGTACTCATGCCTGGAAAATCCCATGGGCAGAGAAGCCTGGTAGGCTGCAGTTCATGGGATCGCACAGAGTCGGACAGGACTGAGTGACTTCACTTTTACTTTTCACTTTCATGCATTGGAGAAGGAAATGGCAACCCACTCCAGTGTTCTTGCCTGGAGAATCCCAGGGATGGGGGAGCCTGGTGGGCTGCCGTCTATGGGGTCGCACAGAGTTGGACACGACTGAAGTGACTTAGCAGCAGCAGCAGCAGGAGAAGGCAATGGCACCCCACTCCAGTACTCTTGCCTGGAAAATCCCATGGATGGAGGGGCCTGGTAGGCTGCAGTCCATGGGGCCGCTAAGAATTGGACACGGCTGAGTGACTTCACTTTCACTTTTATCCATTGGAGAAGGAAATGGCAACCCACTCCAGTGTTCTTGCCTGGAGAATCCCAGGGACAGGGGAGCCTGGTGGGCTGCTGTCTATGGGGTTGCACAGAGTCTAACACAACTGAAGCGACTTAGCAGCAGCAGCAACAGGTGTACTTTAGATCTATTTTTCTTAAAAAAGATAGTATGTGAAAGTTCATAAAAAATAATAGTGTCCTTTTATCCATTATCAACTCTTTGAGGTGTTTTACCATATTCCTACACAAAGCCCTAAGACTGCCACTTCTTGATGATAAAGTTTAGACATTGTCTACTGACTTTGTGCTACAGAAAATGAGGGTATAGTTCTCTTAAACCTCTATCCTTCTCTGCATCTTTCAAAAATCATTATATCACAAATTTTAGTTTATTTTTACATAATTTGGATTCTGTAAATGTTACTTATTACAGAGCCAAATTATGAGCTACCATTGTGCTTCCTTTTGTGAAATTGTGTTTTCCCTGGAGATGATGGTCATCTTAAATAGGCAGAGTTTTCCATATCCATATCTTTAATCCTTTATCAGATCTGTCATAGACCTTCAGAAAGAGGATCTGTCAATTCCATTTCACCCTCTAGAGATCTTTCTGATCTTATCATTTGCTTTCTTCACAACTAATTACCCTTTGGGGCCCTTTTTCATTCTAGAATTTCTTTATCCCCTTCCCCCTATTAGTTTTCTCATTTTCTGGATCTCATTTTATCCACTGTACTGATTCACCTTCTTGGTTTACTGAAGCACTTTTTTTTTTTGAGTCATTGTGTGTCAAACTGTCTTCATTCTTTCCTCGTGTTTAACTGATTTGGTTGGGTATAGAATTCTAGCTAGAACATAGTTTAGTTTGGAAGACTTGCTCCCTTGTCTGGGACTAGGAGGAAGTCATATATAAAGTTGAAGTTGGAGTGACCATATATAGACTGTGCTAAAGCCTGGTGACTCAGTGGTAAAGAATCTGCCTATAGTGCAAAAGACGGGAGTTCCATCCCTGGGTTGGGAAGATCCCCTGGAGGAGGGCCTGGCAACCCACTCCAGTATTCTTGCTGGGAGAAATCTATGAACAGAGGAGCCTGGCTGGCTATGATCTGTGGGGTCGCAAAGAGTAGGACATGATGGAAACAACTGAGGACATGCACACAAAGTAGTGACAAAGCAGGGGGACATACATGAAGGAGATGTGCAGCGATGAGAGGGCTTCCTACCCCAGGGAAACTGAGACAGTAACTGGGTTTCTGTTGGTTTTCTGAGTCCAGAACTCATGAGGGTTTGCTATACTTATTATTATTCCCTGCCCCCCAAATCTATGACAATTTGAGTGGGTTTCTGTTTCTTTTTTTTAATAGATTTTTTTTTCTGATGAAAGTTCTTAAGATTTACTCTTTTAAATAAAACAAAACAAAATTTTTCGTTGTGCTGGGTCTTAGTTGCTGCTAGGCTTTCCCTAGCTGTGGTGAGTGGGGCTACTTTTGATTGCGGTGCACAGGCTTCTTGTTGTGGCTTCTTGTTGCAAAGCACAGGCTCTAGGCACACCAGCTTCAGTAGCTGTAGCACACAGGCTCAGTAGTTGCAGCTTGCAGGCTCTAGATTGTGGGCTCAGTAGTTGATGCACATGGACTTAGTTGCTCTGCAGCATGTAAGATCTGCCTGGACCAAGGATCAAACCCATGTCCCCTGCATTGGCAGGTGGATTCTTAGCCACTCTGCCGCTAGGCAACTCCAGGTTTCTATTACTTATGACTAAATGCTCTTCAAGACACCTATCCATTTATAAATTAAAGACAAAATGAGATACCTTTGTATCCATGCTTTGAGGAAAGGGAGCATTTGCCAATGGGAGTGATGGCACAGGATCTAAGTAATGGGAAGGACTCTTTTTCCAAAGTTATTGCCTATCCAGGACCTGAAATAACTACTTCTGCCTCTAGCTGTGACCCTGCTTACTATCCCACCTGGTAGCATTGGGATGATATCAGAAGCTCAGCTGTGACTCATAGACAAAAATGGCCCTGAAGGTGGATATCTAGCTTCCAGCTTCTGGCACAACATTGGTAGGTCTCCCTCTCCAATGGAATGGCTTGGTTTACGGTGAGCACCAACTGAGATGATATTTCACTGACACCATCTCTCCCAGGATCCTATTTAAGTCTCAGGGGAACTAACTCAAAACTTGTCCTTGCACAAAAAACATGATTCCTGCCTCAGTCTCTTCTTTCTTAAGCCATACAGTTGCTTTCCCTCCTGGGAAGTTGAGCTGAGGGTGTGCATTCATTCTGGAATAGGAAGGAAAGTGTTAGCCATGGAAGACAGGTATATACATGGTTAACTAAATCCACTCACATAAAAATGTTGAGGCAGAGATAGGGCTGCTCCATAGACACTGAATACCACCTTGTTAGAAGAGTAACCTACAGACTATACCTGTATCTGAGGGAGGTTTGCAATCCCAGTTCTTCATTAATTCTGAAGTGGTTTATCTTTTATTTCTATTATTTTCTACTGGAAACTCTATTCTATTCTACCTGAACTTCTATAGGCCCTTTAACTATTAAAAAGTTCTTTTGTATACATTTATGGTATAGTCTTAGAGACAGGTATAATTTTTCCCATTTTACAGATAAACTGAGGCACAGAGTGATTAAGTGGTTGCTAAGGTTGACAGATACTGGAATATCTGGATATCAAACCTGGATTTTATAAATTTATAGTATATAAGAGCCTAAAGGCCAGGAAATGGCAACCCACTCCAGTGTTCTTGCCTGGAGAATCCCAGGGACGGGGGAGCCTGGTGGGCTGCCGTCTATGGGGTCATACAGAGTCGGACGTGACTGAAGTGACTTAGCAGCAAAGGCCAGATGACTAGGCTTTTTTGCAACATATAGTAGACGTAGATGTCTGATGGGAAGGGCAATAGTATTAGTTCTTAAAAAGAAAAATAAACTGTATTTTTCACCCTTTCATTAGTGTCAGGAAAAATGGGTTCTTTTCTTCCTCCACCAGGAAAAAAAAAAAAATCATGGGTTCCATCTCTCATGAACCCAGGATTCTCCCTGATGACTGTGTCTGCTCTGGGGATCTTTGGATGGGCTGTGCTCACCACAAAGCTAGATGTCCACAAGAAGAATGGGTAGGGCACAGCAGCCTCTCCATCCACATCTTGTATGTTGTCAGCAGCCCCAAGAATAGCAGATGCTGGCTCTGCTGGTGTCCTTGGCCTGACTTTTCCTGAAAGCACAAGGGGATCTACTATACAAGGCCTGACAGAGATCCAAGACCATCTCCCTGTTTCTGACAGCAACCTTGCTTGGTTAGTCTGATGGAGGTTTCCTAAACCCTACTTGGTACGTGCATTATTTTGTTAATGATGAATCTCTAGAAATGGCATTACTGGTCAAAGGGTATATGCATTTGCAATTTTGAGAAAGTTGCCATATTGTCCTCCACAGAGGTTGCACCAGCATACCTTTCTACCAGCAACATATGAAATGCTTCCTCATACCCATGCCAACAACATATTGATATTTTGAGAAGTGAAAAATGGTCTTCATACAGTTTTAATTTACAGTTATCTTATCATGACCTAGGTTAAGCACATTTTATATATTCAGAGACATTTTTTATCCCTTTCTGTGAAATTGCTCATCTCCTATAGGGTTGATGTCGTTGGTCCATCCATGTTGCTGTAAATGGCATTATTTCATCCTTTTTAATGCCTGAATAATATTACATTGTATATACATATGACATCTTTATCCATTCCTCTGTCGATGGACATCTAGGTTACTTCCAGCGACAGATTTTATTTCATCCAAGAGCATGATATTCCTTACCTTAAAAAAAAATCTTGTGTTTTGACATGTGTGTCTCTCAGGCATTTTTAGAAGTTTTTAAAATAAAAGTCTTGTCCATTTCTTAAGTTTCTTAGTATTTTATATTTTATGTCACTATTAAAAATATTGTCTTTTCCCAATTGTATCCTTTATGTTTGTCATTTTAACTTTGTTATCATTCATTATATATTTTATCTCTTCAGTGCTTTTCACACCTGAAAGACTATTGATGATTATATATTAATTTTATACCCAGGTACTATCTCTTACTCAATTCTATAATTGTTTTTAATCACTTTTCAGTTGATTCTCTTGGATTTTCTAGTCATATAATCATCTTATTTGTAAATAGTGATAATGACTTCATTTTCTATTTTTATATTTCTGATTTCTTTTTCCTATATAATTGTGTTGGCTAATATCTTCAGAAAATATTAAATGGGGGTGATAATGAGTCCTGTCTTTTTCCTTAGTTTAATGGGGGATTCTTCAATTGTTTCCTTATTAAGTATTGTGCTAAGTATTTTATTATGTTAAGGAATATATATTTTTCTATTTTATTGAATTTTTAAGATATCAAGAATAAATACTGAATGCTTTATTGCCTTTAACCATCAAAAAACTTCATTTGTACCATTTTTATTTTTAGATTCCACATACAAATGATATCATATGGTATTTGTCTTTCTCTGTGTTGACTTTCAAAAAATGCACAATTGTGAGAGTTGTGAGTTTATTTTATTTGGGGCAAAATGAGGACTGCAACCCAGGAAATTGCACCTCAGATAGCTCTGAGAACTACTCTAAAGAGGCAGGGGGGAAGAGGCAGGGAAAATAAGTTATTTTGGTGAAGAGAATACATGCAATCAAGCACATGTTTTTCTGGAAGATTTCTGCTTGTCTCGTGAAGCTTTCTGCTACTCATGAAGAAAAGCTGTCACCATGAAGGATTTTAGTGCTTTCCTAGATCTGAGGAGACACAAGAATTGGACTCATAAAATCGACTCCTGAAAATATCTTCAGTTCGGTTCAGTCGCTCAGTCATGTCCGACTCTTCGTGACCCCATGAATCGCAGCACGCCAGGCCTCCCTGTCCATCACCAGACCTGGAGTTCACTCAGACTCACAACCATTNCTTTGGCATAGTCAATAAAGCAGAAATAGATGTTTTTTCTGGAACTCTCTTGCCTTTTCCATGATCCAGCGGATGTTGGCAATTTGATCTCTGGTTCCTCTGCCTTTTCTAAAACCAGCTTGAACGTTTGGAAGTTCATGGTTCACGTATTGCTGAAATCTGGCTTGGAGAATTTTGAGCATTACTTTACTAGCGTGTGAGATGAGTTAGGTCTCATAAAAAATTTTTTTTTCTTTTCTTTTACTTTAGGAGATAGATTAAAAAAATATTCCTACAATTTATGTCAAAGAGTATTCTTCCTATGTTATCTTCTACAAGTTTTATGGTTTTATGGTTTCAGGTCTTACAATTAGGTCTTTAATTCATTTTGAGTTTATTCTTATATAAGGTATGAGAAAATGTTATAATCTCATTCTTTTGCATATAGCTCTCCAGTTTTCCTAGCACTGCTTATTGTGGAGACTGTCTTTTCCTCATTGTATGTCCTAGATTAATTGCCTTTGTGTGTGGATTTACTTCTGGGCTCTATGTTCTGTTCCAGTGTATGTCTTGTGCCAGTACCATACTGTTTTGATTACTGTAGCTTTGCAGTACAGTCTATAGTCTGAAGTTAGGGAGTGAAACTTTCAGCTTTGTTCTTTTTTCTCAAGATTGCTTTGGCAATTCAGGGTCCTTTGTGGTTACATATAGATCTTATTATTTGTTCTAGTTCTGTGAAAATGGATTGCATTAAATGTGTAGATTACTTTGGGTAGTTATGGACATTTCAACAATATTAATTCTTCCAATGCAAGAGCATGAGATAACTTTCTATTTATTTGTATCATTAATTTCCTTCATCAGTGTTTTGTAGTTCCAGTTATTTCACCTCCTTCATTAAGTTTACTCCTTGGTACTTTATTCTTTTTGATGCAATTTTCAACAAGATTGTTTCCTTATTTTCTCTTTCAGATAGTTCATTATTAGTGTATAGAAAAATAGCAAATTTATATATATTTACCTTGTATCCTGCAACTTTACCAAATTCATTGATTAGTTCTAACAACTTTCTGTGGAAACTTTAGGGTTTCCTAGTGTCATTTGTTGTCATTGTCCTTCAGTCTCAGTCATGTACACTCTTTCCAACCCCATGGACGGCAGCACGCCAGGTTTCCCTGTCCTTCACTATCTCCTGGAGGTTGCTCAAACTTATGTCCATTGAGTCCATGATGCTGTCCAAATGTCTCATCCTCTGTGACCCCTTTCTCTTCCTGCTCTCAATCTTTCCCAGCATCAGGGTCTTTTCCAGTGAGTTGGCTCTTCACATCAGGTAGCCAAAGTATTATCTAAGTGTAATGTCATCTGCAAATAGTGAATTCTACTTCTTCCCTTCTAATTTGGATGCCTTTTATTTCTTTTTCTTTTCTGATTGCTGTAGCTAGGACTTCCAATACTATGTTAAATAGAAGTGGTGAGAGTGAGCATCCTTGTCTTATTCTTGATCTTAGAGGAAAGGCTTTCAGCTTTTCACCATTCAGTATGATGTTAGTTGTGGGTCTGTCATGAATGTCCTTTATTATGTTGAGATATAGTCCCTCTATACCAACTTTGATGAGACTTTAAAATGAATGGATGTTGAATTTTGTCAAACATTTTTTCTGTGTCAATTGAGATGACCATGTGATTTTTATCCTTTCTTTTATTAATGTGTTTTATCACACTGATTGACTTGTAGATATTAAATCATCTTTGTATCCCTAAAATCACAAGTATTTTACACATGGCTCTGCTCTGAACTTGGGATTAAGTGACTTCGTCAAGTCACTTCATCTCTTTGAGTCTTTTTGCATAGTAAAAAAATTGAATTGGTACAACTCAATAACAGAAAATCAAGGAATCTGATTAAAAAATGGGGAAAGGACTTGAATACACATTTCTCTAAAGAAGATATACAAAAGTTTAATAAGCACATTTCTAATCTTTTGGGAAATACAGATCAAAACCATAATGAGATGTCATTTCACACCCATTAGGATGACTATTATTTAAAAAATACAGAAAATATCAAGTGTTGGTGAAGATACAGAGAAATTGGAAGTTTTGTGCATTGTTGATGATAATGCAAATAGAGCAGCTGCTGTGGAAACACAGTATGGCAGTTCCTAAAAAAAATTAAACATAAAATTGCCATATAATCCAGCAATTACACTTCTGGGTATATACTCAAAAGTCCTGAAAGCAGGAACTCGAACAGATGTCTGTACACTCATGTTCATAGCAGCATTATTCACAACAGCCAAAAGTAATCCACTCAACACTGAGTGAATGAATACATAAAATATGGTGCATACACACAATAGAATATTATTCAGTCTTGAAAAGGAAAATTCTAATACATGCTAAACATGGATAAACCTTGAAGATATTTGCTGAGTGAAATAGGCCATTCACAAAAAGACAAATACTGTGTGATTCCACTTGTACAAGGTACCTAGGGTAGGCAAATTCATAAAGACAAAGAGTAGAATGGTGGTTGCCAGAGCCCCAGGGGATGACAAGGGACAGTTGTTTAATAGACGTGTAGTTTCAGTTTGAGAAGATAAAGAGGTTCTGGAGATGGATGATGGTGATTGTTGCACAATAATGTGAAAGTACATAATACCTCTGACACTAAAAAATGGTTAAAATGGTAAATTTTATGTTATGTATACTTTTACCACAATAAAAACGAATGAGGTGGAGAGATCCAAGATTCTTGAAGTATGCCAATGCCAAGATATAGATCCCTTCCAGTTGTGGGTACTGTGTTGCCACCTGGGCAGGCATCACCCCAAGTTCTGACTGCTGTTTGGACATTATATAACAGAATCCCAGGATGAAGACAAATGAACTACGACTACACACAACAACATGGATGAATCTCACAAATATCATATCGAATGAAATAAACCAGATCGAAAGGAATACACCAGAGAAATTTATTGAAAAAAGACTTGTATTTTCCTCTGTTTTTGTCATATTGCTTCTATTTGTATGGGTCTGTTTGGGGGCTTTTTAGTCTGTTCCAGTGTTACAGTTTACCTTGTGGCCATGCCATATTGTAGTAATTATTGTCTCCCTAGTATTTTGCTACCCAGGAGAACAACTCCTTCCTTATTCTTATTTTTCAGAATCAGTTTGTCAAGTTTCACCAAAAAACAAACAATCCCTGTGGGAAATTTGATTAGAAATACGATAATCTGTAGATCAGTTTGGAGAACTATCTTAGTGCTGAAGTTTCAGTCAATGGATATGGTAAAATCTTCATTTGCTTAATTTTATTTAGTTGCTCTCAATGAGTTTTTAAAGTAGTTTTATTTGTTTTTTGGCTGTGCTGGGTCCTCATTACTGCCTAGGCTTTCCTAGTTTGCAGAGTGCAGGGCTAGTCTTGAGTTGTGGTGCACAGACTTCTTCCTGCGGTGGCTTTTCTTGGTGCAGAGCTCAGGTTCTAGAGGGTGTGGGCTTCAGTAGCTGTGGCATGTGGGCTCAGTTGTTGCGGTTCCTGGGCTCTAGAGTGTAGGCTCAACAATCGTGGCACATGGCTTAGTTGCTCTGTGCCACATGGGATCTTCCCAGATCAGGGATCCAACCTGTGTTTCCCTCATAGGCAGGCAGATTCTTTACCACTGAGCCACCAGGGAAGCCCCCAATGATGTTTTCTTGTTTTCTACAAGCATACCCAAATATTGATCCCCTCACCCTCTGGGGAGTCTGGGCAGAGCTTGGGACACTTGGCCCTAGGCAGGTCACTCCAGCTTTAAAAAGCCTCATCTGTTTACTCTAGTGATGAGCTATGCAACTGTTACCAATTTCTCCATGTGACATGATAGGAAAACAAATGGAAAGCATTGGGATGTTTTTTACTTTTCTGTTCCGGACCACTTGCGCAAAATGCTCTGTTGTGTGTGGGCAAAAATGCCATCCATGATGCCCCAAACATTCTGAACTCCTGAACAGAGTTGCCCACTGTGTACGTCTAGCCCGTTTATTTCCATGAGCTTGCTTGTACAACATGTGCCCATAAATTAAGAGGTCTTGTTCTTGCAAAAACCACAATAATGTTATATTCTATTGAGGGTTCGCCAGGTTCTGGGTGATCTACAAATGTCTTTTTACGTCTCCAAGAAATACTCTAACGTTGTTAGTATCTGTACTTCGTAGAAGAAAAAACTGGAGTTTTTTTTTTTTTTTTGTGTGTGTGTGTTATTTGTTGTTTTTCCCTTGCTGCTTTTAATATTTGTTCTTTGTGTTTGGTCTTTGTTAATTTGATTAATATGTGTCTTGGGGTGTTTCCTCTTGGGTTTATCCTATTTGGAACTCTCTGGGTTTCTTGGACTTGGGCGATTATTTCCTTCCCCATATTAGGGAAGTTTTCAACTATTATCTCCTCAAGTAATTTCTCATGATCTTTCTTTTTATCTTCTTCTTCTGGGACACCTATAATTCGAATGTTGGAGCGTTTCATATTGTCCTGGAGGTCTCTGAGATTGTCCTCATTTCTTTTAATTCGTTTTTC
>SJYA01000560.1:716365-728303 GCA_006410615.1 Neotragus moschatus | reverse complement strand
GTTTCTGATCTCATTTATTGCATTATTCATTATATAATGATGCTTTTTTATTTCTTCTAGGTCCTTGTTAAACCTTTCTTGCATCTTCTCAATCCTTGTCTCCAGATTATTTATCTGTGATTCCATTTTGAGTTCAAGATTTTGGATCATTTTCACTAACAATATTCTGAATTCTTTCTCAGGTAGATTCCCTATCTCTTCCTCTTTTGTTTGGTTTGGTGGGCATTTCTCCTGTTCCTTTACCTCCTGGGTATTCCTCTGTCTCTTCATCTTGGTTATATTGCTGCGTTTGTTGTGGCCTTCCTATATTATGGGAATTTGTGGAGTTCTCTTTATTATGTAATTTCCTCCCTATAGGTGGGGTTGTATCAGTGGCTTGTCAAGGTTTCTTGGTTAGGAAGGCTTGCTTTGGAGTTCTGGTGTGTGAAGCTGGATTTCTTCTCTCTTCTGGAGTTTTTTTTTTTTTTTAATGAGTTTTAAAGAATTGAAGTATAGTTAATTTGCAATGTTGTTTTAGTTTCTGGTATACAGTGATTCAGTTATATATTTCTATCTCTATATAGTTATACATATATAATTTTCACATTCTTTTTCCTTATAGGTTATTACAAGATATTGATTATAATTCCCTGTGTTATACAGTAGGACCTTGTTGTTAATTTTATATATAGTAGTATACTCCCAACCTCTTAATTTATCCTTCCACCTTTTCCCTTTTGGTAACTATAAATTTTTTTCTATGTCTGCGGGTCTGTTTCTGTTTTTTAAATAATTTCATCTGCATCATTATTTTTAGGTTTCATATACAAGTCATATACGATATCTGTCTTTGTCTGACTTACTTCACTTAGTATGATAATCTCTAGGTCCGTCCTTATTGCTGCACGTGGCATTATTTCATTTTTACTTTATGACTGAGTAATATTCTATTGGGTATATGTACTACATCTTTATCCATCCATCTGCTGATGGATATTTAGGTTGCTTTCATGTCTTGGTTATTGTAAGTAGTGCTGCTGTGAAGACTGGGGTATATGTATCTTTTTGGGGGGGAGGGGGTGTATGTATCTTTTTTAATTAGAGTTTTTTGTCTTTGCTGGAGTCAATGCCCAAGAGTGGGATTGCTGGATCATACGGTACTATATTTTCAGTTTCTTTCTGACAGCACTGAGTCCTTGTTGTTGCTTGTAAGCTTTCTCTAGTTGCGGCGAAAGGCGGCTACTTGCTGATTGTGGTGTGTGGGTTTCTCACTGTGGTGGCTTCTCTTGTTGCAGAGTATGGGCTTTAGTGGTTGTGGCACACGGGCTCTAGAGCATGGACTTATTTACCCCGTGGCGTGTGGAATCTTCCTGGACTAGAGATCAAACCAATGTCCCCTGAATTGGAAGGCAGATTCCTAACCACTGGAGTACCAAGGAAGTCCTATTTTTAGTTTTCCAAGGAACCTTCATAATGTTCTCTATAGTGGCTGTACCAATTTACATTCCTCCCAACAGTGTAGAAGGGTTCCCTATTCTCCACATCTTCTTCAGCTTTTATCATTTGTAGACTTTTTGATGATGGCCATTCTGATTAGTATGAGGTGAAACCTCATTGTAGTTTTGATTTGCATTTCTCTAATAATTAGTGATGTTGAGCACCTTTTCATGTGCTTTGTAGCTATCTTTATGGAGAAATGTCTATTTAGGTCTTTTGTGCCCCCTCCTCCTTTTTTTACTGAGCCAAATAAGCTGTTTGTATATTTTGAAGATTAAGCCCTTGTTTGCATTCTTTGCAATTATTTTCCCCCAGTCCGTAGGTTTTTTCACTTTGTTTATTGTTTCCTTTGCTGTGCAAAAGTTTATAAGTTTGATTAGGTCCTATTTGTTTATTTTTACTTTTATTTCTTTTGCCTTGGGAGACTGACCTGAGAAAACATTGCTATGATTTATGTCCAGGAATATTTTGCCTGTGTTGTCTTCTAGGAGTTTTATGGTATCATATCTTATATTGCAGTCTTTAAGCCATTTTGAGTTTATTTTTGTGTATGGTGTGAAGAACTGTTCTAACTTCATTGATTCAGCTGCCTGGCTTTCCAAACACCACTTGCTGAACAAACTGTCTTTTCTCCATTGTATAGTCTTGTCTCCTTTGTTAAAGACTAATTGACCATCAGTGTGTGGGTTATTTCTGGGCTCTCTAGGCTGTTCCTTTGGTCCATATATGTTTTTGTGCCAATACCACACTGTTTTGATTATTGTATGTTTGCTGCTGCTGCTGCTGCTGCTAAGTCACTTCAGTCGTGTCCGACTCTGTGCAACCCCAGAGACGGCAGCCCACCAAGCTCCCCGTCCCTGGGATTCTCCAGGCAAGAATGCTGGAGTGGGTTGCCATTTCCTTCTCCAATGCATGAAAGTGAAAAGTGAAAGTGAAGTCGCTCAGTCATGTCTGATTCTTAGCGACCCCATGGACTGTAGCCCACCAGGCACCTCCGTCCATGGGATTTTTCCAGGCAAGAGTACTGGAGTGGGGTGCCATTGTCTTCTCTGTTGTATCTTTGCAGCATTGTCTAAAGCTGACGTTTTGAGAGGCAAAGTAATCCTAAGGGATAGAATCATTTCTGGAAACATGGCAGACTAGAAAATCTGAAATCTCTTTCTCTACAAAGTTCATGGAAATACTGGGTAAAATACACCAAAAAAAAAATTGTTTTCAACTACATAGTTGAACTTGGAAAAAAGGAAAGAAATTGCTAAGGTCCAGAAGTGAAGAAAAAGTGAAGTGAAAGAAAGTGAGGAGAAAGCTGAAAACCAGTAACCAAGTAGTCTATTTTCCCAGGGTCACTTTGGGACAGGAGTTAAGACCTAGGAACTGAGACGCTGTAGGGAGTCCAGAATCTCAGAAGGCTACAATCTCAATGAAAGGGAAGGGTAAAAACCAATCCTGTTGGCAAAAGGAGATTGATTCATTTATTCACTCACTCATTCATTTTGGAAACATTGCTATAAGCTAGGCTTATATTCTAGGCTCTTGGAATACAGTGACAAAACAATTACAAATCTCTATCCCTGGGGAGATAATATTCTGGTGGGGAAGAGACAGAATATAATTAATAAACATGATAAAAGGAGATAGGTTTATGGAAAAAAGAGAACAGGGTAAAATGGATCAGGGGTAAGAAGGAAACCACCTGTCTTGGCCTGGACTCTGAGATGAAAAAGAATCTTCTCTTGCAAGTTCCTGACCGTAGATCTGCTTTCAGGAGGTGCTGGTGCTGTAACTGACGTTCATTTTTTGCATGATCTGTAAGCACTACAGCAAGTAACCGACATAAATTGACCCAAGGTTTTTCGTGTCTTTCTTCACCATTCTATGTGAGAAGATCTGCTTGACAAAAACAAAACAGAAAACCCTCCACCCAAGCTGCCAGGTGTTCATAGATAAAGCCTAGGCAAATTTAAGCTCACAATAAAAAACATAAAACTGTTAATGGCAGATTTAAGATTCAATTCAGCATCTATTTGATGCCAAATTCCATGCTCATAACTCTTGCCCCTACACACACCAGGGGCCACAGCATTTAGGTTCACAGAATCCTAGAGTTGGAAGCAACTCACCTACTCCAATTCCCTAACAATGCAGGACTTCTTTCTGTAACATGACACAGGTTATCATCAGCCTCTTCTTGAGTACCTCTAGGGAAGGAGAGCACATTCCTTGGATAGTGGGAGGCCTTATTCTAGAGGAAAAACAATTCTACCTAAGGAGACAGACAGGCTCTGTAAGCCTTCTGAGCCAGGAGATCTGATAGGATAATTAACCAGATGGATTTAAAGGCTTCTTATCTGTAAAATAAGAAGAGAATAAATAAAGTAAGAATTGGAGAAGGAAATAGCAACCCACTCCAGTACTCTTGCCTAGAAAATCCCACGGATGGAGGAGCTTTGTGCAGGCTACTGTCCATGGGGTCACAAAGAGTCAGGCATGATTGAGCGACTTCTCTCTTTCTATCTGTAAAATAAGATAAGGGGCTTATCCTGGGGCTTCCCTGGTAGCTCAGACGTAAAGCGTCTGCCTGTGATGCAGGAGACCTGGGTTTGATCCCTGGGTTGGGAAGATTCCCTGGAGAAGGAAATAGCAACCCACTCCAATATTCTTGCCTGGAGAATTCCATGGACAGAGGAGCCTGGTAGGCTACAGTCCACGGGATCGCAAAGAGTCAGACACGACTAAGCAACTTCACTTCACTTATCTGTAAAATGGAGATATTGTCTCATAAGATCATGCTGAGGGTTAACAGAATAATGGATATAAAGGCTTACCAGGCACACACAATAGACAATGTTATTTTCCCTTGTCTTTAATGTCTAGATCTAAGTAATTGATTTAAATAATCAGCAAAAAGACCTACTCTGCTTTGCATTAACCAGATCACAGGCACTTATTGCCATGAGATTTTTTAAAATCCAAATTTTAGTGAGAGCAAATCTCATTCAGTTCCACGTAACAGTGCGGAAGAGTTTGTCATTAAAACAAACCATTGCTCATTTCTATTTGATTTTGAACCAATAGTGTCTCTGTATATCAAGGCCTCTTCTATTTCCAGTTTCCAGGCTATTGCTATCTATCCCATCTGGCCTGGGGTGAAGAGTAAGTCTGAGAAGTCTCTGAATACAGACCGAAGGTAAACTGCATTGTGAAGTTGCCTTTTCTTTTAATCATCCAATTTTTTTTTTTAATTTTTAGAAATTTCAAAAATAATTCTGCTGACTTTGGCTACTTTAAAAATTAAAGAATTATTTCAATGCAACACAATTCATCCACTTGTAGGTGTATAGTTTGGTTGGTCATTGTAGACAAAACCCACACTTGAGATAAAGAACTAACTCCCTCACCTCCAAGTTTCCCCTTTAGGCCTTTGGTTTTAAGAGAGATGTTGACAGGCTGGGATCAAGGGCAAGAAGTATTGAAGTCATGGCAAAGGCAGACCATCTGAAGGAATGAAGGGATCCATCGCCTCCCAGAGGAATGAAGGCTTATGGGGGATTCGGCTTCCCTGGTGGCTCAGTGGTAAAGAATCTGCCTAATTCAAGAGACCGGGATTCGATCCCTAGGTCAGGAAGATCCCCTGGAGAAAGAAATGGCAACCCACTCCAGTGTTCTTGCCTGGAGAATTCCATAGACAGAGGGGCCTGGCAGACTATGTTCTATAGGGTCACAAAGAGGTGGACATGACTGAGTGACTAACACACACATGGGAAATACATGCTACTGCTGCTGCTAAGTCACTTCAGTCGTGTCAGACTCTGTGTCACCATAGATGACAGCCCACCAGGCTCCCCCATCCCTGGGATTCTCCAGGCAAGAACACTGGAGTGAGTTGCTGTTTCCTTCTCCAATGCGACTCCATGGACCACAGCCTACCAGGCTCCTCTGTCCATGGGATTTTCCAGGATTTTCCATTGCCTTCTCCGGGGAAATATATCAGCCTTCAAATATTTGAAGAGCTGCTATACAGAATAGAGTACATTTAGTGTGTAGCTCAGAGGGAGCCGTGAGGACTCAGGGGCAGAAATGAGAGATATTTTGATTCAATATAAAAAAAACTTCTAAAAACAATGTTATAACAACCATTTACCTGATGAAAGTAAGTGAGACTCAGAGTTAAAAATGAATTCCTCAAGGTTTCTTGGTGGTCCAGTGGTTAAGAATCCACCTGCTAATGCAGGGGACATGGGTTCAATCCCTAGCCCAGGAAGATCCCACATGCTGCAGGGCAACTAAGCCCATGTGCCACAACTACTGAAGTCCACACACCCTAGAGCCTGAATTCCATAACAAGAGAAGAGAAGCCACATCAATGAGAAGCCCACCTATTGCAACTAGAGAGTAGCCCCTGATCACTGCAACTAGAGAAAGTCTGACGGCAGCAATGAAGACCGAGTGCAATCAAAATAAATAAATTCCTCTAGATCAAACACTCAGTAAGTGATGGCGTCAGAATTTGAATCCAGGTGTTCTGATCTTACATTCAGATCTTTCCCCTTCTACTGTCCACTTTGGAAGACATGTAGGAGGCCCAGGTAGATGTGAAGGTGGAGATGACCTGATATGAACTAGCTACTCAGATGTTTGTCATTGTTAACCATTTACCCTCTGGCTCCTGCCGTGCCTTCACCTGAGAGCAGCCAAGGCCCAGCAAAGACAAGAGGCGATTTTGGAATGTAGGCGGAGGAGGGCGAGGCCACCCTGTCCTCAGCCCGTGGTTCCCTTTGCTTCACTGCTCGGAGCAATCTCTTGCCCTGATTTCCAGTGTGGGCTGAGGAGCCAGGTCAGTGAGAAGCCCAGCACTGGGTCTGCCTGTGTGGGTGCTGCTGATAGGGATCAGCTGCTTGGGGCTAGGGGCTGAGCTCAGGATGCCACTGTGCTTCCCAGGCGCCGGCCCAGGAGCTCGTGGAAGTGCCTCCACCTGCCCAGCAGGGCTTGCCTGAGAGGTTCTGAGCGTGGACGGGGAAACCAGTTGTCGGAGAAGAGAAACAGAGCACCCTCAGGTGAGACAGAGAAAGAGAGGAAAGAGTGTATGAGGAGAGCAAAGGAGTTGGGAAATAAGAGCAGGAGCTTTACTGGCTCAGCTTCCAGCGAGCCTGCAAAGGAAGAACGCCAGGCGGAGAAGAGGCAGGATGGGCGCACAGGGAGCTTTGCTCCTTTTACTGGGACTCCTTGGCCTGTGGCCTCCTATGGGTGGAGTGCCACAGGCACTGCTCCCCGGGAAGATCTCAGGGTGCTCAGGTGCTGGTGGTCAGCCCTGCCACTGGCCCGGGGGACAGCAGTGGCTCTGAGGCTTGGGTATTGCTTGGGTGTGACTGAGGCATCTGCTGAGCGGAAGGCCCCTCCCCCTGGCTGGCCTCCCCTCCCTGCTCTGCACCCCTCTCTAGGCAGGTGGGCCTGAGCCTTGGGTTTGCTGAGGGTTTTCCAGGTTTGCCCAGCTCAGAGCCCAGCCAGCTGACAGCAAGCTGGACAGAGGTCATTTGAACTCAGACCACACATCCCTGTTAAATATATCAGCTTTTAAATCAACCTTTGTTCAAAGTCCAGTGAGTTCCAACTAGAGCTCAGCAGCAGAGAGAGAACCGCCTGGTGAGGCCAGTGGCTCTTCTTCCTCCAGGACCTAGGTAAGAACTGACTTGGGGTCCCTGTGACTGAGGGCCCTGACCACCTAGGCCCAGACCCCCTTCTTTCTTTTTCTTTTTCCATTTCTATGCAGTAGCTGGCTGTCCAGGGCAGAAGAGAGCCTGGTGGGGAAGAAGCCAGGCAGGCCCCATTGGTGATGGTGGGATTGGGGGATGAGGGATTCTCTACACTCTGAGGTTCTCTGTGCATGAGACACCCGGGCCCTCACAGGCTGGGGTCTGCTTCACAAGAGAACAGGTAATCTGACCCTCAGAGCAAGGTTTCCCAGGGTTGCACGGGCATTTGATGTGTAGCCGGAGGGAGGGAGACAACAAACTTCACAGATTTCCAGGGAGATTCTTTGTCTCCCAGACCTTCCCAGTGTTCAAGGGCTTTGGGTAGTAGAGATTTTCTTTTGGAAGCAGCCGTTAAAAGACACAACCTAATAACTTTCTCACTGGATAATAAAAATGCTTTTTATCACGTTATAGCTCTGAGAAATGAGAAAAGTCAGTGGATTTTTAGGCTGACTGAATTTTAAAACAGATCCCCAAACTTTACCCTCTGGAGTGTCTAGTTCTTTGGATCTTGTGAGGCCATGAAAAATCTTTTTTTTTCCTTCTGCAACATCCCTTCAGATGATTCTTGTGGGAAGGGACGTTTGGGAGCCACTACTTAGTAACTTATTTCCTAAGCGGAAGTGGTCAAGAGACTGTCAAGTGTGACTGTCGTCTCGGGGCTCCCCAGCAGAGGAGATTCCTGGTCTGGGCTGGCTCTGCAGGAACACACACCTCCTTAGTCAGTTGCTGCAACGTTGCACCCATGAGTGAACTCTCAGTCCCGTTTCCAAAAGGCACAGGGGCTCTTTGTCTTGGGCCATGGTTGTCTAGTCATCTGGAGTCACGTGTTCTTCCCTGCAGCAAATAACTCCAGGACTTTGAGTCTCTGTGTTATGACAAAGTAAATTGTTCTTATCTTTGACTCTTTTGTTTGTTCTTTGCACCATAAACTATGAAGTTGCTAGTAATGATGTCTTCCTTTCATAGACCACTGGTTAGACAACTCTTTCTCATCCCAGGGAAGGAACATGGGACTGGAATACAAATAACTTGGGCTTTGATTCAGTTGTTAGTGACAGGCCATTAGACAAGTCCCTTTGCCAACTGGAGCCTCAAGTTTATTGCCTATCAAAGCCTCTCATCTTTTCCCCAAAGCGGTATTGAAAATAAAATTAGAAATATGTGTTCAAGCATAACCACAAATGTGGTTACATTTCAAATATGTGTCTCCAAAGGCCCTGTGGAGCAGTAGGGCAGCCTTGCTGTCAGCTGGGAGATCTTGTGTTTTAATCTCGTTGAAGTGTTAGTGGCTCAGTGTGTCTGACTCTTTGCGACCCCATGAACTGTAGCCCACCAGGCTCCTCTGTCCATGGGATTCTCCAGGCAAGAATACTGGAGAGGGTTTCCATTTCCTTCTCCAGCAGATCTTCCCAACCCAGGGATCAAACCCGGGTCTCACGCATTGCAGGCAGACTCTTTACCGTCTGAGCCAACAGGGAAGTCCTTAAGAAATGTGGAACGAATTTGCATATCATCTCATTGAGTCTCTGTTTACTCATCTATCAGTAAGGGGCTGAGACTAGATGATTGCTGGTGTCCTTTTCAGCCCCCCAAATATGATAGATAACTGGAGCTTTGAAGGCTGGCTCCTGCTTGTCATTTGGGTATGAATGGAAATGTTACCTTCCCAGGAATGGCTTTTTTTTTTAAGGAATGGCTTTTATTTTATTTATTTATTTAATTTTAATTTTTTTTTTCATCTCAGGTGTAGGAATGGCTTTTAAATTCAGCTTCCTCCTTCCACCTCACCACCAGATCTCATCATTTGTAGTCTTTATCATCAGAAATCATCTTGTTTACTTTTTGTCACCTTTGGCAGATGTTAAGCTCTAGAGAGCAGGCGTCTTGACTTTTGTGTTACCTGCTCTTAGAACAATACCTGGCATAGAGTAGATGCTTAGCTTCACCGATAAATGGAAATTAGTGTGGCAGGGAGAGAGCTGCAAGAAGAGAGTCAGTATGTTTGGATAATGCTTTTATCAAGGAGGAGGCTGAAGAATTCTGATACTCTCAGGCACTTAAGGTCCTTGCCTGCGTGTGTGCCAAGTCACTTCAGTCGTATCCAACTCTGCGTGACCCATGGACTGTAGCCTGCTAGGCTCCTCTGCCCATGGGATTCTCCAGGCAAGAATACTGGTGTGGGTTGCCATGCCCCCCTCCAGAAGATCTTCCTGACCTAGGGGTTGAACCTGTGACTCCTGTGGCTCTTGAATTGGCAGGCAGGTTCTTTACCACTAGTGCCAGCTGGGAGGCCCTTAAGGTCCAAAGTCTGATGGAATGGGAATGGAAGTCTCTGGACATCTTGGTTAAGTGATTTTCACATTTGTTGCACAGGAATTTGATGAGAGTGGCAAGGGAGAGCTAGAACTAGACATATTTTCCTAAAGGGCTCAGCATCTCCTTTCCTTGGCCCTTCATGATAATCTCTTTGCCTGGTGAGCATCATCACTAAATGATTAACTATTAGAAACCTGAATTACAGAACAGATGTGTTCTTACTCTCATGAGGAAATGAGGAAATTGCTTATTTCCTCATCCGTCAAATGGGTGTAATGGAACCTAGTTCCTAATGTTATGAGAATGAGACTGGAGAAGCATATTGCCTCTTGCACCTTAAGTGCTACTGTTCTGATGGTCATCAGTCATGATGGCCATGACCCCAAGGAAGGAAGGAACCCAGGCAGTGGGGAGGAGTTTTGATAAATATGAAAGATAGCTCCTACTCAACTCCATGGCAGCTGTGATCTGAGATTCACCATTTGTGAACATGTGTGCTTGCTTAGTCACTAAACTGTGTCCAACTCTTTTTGCTACCTGATGGACTGTAGCCCTTGAGGCTCCTCTGTCCATAGGATTTCCTAGGCAAGAATACTGGAGTGGGTAGCCCATTCCTCCTCCGGGGATCTTCCCTGCCCAGGGATCGAACTTGCATCTCCTGCATTGACAGGCAGACTCTTTACTGCTGAGCTACCAAGGAAGCACCCCCCCTCCCGCCCCCCGCACCAGATTCGTGAACATGCCTCTGCTATTCCTTTTGCCTGGAATGCCTTCCTCCTCCTAATCTAACTACTTGGGTTCCTTAACGCAGCCCTCATGGCTGGGAGGCTGGGCAGATGGTGGGAGGAATCCAGATTCAGCTGAGTTTAAATCCAGATTCCACTGCTTATCCAAATAGCCTTGGAAAACCAACTTATATTTTCAGGGACTTTTCTCTTGTGAAATGGACCATTAAGTGAGAGCTCATAAAATGTAACCTAGACTGGTGCTTGGAGCCTAGTAGGAGCTCAATAAATGTGTATAACAATTTTCTTTTCTAGTTGAAATTTAGAGGCTGGAGTGATTCCTTCAGACTGTAGTGGTCAGGCAAGGATTTGTATATGACCTATAATTTGAGCTTCCCTGGTGGCTCAGATGGTAAAGCATCTGCCTGCAATGTGGGAGACCCGGGTTTGATCCCTGGGTTGGGAAGATCTCCTGGAGAAGGAAATGGAAACCCACTCCAGTATTCTTGCCTGGAGAATCCCACGGACGGAGGAGCACTGTAGGCTACAGTCTATGAGGTGGCAAAGAGTCGGACACGACTGAGCGACTTCACTTTCACTTTTAAAATTTGAACTGAGCCTTGAATACGGCTAGGTCTTTAGTTCATCCACTTGGAAAAAAATGTGACCTACTATAAATAAATAATTGGGGGTGGGGGCTGGAGGTGTTTCAGGCAGAGCATGTGGGGTGAGCAAAGGGCGGGCTGGGTGTGGGTGACTTCATGTGAGCCGAAAGGTGGCACTGAGGAGCAGAGGAGGATAGAGTTGGGCTTGATTATGTTGTGCCTCAAAGCCTGATCAAGGAGTTTGGACTTTTAGTTTCTGTTTTTCTCTTTTTAAGCTTTTTATTTTGTATTGGAGTTAACCAATTAACAATGTTGTGATATTTTCAGGTGAACAGCAAAGGGATTCAGCCATATATATACATGTTTCCATTCTCCCCTGAACCCTCCTCCCATCCAGACTGCCACATAACATTGAGCAGAGTTCCATGTGCTATACAGTACGTCCTTTTTGATTATCCATTTAAAATATATCAGTGTGTGTATGACCTTCCCAAACTCCCTAACTATCCCTTCCCCCTATCCGTCCCCACTTCCTTGCAACCAAAAATTTGTTCTCTGTTTTGTAAGTAAGTTCGTTTGTATCATTTCTTTTTGAATTCCACCTATAAGGGATGTCAAATGCTATTTCTCCTTCTCTGTATGACTTACTTCTCTCAGTATGATAATCTGTAATGGATTTTAGGTTCTTAAGTGTTATTTCTAGAGACTAACATGGTGAAAGAAAGACCAGGCAATTTGTCTTGAGGCAGTGACTGGGAGAGGCCAGAGGACTTTAAGTTATAGGGAAAAAAGCCAGGGGGCAGAAATGCAGATTCAAAAGGTAAGATACCTGCTTTGGGAGACACTCTCATTCTGGCCAATCCTCTGGAGAGTTTGGCTATTTTCAGGTACCAGTTCTGTCAGTAGCACAGAGTATCCTTTCTCCAAGGGCGACTCTTGTTTCCACATGATACTGACTTCGTCTCTCTCCCAACTTGCAGAACTCTTAGATCAGCAAGTAGAGTGGGGAAGGGCTTGACCAGGAGTCCTGTCTTCTAGGACAGAGTATCGTTCATGATGGGGG
>SJYA01000560.1:701054-716204 GCA_006410615.1 Neotragus moschatus | reverse complement strand
GATGGGGGGGGGGGGGCGGGGAAGGGGCACTCAGTGCCAGCAGGCCAAATGAATTTCAAGATAAGCAGATTCCATTCCTTATCATAAAAGAGAAACAAGAATCATTCACCAAGCCTCTGAGCACTCTTCTCTACTGGAACACATTTCATTAATTTCCCATACTTGAAATTTATGGCTGCCTAAGTCCAAAATCACTGTAGATGGTGATTGCAGCCATGAAATTAAAAGAGCTTACTCCTTGGAAGGAAGGTTATGACCAACCTATATAGCATATTCAAAAGCAGAGATATTACTTTGCCAACAAAGGTTCATCTAGTCAAGGCTATGGTTTTGCCAGTAGTCATGTATGGATGTGAGAATTGGACTGTGAAGAAAGCTGAGCGCCGAAGAATTGATGCTTTTGAAATGTGGTGCTGGAGAAGACTCTTGCGAGTCCCTTGGACTGCAAGGAGATCCAACCAGTCCATTCTAAAGGAGACCAGTCCTGGGTGTTAATTGGAAGGACTGATGCTGAGGCTAAAACTCCAATACTTTGGCCACCTCATGCGAAGAGTTGACTCACTGGAAAAGACCCTGATGCAGGGAGGGATTGGGGCAGGAGGAGAAGGGGACGACAGAGGATGAGAGAATTGGATGGCATCATCGACTCGATGCACGTGAGTTTGGGTGACCTCCGAGAGTTGGTGATGGACAGGGAGGCCTGGCGTGCTGCGATTCATGGGGTCGCAAAGAGTCAGACACAACTGAGCGACTGAACTGGAGACCAAACAGTAATCTTTACAGTGGGAAAGTACAGTTAGCAAAAACATATCTTGGGGCCCCACTTATTTTTCTATTTATGATACTAATTTAAAACTAATACACTTGAGTGTTTTGAATTTCCACACCTCTTGCTTTTTAAAGGAGGAATCCAGCTGGCTTAAATATAATCTGTAGCAAAGATATTGGATCTGCTCTAGGTAAAATATTTTGAAGAAGGATGAAATTTAATTGAATTTATCTCCTCCTTGCTTGCTTGAGACATCTGTCAATACCAACTGAGATACAATAGGATTTCTTTTCTGTTGTTGGAAGAAAGTGTCTCCCAAGGCTCTTAGGCAGGCTGTGAAAGAAGGCAGACATACCCGGCCCAGCACAGAAGCCCTTGATTAGGGCTGTCAGCTATAGAGGATTCTCTGATGGTCCATAGGTGCTGACATAACATCACCAGTCTCTACCAGTTGTAGTTTTCCAACAAAAGTCTGTGTTAGTCACTCAGTTGAGTCCGACTCTTTGTGACCCCATGGACTTGCCTGTCAGGCTCCTCTGAGCATGTAAGTCTCCAGGCAAGGAATATGGAATGAGTTGCCATTTTCTTCTCCAGGGGATCTTCCCGACCCAGGGATCGAATCCAGGTCTCCTAGCATTGCAGGCAGATTCCTTACCAACCAAGCCACCAGGGAAGCCCAACAAAAGTCTAGTGATTTCTTTGTCTAACTCATTACACAGAAATGCTGAAGGGGCAGCATCTCTCACAAGGGCATGATGTGTGGATATGCCTTGTTGAGCTTCCTGGGAAGGTTGCTTTCTCCTTGCTGAAGTTCAAAGTGTTTTGCAGACCAGCATGGAGTTTTAGGGTAAAGTGAGTAACATTCAGTTTGAATGTTAGCCGAGAGTTCCTGCCCTCTCTTCCCCTCATGCCTCAATGAAACGGAAATCATTTACTCTCTGGTTACATCCTAGGTTATACAAATATCCTCCTACAGTTGCAGTAACTAGGATTAAACATTATTCCCCACTATCATGCTCAGTTTTTGTTCTTTGAGTTTTTCACGCCTTGGGTGTTGGTTACATAAGCGCCTTGTAAGGAGAGGTTGTGTTTTCTTTGCAGTCTGACAGTGTCTGCACCATTGCTTCCTAACTAATTTCCTCTTACCTAAAATAGATGGAGTATCTATTTTATTCCATCTTATCTAGATAAGATGGTGGTTGGTCCAAAGCACTCATGACTGATGGTAGTAGATTATTGATAGAAAAATGCACTGCATCCTCGATTTGAGGAGAAAGACAAAGAAGACAGCACTGGGTATTTTCTTTCCTGACAGTTGTCACTGCACCTGGCTGTCACTGCTCACAGCCCCTTTCTGATTTCCCCCTCCAAGCAGAATGCTGTTCATCCCACATCTTTTCTCTAATCTTTTAGAAATCCAGTGATGTTGGTCCAGTGAGTGAACCTGTTCCCCAGTCACTCCCTGGTGACCACGATCATCCGCACCTCTGTATACTCCCTCCATCCATCTTCTCCACCCTTGTATAGTGGGTCGCTTGGCTGTTCTATCTTGTACTCACATCTGTTAGAACTCATTTTCTCCAGATGTTTGGACTCTCTGGCCAGCTTACCTCTGTAAAAGCTCCCCAGAATCTTTTAGCTCCTTAACACATGGCATTTGTTTCCATTTTGGTAATTCCCTAGCTTTCAGTCTTACATGATAGTTCTTAGGGAAATCTGAGTTCATTCAGTTCAGTTCAGTAGCTCAGTTGTGTCCGACTCTTTGCGACCCCATGAATCACAGCACACCAGGCCTCCCTGTCCATCACCGACTCCCAGGGTTCACTCAGACTCACACCCATCGAGTCCGTGATGCCATCCAGCCATCTCATCCTCTGTCGTCCCCTTCTCCTCCTGCCCCCAATCCCTCCCAGCATCAAAGTCTTTTCCAATGAGTCAACTCTTCGCATGAGGTGGCCAAAGTACTGGAGTTTCAGCTTTAGCATCATTCCCTCCAAAGAAATTCCAGGGTTGATCTCCTTCAGAATGGACTGGTTGGATCTCCTTGCAGTCCAAGGGACTCAAGAGTCTTCTCCAACAGCACAG
The DNA here is from genome assembly GCA_006410615.1 of Neotragus moschatus. Classification (NCBI taxonomy): domain Eukaryota; kingdom Metazoa; phylum Chordata; class Mammalia; order Artiodactyla; family Bovidae; genus Neotragus; species Neotragus moschatus. The sequence continues at coordinate 713,350 of SJYA01000560.1, read as the reverse complement.
TTCAAAAGCATTTGAGCTTGATTTCATGGGGGAATAAAATCTTCAGCCGACTTTTCAGCAGCTAAAACTTTGCAGAGATGGTCCAGAGTGAGGAGACAGAGAATCTCTGACCTGATGATCAAGAGGCCTGCTCATCCCTAGTCCATCGCTCAATCTCTTGTCTGCTTCACAAGGAAAATCAGAAACATTGCTCAAATGTCATCACAGGGAATGGGATTCCCATGGTCTCAGGACTTCCACCAGAGAGCAGGGAATATGGTTCACCTGGAGTGGTTCACCTGGAGTGGGCTTCTCTGCTCCAGACACTGTGCTTAGATTGCTCTAGACCATCCATCTTCTGTGATCTTGGCCCGGTGCACTGATCCATGTGCACTTCCTATTTCTGGTGTATTTCTATTTCCAGGTCAAAATTAAGGAAGCCACATATGTTCTCATAGCTAGCAAGTGGTGACAATGGAATTAAAAAGTGGGTTTGGCTTTAAAACTCTGGTTCTTTCTAATGTACTTTATCCAGACTAGAGTGCTCAGGGAAGATGGAAATAAAAACAAACTCCCTTCACATCACCCACTTTTTGTTACTGGAAACTTCTCTGTTCTAAACATTGTTTAAGATGACTTTTCCTATGTCAGCCGCTTAATTTTCAAAACTGTTCCCTCAGTCCCCTCTTCTACCCTCTCCCCATTCATCCGGCTCAGCCAGAAAACTGAAATAGAAGCTAGAGCTAGAACAGAAGCTGGAACACTTCATCTTTTCCATCACTCCACCTTTGTAGCTCAGTGCTGCATGTAGGCTCAGTTGTCTGACTCTTTGTGGCTCCAAGGACTGTAGCCCAAGAGGCTCCTCTGTCCTCAGAATTCTCCAGGTAAGAACACTGGAGTGGGTTGCCATTTCCTACTCCATCAGATCTTCCTGAACCAGGGATCAACCTGAGTCTCTTGTGTCTCCTGCATCAGCAGGTGGATTCTTGACCACTAGCACTACCTGGGAAGCCCTCATGCAGTTTCTCTTCCTCACAATTCACACCAGCCTCATAGTCTCACGTCTTAATAAATGCTGGGCTCATTGTACGGAGAAGGCAATGGCACCCCACTCCAGTACTCTTGCCTGGAAAATCCCATGGACGGAGGAGCCTGGTGGGCTGCAGTCCATGGGGTCGTGAAGAGTCAGACATGACTGAGCGACTTCACTTTCACTTTTCACTTTCACGCTTTGGAAAAGGAAATGGCAACCCACTCCAGTGGTCTTGCCTGGAGAATCCCAGGGACGGGGGAGCCTGGAGGGCTGCCATCTACGGGGTCGCACAGAGTTGGACACGACTGAAGTGGCTTAGCAGCAAGCAGCAGCAGGGCTCATTGTAAACATAGAAACCCTCACCTCCTAGCCGTCTGTTTTTAAACATGTCATGTTCCAACCTGGGGTAAAAGTGACCACTTTCTTCTTCTATTCTTGATGTCTTGGGTGGGCCAAAAAGTTTGAGTTTTCCCATAGGCTCTTATGGAAAATCCGGAACGAACTTTTTGATAAACCCAATACATAGTGAGAAAAAGCCATGAGAAACCATGCTGATTGGTCTTGTATAAATTCATGAGATCTATATTTATCTGTCTAATGAAAAAAATATATTTTGGCCTAAGTTGTTACTTAGAAATTTTTATTCAACGTGTTGCCTGTTTATAGTGAAACATGCTAATTTGGATAGCCTTTTTGCCAAGATTATAAACTGCCAGCCCAGGGGTCCAATTCTGTTTACTTTACATGAAGTTTTTTTACAACTTTGAAATAGCTGCCTGTTTTTAAATATGGGGACATTTCACATAAGTCTGGACTTTTGAGTTCTCTCGAGAGACAGGAAGATCCAGCACGCTGGGCTCTGATTTCCTCATCAGTTCAGTTCAGTTCAGTTGCTCAGTCATGTCCGACTCTTTGCGACCCCATGAATCACAGCACACCAGGCCTCCCTGTCCATCACCAACTCCCGGAGTTCACTCAAACTCACGTCCATTGAGTCGGTGATGCCATCCAGTCCTCTCATCCTCTGTCGTCCCCTTCTCCTCCTGCCCCCCAATCCCTCACAGCAGCAGGCTCTTTTCCAATGAGTCAACTCTTCACATGAGGTGGCCAAAGTATTGGAGTTTCAGCTTCAGCATCAGTCATTCCAATGAACACCCAGGACTGATCTCCTTTACGAGGGACTGGTGCAGTGGCCTTTGGAGGTAAATACTGCTAATCCACACTCCTCTCCTAGCCACCTTCACCGATTTATCAGTCTGGGGCCCAGTGGAGAATGCGGAGAATGTGGAATGGTCCACATTCTCAATGTCCCTCATTTGTCTCATTAAGTTGACCTTATCTTCCTCTTTGTCTCATTTTTCCCGCCTCAGTAGAAGTATTCCATCTCATCAAGGCCAAACCCATTTTCTATGCTGTCTGTATCATCCCTTGATATACAAATGTTAAAAATAAACCCATCCACTAACCCTACTTCCCCCTCAAACTGCTATCCCAATCCTCTCATGTATCTGTTTCAAGATGTATCTGTATTCCTTGCCTCTGTTATTTACTAGGGTTCACTTGCTTCTTAGTCCCTTATCTGCCCTGAACTTCCATTTTCTAAACTTGGTGGCATTTTCTGTTTTTATTCTCTTTACCTCCTAGCAGGGTTTTACACTGTTAACTATGTTGTCTTGAAATTCCTCTTTTAGATTGGACTGTAAAATCTTGGCCAACTGATGATTCTTTCGCAGTTTCCTTCTTGTCACCTAGATATCAGTATTACCCAAGGCTTTATCCTTGGCTCCCCTCCTTTCATGTTGTTACTCCCAGGCGTCACAGGAGCATTGCTGTGAGGATTCTAGGCCACCATTGCCCGAGCTCCAGGTCCACACTTCTGTCTACCTGTAGGATGTTCTGCCAAGTCCTCTGATTTTAAAAAATTTTTACCTTTTAAAGATTTATCTCCATATTTTTCTTCTAAGAGTTTAGAAGAAACAGTTCTAGCTCTTAATTTTTTCTTTGATTTTGAATTAATTTTTGTGTGTAAAGTGAAGTAGGTATTCCTTTTTTTTTTTTCAGTCCTCTGATTTAAAACCATCTCAAACTGACTTTGCCATATCATTCTTCATGCCTATACCATCTTTTAATGGTACAACTTATCTGTCAGTCACCAAGGCATGAACTTGTGGGTCTTTTTCTTTCTTTTTTTGACTTCTTCCTTTCTAACACTCAGCCCAAGTAGGCAGTGTTACTTGGAAGATGCATTAGTCTCCTAGCTGTCATAACAGAATACCACATAACAAAATCCCTTGTTGCTTAAACAGAAATTTCTTTCTTCACAGTTCTGGAGGCTAGAAGTCCAAAGTCAAGGTGCCAGCAGGGCTGGTTTCTCCTGAGGCCTCTGTTGTTGGTTTGCAGATGGCAGCCTTCTTGCTGTTTCATCATGTGGCCCTTTCTCTGCATATATGCTTTTTTGTGTCTTCTTATAAAGATGCCAGACTCACATTTTTGGACCTCTTTTAACCTTAATTATCTCTTTACAAGGCTCTATCTCCAAATAGTCATAAGGCTTCAACGTATGAATTTTGGGAGTGAAACAATTGAGTGCATAACGGACGGGGAGTCTAAAGCTTGAAGCAGAAAAAGTATCAAGGGTGAAGTGTTAGTCACTCAGTTGTGCCCAATTCTGGGACCCCATGGACTTCAGCTCACCAGGCTCCTCTGTCCATGCGATTTTCCAGGCAAGGATATTGGAGTGGGCTGCCATTTCCTTCTGCAGGGGATCTTCCCAACCCAGACATCCAAGCCAGGTCTCTTGCACAGCAGGCAGATGCTTTACTGACTGAGCTACAAGGGAAGCCCAGGAAAAAACTGAGCAAGAGTGATAAGTCCAGGGAAAGTATACCATTTGTGGGGAAGCAGACAGAATGAGAAAACAACCACAGAATTAGGGTGTTCTGGCAACTCAGAGCAGAGAGGAGTCAGAAGCACAGCTGTGTTCACATTGGGCAGTGACCTCAGAAGACAGAACTGTGCACGTACCTCTCTGTGCAATCTCTGGAGGAGAGGATTTTGATCGGGGGCCAGACACCAGGCTTGACCCCTGGAGCTTTTTGTGTCACAGAATTTTATTAAAGTATGAGAGAGAGAGAGAAAGCTTCTGACATAGACATCAGAAGGGAGCAGCAAGAATGGCCCCTTGCTAGTTTTTAGCTAGGTGTTTATGTCTGTCAGAAAGCTGTTAATCAGATAAGAGAGACACCTCAGGCTGAGGGAGTTTCATCAGACCCCTCTCCCACAATATGAGTTTTATCTCCCGGTCATAAAACAATCGGAGAAGGCAATGGCACCCCACTCCAGTACTCTTGCCTGGAAAATCCCAGGGACGGCAGAGCCTGGTGGACTGCCGTCTATGGGGTCACACAGAGTTGGACAGACTATAGCGACTCAGCAGCAGCAGCAGCATAAAACAATTGATATGAATACTGGTTTGTTAAGCCATTATCAGCTCAAGGTTTGAGAAAAGAAAAAAAAAGTTAGCCTAAGCATAACCATTTTGAAGAAAGGCAGATTCCAAAGCAAATACATAGTTTCATTAACATAGCTTAAGAAGAACATTTCCATAAGAAAAATGCATTGGTTAGCTCAAGGCAGAATCAGGTGTAGTCCACACAGAATTAAAAGAAGCCTCTGTTAATTTTGTGTAAAGAAGGAAAAAAAACTGCCACTTGAAGTTTATCTCCTCCTGCACTTGGGGACCTCTGGCCTTCCTACCTGTTACCCTCTCAAATCCACAACAAAATTGTGCGTGAGTGAGGTACGCAGTAATTAGGGAGAGTCACAGGGACCTGGTGTGTCTCGTGGTCAGTGTAAAGAAGTGTTTTGCACACCTGTGTTGTTCTACCTGTCCTGTCTGAGGCCGTCTCTGTATGGAGAAACCTGAGAGGACAGGATTGAAGACTTAGTACCACATGTGGCTTAGTCCTCTCTCGTTCCTCCAGCTCTTTCACTTCTATTCTCAGGTAGAGGGGTGGGGTCAGGCTGCACGTGAGGAAGATTAGTACAACAGCCATCCCTCCTACCACCCGTGGAGCCCAACTCTGATCCTGTCCTTCCTCTGCTTATAAGCCTTGCTTGGTCCATGCCTGAGTGTGTGCTAAGTCGCTTCAGTTGTGTCCGACTCTTTGTGACCCTATGGACTGTAGCCTGCCAGGCTCCTCTGTCCATGGGATTCTCCAGGCAAGAATACCAGAGTGGGTTGCCATTCCCTCCTCCCGGGAATCTTTCTGACCCAGGGATTGAACCAGGCATCTCTTATGACTCCTGCACTGGCAGGTGGATTCCTTACCATAGCGCCACCATGGAAGCCCCTGCTTGGTCCCTGCTGACCACCAAACTAAGACCAGATCCCTTGGACTGTTATTAGAGGCCTTTACAGCCTAACTTGTCACCCATGACAAAAGGATGTATTGGCTGTTCTCCTGCTGGCTGTTCTTCAGTCATTTTGGGTTTTAGCTCTTTGACCATCCCCAAGAACTTTGCCACTTCCATGCCTGAGGTTCATACTATTCTTTGTGGCTAGAATATTCTTTTCCTACTTCTGTCCTACTGAAGTCCTACCCATCTGTTGTCAATGTCTATCTAAATCAAATCCTATGTAAATTGCGAAGCTTTCCTTAATTTGTCTCATGTTGTAGGTCTCATAGCATTTATACTCTCTGCTCATAGTGGTTGCTCATTCTGTACTAAAACTTTTCTTCACCCCTATTTAACTATAAAGTCCATGAGGATAGAGGTGTTGTTTTACTGTATTCCTTCAACCACTTAACAGTGTTTTGCATATCAATTCAGTTCAGTTGAGTCACTCAGTCGTGTCCGACTCTTTGCGACCCCATGAACCACAGCACGCCAGGCCTCCTTGTCCATCACCAACTCCGAGTCCACCCAAACCCATGTCCATTGTGTCAGTGATGCCATCCAACCATCTCATCCTCTGTCGTCCCCTTCTCCTCCTACCCTCAATCTTTCCCAGCATCAGGGTCTTTTCCAATGAGTCAGCTCTCCACATCAGGTAGCCAAAGTATTGGAGTTTCAGCTTCAACATCAGTCCCTCCAATGAACACCCAGGACTGATCTCCTTTAGGATGGACTGGTTGGATCTCCTTGCAGACCAAGGGACTTGCAAGAGTCTTCTCCAGCACCACAGTTCAAAAGCATCAATTCTTCGGTGCTCAGCTTTCTTTATAGTCCAACTCTCACATCCATACATGACCACTGGAAAAACCATAGCCTTGACTAGATGGACTTTTGTTGGCAAAGTAATGTCTCTTCTTTTTAATATGCTGTCTAGATTGGTCATAGCTTTTCTTCCAAGGAGCAAGAGTCTTTTAATTTCATGAATGCAATCACCATCCACAGTATGAGGCAAATATTTGTGGCATGGATTTATGAAATCAGATTTGGGGCAATATGTCTTCTTGATGTTCAGTAAAATTTTGAGGGATCTTTGTTCATGTTCCCAAACAAGTTGCATGTACTCCAGGATGCTCATTGGAGAATCTAGTTGTTTGGCCTCAGACAGGAATGGAACTTGGGTTTCCACCCATTGGATGCTGGAGAAAGAGAAATGGCCTCAACTCTTTTGAAAACATTATTTCTTTTGTCTGTACTGGGTCTTTGTTTCTGCACGTGGGCTTTCTCTAGCTGAGGTGAGTGGGAGCTACTCTTTACTGTGGTGCTTCTCATGGTGCTATCTTCTCTTGTCACAGCGCACAGGCTCTGAGGCAGGCAGGCTTCCGCAGTTGTGGCATCACAGCACGTGGAATCTTCCTGGACAAGGGGCTGAACCCCTGTCCCTGCATTGGCAGGCGGATTGTTAACTGCTGAACCATAAGGGAAGTCCCAGCCTCAACTCTTAAGGTGGTTAGGTTTGGGGGGCTGGAAAGGGTCCCCTCAGACTTAATTCACAGAACAAAGAGCCTGTGGGAGCTATTAAAGTTTGATTTCATCTGCTGGATTCTGTTTGCCTGGGTCAGAACTGGAATGTGGTGGGAAGCAGAGGCACAGGCTTTAGGTTGCCACACACTCCTGTGCTGCAGGTCAGGCGGAGTCGTGGGCACAGCGGGATCCTGAGAACCTCTCCTAACGAGGCTGCCACCTTGGTTTCTCAAGTTGAGTAAAGGTGAGCTCAAGGTAGCTGTTAATAGTTCACCCAGCCTTGACATTCTTCTCTGACCTGTGAGCGTGTTATCCCAAGGCTGAGGGGGAGAGAAGGGGAGCTGGGAGCAGAAAGAGTGGTTTGGAGCATGAGCTTGTTAAACTCGCGGGGATTCTAAACATGCCCACGTTCCAGTTTCAGGCCTGGACTGAGTCAGTAGATCTGAGGTGGGGCCTAACTGAGCATCTGTTTTTATGTCTCTGTTAGTGATTCTGAGGGCCAGCTAGGATTGAGATTAAATATGTTAAGGTGATTTGTGAGGATTAAATGAGATCATGTAGCATGCCTGAATATAGCATGGTGAATTTTAAACAGTAATGTGATTTTAAACGGTCTATGGATTTCTGCTAACCACTGAGTAAATCTGTCCTGTCAGAGGAAACCAGCTGCTGCCTTTGGGCAGACAACTCCCAGGACTGAGGAGATGAATGAAGATCCTCTAATTCTTGCTGACTTCACTTTTCCAGGAGTTATCTTTTCCTTCCTTTTCTTCCTCAGAAAAATTTGCTCTTTCCTGGCTTGTGTTTGATCTGATCTGTAGCAGTTTGGGGATTCTTTTTTTAAAACTTTTATTGGAGTATAGTTGATTTATAATGTCTTGTTTGTTTCAGGTGTATAGCAAAGTGAATCTTATATACTTGTATATATAATATACATATCTGTTCATATATATATACATAAAGTATGTAATATATCCATTCATTTTATTTATATATATATAATATATCCATTCTTTTCCCATATAGGTTATTACAAAACATTGAGTGGAATTCCTTGTGCTATACAGCACGTCCTTATTAGTTATCTATTTTATATAAATGTATATATATATATTTATATATAGTAGTGTGTATATGTCAGTCCCAATCTCCTTATTCATTACTTTCCCTCATTTTCCTCCTTTGGTAACCAAAAGTTTGATTTCAAGATCTGTGAGTCTGTTTCTGTTTTCAGGATCCTTTCATAAAATAATACCTGGAAACTAACAGGAGTTAGATAACTGCTTTAGAGTAGGAAGTAATTCAGAAAACCCTGTTTCTTTTTGCTTTGTGTTATCAGGTTCCCACTGATCTTGAGATGCTCACATATTTCTCAGGAGACAAGGGATTTTGATAAACTAAGTACCATTTAAATTCCCTCATTTCTAGTCCTCCCCTGCACTGAGTGGAAGTGGGGGCTTAGAAGCATTTACACCCATGGTATTTTTTAACTGGGCCTTTCTACTTGCAGCAACTATCACAGAATGGAGGGCTTTCTGAGGCGCCAGTGACAAGGCAGCGGGGCTTCACTGCTGGCGATCCCGCTGACCTGGGGATCAGTTAAAGTGGAATCTCACTCTTTTCACCAACTAGCCTTGTCGGGGGAAGTCCTGCAGGTGCTAGATGCAAACACACAAACTAAGGGGAAATGAGGCTTCCTGCTAGCCTTGGCCAGCTAAGCTGAGCCCTTCTGGTGGTTTGTCTCACTTTTGTGGTCATGATCCTCTCAGGTGCAGCTCCTGCTCAGACTTGCGGCTCCATCCGGCCCTGCCGGGAGGGTGGGTGTTCCCCTGGGACCAGGAATGGGCCCATGTTGATGGCTGCCTGGACCTGGGAGACCTTTGCCTGCCTTGGCCTTGGAAGACTCCCCTGAGTCCTNTTGTGGTCATGATCCTCTCAGGTGCAGCTCCTGCTCAGACTTGCGGCTCCATCCGGCCCTGCCGGGAGGGTGGGTGTTCCCCTGGGACCAGGAATGGGCCCATGTTGATGGCTGCCTGGACCTGGGAGACCTTTGCCTGCCTTGGCCTTGGAAGACTCCCCTGAGTCCTACCAGATATTTCTCTCCTGTGGAAAATCACCTGGTGGCTTCAGTTCTTTCTCTGGCCACCTTCATAGGGCCTACCTGCCCTCCTCCTTGCTGTCATTACCTAGCCTTCCTAACTTCTAAGATGTACCTGCATTTTCTCCTTGACCATGGACATATTATTCCCTTTCCTGGTGGCAATGATCTAATCCTTTTAGAAGGTGGGGTCTAAAGGTACAATTAATAATTAAGTTTGATTAAACAAAATCTCTTTGGCTCTTACCTGGAGTCTTTTCTACCTACCAGCTGGCACTTTGCTCTCCTTCCCACAGATAAGCAACTTTGTTGCCAAGAATTGACTTTTCTCAGAGCTCAGAACTGGTTAGCGCTTTCTTTAATTTCCAGTGCTTTATTTTGGCTATTTAAACTGGGGAATAAAACCCACTGAGCGTTTGATGGACTCCAGTTTCAGACGATTGTTCATATGATGTTGCAGAAATCCGTGAGCCTTCACTAATTACATATCTATCTACCATAGGGCTCTGATTCCTGTATTCTCAGGCAGTGGAAGATGCGGGTAGGGGACTAAAGAAACAGGATCTTTGTGTGTGTTTTTAAAAAATCATTACCTTTACTTGTTTTTAATTTAAAAAATTGAAGTATAGTGATTTACACTATTCTGTTTCAGGTGCACAGCATACTTTTTCAAAATTTTAATAGTCTATACTCCATTTAATGGAGTAGGAAATGGTAATCCACTCTAGTATTTCTTGCCTGGGGAATTCCACAGATGGAGGAGCCTGGCAGGCTACAGTCCATGGGGTCTCGAAGAGTCAGACATGACTGAGCAACTGAGCACGTACATACTCCATTTAAAGTTACTATAAAATATCGGCTGTATTTCATGTGCTGTACAATATATCCTTGTAGCAAATTTACTTTATGCACAGTAGTTTGTATCTCTTAATCCCTGAGCCCTGTCTTGCCCTCTCCCCTTCCCTCCCACCACTGGTAAGTACTAGTTTGTTTTTCATATCTGTGAGTCTATTTTTGTTTTGTTATATTCATTTTACTTTTTAGATTCCACATATAAGTGATAATATATAGTATTTGTCTTTTTCTGTCTGACTTATTTCACTAAGCATAGACCTTCCAGGTCCAGCCATGTTGTTGCAAAATTTCATTCTCTTTTGTGGCTAAGTAGTTTTCCATTGTATATATGTACCACATCTTCTTTATCTGTTCATCTGTCCATGGACACATGGGTTGCTTCTGTATCTTGGCTATTGTAAGTAACAGTGCTATGAACATTGGGGTGTGTATCTTTTCAAATTAGTGTTCATTTTCTTTGGGTATATACCCAGGAGTGGAATTGCTGGGTCATATGATAATTCGATTTTTAATTTTTTGAGGACTCTTTGTACTGTCTTCCATGCACCCGTTTACATTCCCACCAAGAAGCATATGAGGGTTTCCTTTTCTCCACATACTCATCAACACTTGTTAGCTGTGGTCTTTTTTATGATAGCCATTCTGATGAATGTGAGGGTATGTCTCACTGTGGTTTTGATTTGCAAGAAAAGGAGGAAGAAACAGGAAACAGTACTTTAAAAAATTTCTTAATTAGGAGATAATTGCTTTATACTGTTGTATTGGTTTCTGTCATACATCACTGTGAATCAACCACAGGTATACATATATCTCTGCCCTCTTGAGTCTCCCTCTCACCCCCAACCCCATCCCACTCTTCTCAGGTCAGAGCACCAGGTTGAGCTCCCTGAATCATATAGCAAATTCCCGCTGACTGTCTACTTTACATATGGTAATGTATCTGTTTCAGTGCTACCCTCTCAATTCACCCCAGCCTCTCCCTCCCCCACTGTGGCCACAAGTCTGTTCTCTATGTCTGTGTCTCCACTGCTGCCCTACATATAGGTTCATTAGTACCGTTTTTCTAGATTCCATATATATGCATTAATATATGATATGTGAGGAAACAGCATTTTTGAATTCAAAGGTCCTTCCTAGCTCAGCCCCAGGTTCCAGAGTCCCAGGCAGGCTCATAGTGGAGCAGTGACAGTCTTGCTAAAGTGACGGATCCCAGCCCTGCCTTAGGGGCCAGTGTAACACCAGGTTGTGGACCGGACCCACCAGGACTGGATCTGTACCAGAGCCCAGTCCTCTTGACTCCTAGCTGAACCATCTCCACAAGATGGCAAAGGAGACAAATAGTTTCAGGGCACTATGTAAGTCCAGGCTTTGGAGATTTTGATTGGCTTTCTGCATTGATACAGTTGAAAGTGTTAAATATTTCATCAGTTTGAGGTGGGCACCAGCATTAATCCTTTAGTGGTTGAATTGTGGGGAGGGCAAACAGAGTGAAAGGATGTAACCTGGGGCTTGGAGCAGTGGCTGTTTCCCCATCAATGTGGTAGCGTTTCTACCAGTATTTTTATCATTGTGAACTGGCTCGAATTCTCTGGGCTTCAACCATAGATGTTGAAAAGAAACTCTGATCTTGAACACCTGACCCTTCAAAGACATAAGTGCAGATCCGAGTAATTACTCTCTGTTTGAAACTTGAAACAAACAAACAAACAAACAAACCAACTTGAGATTTTGCCCAGAAAGGCATTTGTGTCTCCTTTTATTTCAGACTTTCAGGTCTCTGTTGAGATACAGGGAAGCTTTGCTCTTCTCCTCTCCCCAAACACTAGACTGTCCTGCTATCAAGGAGGTTTCACTTTCCATCCTTGAGAGAGTAGGATCCTGTGGTTGCTACTGCAGAGTGTGAGATGGCTGAATTTTAGGGATGGGTACCTTAGAAATGTGTGGCTTCCCTGGTGGCTTAGTGGTAAAGAATCTGCTTGCAATGCAGGAGACTCTGGTTTGATCCCTGGGTTGGGAAGATCCCCTGGAGAAGGAAAAGGCAACCCACTCCAGTATTCTTGCCTGGGAAATCCCATGGACAGGGGAGCCTAGTGGGCTACAGTCCAGGGGGTTGCAAAGAGTTGGACATGACTTAATGACTAAACAACAACTTTATTACTTTTTAAAAATTAATTTAATTGGAGGCTAATTACTTTACAATATTGTAGTGGTTTTTGCCATACATTGACATGAATCAGCCATGGGTGTACATGTATTCCCCATACTGAACCTCTCTCTCACCTCCCTCCCCATCCCATTCCTCAGGGTCATTCCAGTGCACCAGCCCTGAGCACCCTGTCTCATGCATTGAACCTGGACTGGCGATCTGTTTCACATATGATAATAAACATGTTTCAATGCCATTCTCTCAAA
>SJYA01000560.1:585783-699958 GCA_006410615.1 Neotragus moschatus | reverse complement strand
TATATGCATTAATATATGATATGTGAGGAAACAGCATTTTTGAATTCAAAGGTCCTTCCTAGCTCAGCCCCAGGTTCCAGAGTCCCAGGCAGGCTCATAGTGGAGCAGTGACAGTCTTGCTAAAGTGACGGATCCCAGCCCTGCCTTAGGGGCCAGTGTAACACCAGGTTGTGGACCGGACCCACCAGGACTGGATCTGTACCAGAGCCCAGTCCTCTTGACTCCTAGCTGAACCATCTCCACAAGATGGCAAAGGAGACAAATAGTTTCAGGGCACTATGTAAGTCCAGGCTTTGGAGATTTTGATTGGCTTTCTGCATTGATACAGTTGAAAGTGTTAAATATTTCATCAGTTTGAGGTGGGCACCAGCATTAATCCTTTAGTGGTTGAATTGTGGGGAGGGCAAACAGAGTGAAAGGATGTAACCTGGGGCTTGGAGCAGTGGCTGTTTCCCCATCAATGTGGTAGCGTTTCTACCAGTATTTTTATCATTGTGAACTGGCTCGAATTCTCTGGGCTTCAACCATAGATGTTGAAAAGAAACTCTGATCTTGAACACCTGACCCTTCAAAGACATAAGTGCAGATCCGAGTAATTACTCTCTGTTTGAAACTTGAAACAAACAAACAAACAAACAAACCAACTTGAGATTTTGCCCAGAAAGGCATTTGTGTCTCCTTTTATTTCAGACTTTCAGGTCTCTGTTGAGATACAGGGAAGCTTTGCTCTTCTCCTCTCCCCAAACACTAGACTGTCCTGCTATCAAGGAGGTTTCACTTTCCATCCTTGAGAGAGTAGGATCCTGTGGTTGCTACTGCAGAGTGTGAGATGGCTGAATTTTAGGGATGGGTACCTTAGAAATGTGTGGCTTCCCTGGTGGCTTAGTGGTAAAGAATCTGCTTGCAATGCAGGAGACTCTGGTTTGATCCCTGGGTTGGGAAGATCCCCTGGAGAAGGAAAAGGCAACCCACTCCAGTATTCTTGCCTGGGAAATCCCATGGACAGGGGAGCCTAGTGGGCTACAGTCCAGGGGGTTGCAAAGAGTTGGACATGACTTAATGACTAAACAACAACTTTATTACTTTTTAAAAATTAATTTAATTGGAGGCTAATTACTTTACAATATTGTAGTGGTTTTTGCCATACATTGACATGAATCAGCCATGGGTGTACATGTATTCCCCATACTGAACCTCTCTCTCACCTCCCTCCCCATCCCATTCCTCAGGGTCATTCCAGTGCACCAGCCCTGAGCACCCTGTCTCATGCATTGAACCTGGACTGGCGATCTGTTTCACATATGATAATAAACATGTTTCAATGCCATTCTCTCAAATCATCCCACCCTCACCTTCTCCCAGAGTCCAGGAGTCTGTTCTTCACATCTGTGTCTCTTTTGCTGTCTCTCATATAGGGTCATCGTTTCCATTTTTCTAAATTCCATATATGTGTTAATATACTATACTGGTGTTTTTCTTTCTGACTTACTTCACTCTGTATAATAGGCTCCAGTTTCATCCACCTCATTAGAACTGATTCAAATGCATTCTTTTTAATAGCTGAGTAATATTCCATTGTGTACATGTACCACCGCTTTCTTATCCATTCATCTGCTGATGGACATCTAGGTTGCTTCCATGTCCTGGCTATTGTAAACAGTGCTGCGATGAACACTGGGGACACGTCTCTTTCAATGCTGGTTTCCTCAGTGTGTACATACAGCAGTGGGATTGCTGGGTTGTATGGCATCTATTTCCAGTTTTTTAAGGAATCTCCACACTGCTCTCCATTGTGGCTGTACTAGTTTGCATTCCCACCAACAGTGTAAGAGGGTTTCCTTTTCTCCCACCCTCTCCAGCACTTATTGTTTAAACAAACAACTTTAGAAATGAGCATTATATGTTGATCACAAACAGCCTTATCTCTTGATAAAAATATCTCATCTAATGGTTTTTATTTTGAATAATTATAAGGACATGTTTAGAATTTTGTAGGATTTGGATGAAGATTCTCTATAAGTACTTCCAAATTTCAGAGGGATTTTCTTTCTTTTCCTTCAAGAGTTTGCAGGCCTATGAATTTGAGAGCTGATAGGAATCTAGGAGTAAGTTGGGACATAGGTGTGGATTCAAGTTGGAAAATGGAATCGATGTTTGTGGGATAGATGATCAGCAGAAAGAGAAGCCAAAGGTCAGAGTGAGAGGGACCACACACAGATGCCTGTGTGTGAGAAGCCCCACTCTGGTGCTGCCCTCTTCTCCCGTAACTCTCTACTTCCTCCCTTTCCTCCCAAAGCAGCATCTTCCTGGTGGCTGGTCCTGATGCAGTAGAGCAGCTAACACTCTCCCAAGTGTGGGTGGAAACCTTGGTGACTGTGTCTTCACTTTTTTCTGCCCTTGGTCCACAGTGGGGTGAGCTCAGCAGTGGGGTGAGCTCAGCCTTACATTTGGGCTCTTGTAAGACATTACTTGAAACACTGTTTCTTGTTTCCTTGGCTGCTTAGTCATTCACGCCCTTGGTGGCTTATCTGCCAGACTCTGCAGAGACCAAGTGAGGTAGCCAAGGGGTCAGAGATGGCCACCTGGAAACGCCATGCGTGGCTTCCAAGGAGCCTGGAGTGCTTTGTTATCTCTCTTTCACCACCTCCCACCCCATGCCCTGTGCAGTCTTCCGCTCCTGTGCTTCCAGGAGAGACAGATGGTTTATTCTGAGTTACTGGTGGGGAGCTGTGACGAGGGGGACATGAGGGTTTGCCCAGCAAGCAGTTGACCCAGCAGAGTCTAGCCTCTGCTTTATACACAACAGCAGTTCTGGCCTCTCAATCTCCTATGGAAAAAAAATTGCTTCCACCAGGAGGGGTTGGGGACCCCTGGCAGGAAAATTTTCTTTTAATTTTATTGATGTATAGGTGATATACTACATTGTATTCATTTCTGTTGTATAGCAAAGTGATTCATGTATACATATTTTTCATATTCTTTTCCTTTATGGTTTAGAAGGCTATGGCACCCCACTCCAGTACTCTTGCCTGGAAAATCCCATGGACAGAGGAGCCTGGTAGGCTGCGGTCCATGGGGTCGCGAAGTGTCAGACACTACTGAGTGACTTCTCTTTCACTTTTCACTTTCATGCATTGGAGAAGGAAATGGCAACCCACTCCAGTGTTCTTGCCTGGAGAATCCCAGGGACGGGGGACCCTGGTGGGCTGCTGTCTATGGGGTCACACAGAGTTTGACACGACTGAAGTGACTTAGCAGCAGCAGCAGTGAATATAGCTTCCTGTGCCTGGCAGGAATCTTACACTTAATGACTGGGTGACAGGGCTCCAAGCTTTTACACTTTTCCTTTCCTCATCCTATGGCCCAGGACCTCGATCCTACATGGAGTGAAAGAAGTAGCAGGATGGGTGGAAAAGGAAGGGGCTTAAGAAGGGAAAAACCTGACCTGGCAGTGGGGGCCCTCTCTCTGTGGGGGAATCCCTATTCCTCTATGACTAGAACTCCATGGTCCTGGAAACTACTTTGCTGTTTCCAATGTGTCATGTCAGCTCTAAGGTCTGGCTTCTCTGATTTTTAATTGCTTGAGGTCTTCCTTATCTTGTCACATCTCACCACTCTGACTAATTCTTCAGGTCTTAGAAAAGTCATTTCTCTAGGAAGCAGTACTTTATTCTTCCCACCTCATTCCTTGCTCTGTTCACTTATCACTCTGTTCTTCCCTAGTAGATCATTCACCACGTGTTTCTGTAAAAATATGTTCTCCCTGACACAAGAGGAAAAGTATAGATCTGTCTTGTCCACAGATTTATTTTCAATGCCTTGAACCTTGCAAGCTCTTCAGATATTTAAATAAAAGTGGACTTGGATTTTCTTAAAAATTTTAGGTAATATATTTGGAACTAATTTCTTTTGGTCATGGGACAAAAGGGAATTTGGTTTTGGAACTACTGAAATTAAAGCATCTGTGTCCAGTACGTAGCTGAATACAGGGGTCTGAAACTCAAGTGAAAGGTAATCTTTGGGGAGGAATAGATTTGGAAATCACCATCAAGTCCTGGAAGGTGACCTCCCATACCCCAGATGTTGCTACCTGAACAGCTGGGAGCTGGTGTGATCAGAAGAAAAGATGTATAGGAGATGGAGTACAGATTTCTCACCCCAGTTACTCTTTCTCGAGGATTCACCCATCTGGTTTTCATCACAGAAATGGCCTCCACCTTCAACCCCCGAGAATGTAAGCTAACCAAACAGGAAGGGAAAAGCTATGGCTTCTTCCTGCGAATTGAGAAGGACACTGATGGCCACCTGGTCCGGGTCATTGAGAAGGGTAGCCCAGCAGAGAAGGCGGGTCTCCAGGATGGAGACAGAGTTCTTAGGATTAATGGTGTCTTCGTGGACAAGGAAGAGCATATGCAGGTAAGTGGGACATTTGGAGTTCTTCAAGGATCTCTTTAGCCCCTATATTTCTGATGATTTTAGTTCCGGGTGTTAGTGGAGCTTTCCTGGCTGCCACTGGTAGGGCAGGACACCTTTACAGCTATACTCTGCCAGCTAATCAACTCTATGATTAACAAAGAACTGTAAAAGTTATTCCTAGGTTTGAATAGTGTCAGGTCTAATGTGCATTGCATATTTGCTATGTGAATGGGACTATACTAGGCAATTTCATATTCATTATTTTGTTAAATCCTTGGCACAACCCATGAGGTACCATTTCACAGTCGAGGAAGTGGAAGCTCAGACACCTTAGCTTGCTAACGTGTTCACACAGTGAACATATGGGAGTGTCTGACCTCACCCCGATTCTATCTGCCTCTAAGTGGGTGCTCCTTTCACTGTACTGTCTCCGCAGACTCAGGAGGACCTGCTGTGCTTCGGGGCAGCGTTCATCCCAGGAGACCTGTTCTAATAAAAGTTCCCTGGGCTGGGCTTGGGCTGCACTCTATAGAGTCCAGTGGTGCTAAAGGCCCAGCCTAATCTGTGCCTGGATCTTGGTGGGGCCCAGGTGGAGATGGCTGGGGGATGATCTGCTGACTACTCGGATGTCAGGGGTCAGTTGATAGAATCTGCAGAGTCAGATAGTGAGCACTGCTCTCTCACCCACAACCCCGGTGGTTGATAGAGGGTTATTGGTTAAAGTTAACCTTTTTCTTTCTTTCTCTTAGGTTGTGGATCTGGTCAGAAAGAGTGGGAATTCAGTGACTTTACTAGTTCTGGATGGGGATTCCTATGAGAAAGCTATGAAAAAGCAAGTAGACTTGAAAGCGTTGGGTCAAAGTCAGGAGTCGAGTTTGAACGATAAAAAGCCGCCCTCTGTGATGAATGGAGGAGCACAGATGTGGACGCAGCCACGGCTCTGCTACCTAGTGAAGGAGGGGGGTAGCTATGGATTCTCGCTGAAAACTGTCCAAGGTGAGCTTGAAGGTGGGGCAGGGACAAGCAGCTTTCTGGAAGAGAGACTGGTTATCTGTTAATGACTTCGTTGACTGTCAATTGCTACGGAGATTCAACAGCAGCCTCTCTCCCTTGGCCTTCCTTTGTGCAGCTGTGCAGAGGGATCAGGATGGTGGGCAACAGCACTGTGGAGAGACACTGGGCACTCCCGTCTCCCTGTGCTTATTAAGCTGAGTCCTCAAGGCCAGAGGGTTAGAGGGTTGATGCTTCTCTAGGAGTAAAGATGAAGGAGAGAATGGAGAATAAGAGGCAAGAAAAAGGAGGTTCTCTGTGAGCTACTTCTGAATTAGAATGATATCTCTTTCCATCTCTGAGTGTCCAAATGGTCACTTATTCGAAAAATCCTTGAGCACCTATTTATGTATCAGCTGTTGCCGCAGGCATGGCCAAGATCCCCACCCTCCTGTGGCATCAAGTAGTACCCTCAGCTGTGGCTATGCTTTGAGATGTCTCCCTGACCTCTAGCTGAGAGGTAGAGTGATTTGAGAAACCCCAACCCAACCATCAGAAAGTACTAGAAGTTCTGTTCCTAGAATTTCAGAGTTGCAGGCTGACCCATGAACAATTGCCCATGGTCTTCTTGGTTTCACTGGGATTGAGGTTGGAACCATAGCTGAGTCAGGGTTTTGGTTCCACCTCTAACGTTGCTCCTTCCCTGTTCTTTCTGTACTAGAGAGGCACTGGTGGTGGGTCATAATTTGCTTAAGTGATAAAGAGCTTCCTAGGTGGCTCTATTGGTAAAGAACCTCCCTGCCAGTGCAGGAGATGTAAGAGATGCATGTTCGATCCCTGGGGCGGGAAGATCCCCTGGAGAAGGAAATGACAACCCACTCCAGTGTTCTTGCCTAGAGAATTCCATGGACAGAGGAGCCTGGTGGGCTATATACAGTCCATGGGGTTGCAAAGAGTCGGACACGACTGAGCAACTAAGGCTTGGCTTGGAAAGAGCGGACCAATACTAAACATGGTTTCTAAGGCTTATTTAACCTGTTAGCAAGAGAAATAAACTAGCTATAAGAGATATCTCTTGAGTTTGTCAGTTGTTAAAACACACTGATATAGGTGGTCAAGGGAATCTTGGCATTTCTCAGAGGTTTATTATCAGTAATATGGTAAAAAAAAGAGAAAAGAAATAAATAAATTGCAGTTCAGACTCTATTCGTTTGGCCTTTGTGTAATGTCTGTGGTCAAAGGTTTAAATTAGCTTTATGAAGAAAATATTTTCTTCATGACAAACATATAAAAAGGTAACAGGAGAAATGCCAAGTATTTGAGAAAGCAGAGTTTAAATTATTTTTCTTTACAAATGGTTTATATAGTCATAATGAAGGTACCCTTTGCCTAGGCTGAAATATTAATATCTTGAAAGTACTGACAGCATTTCTTTAAGCACCTAAATCATCCTACCTGCTAATCCAGACTGACTGTATGTGTCTATGCTTTCCTCCCTTCCTGTGCCTGTTTTCTTTAGCCTGTGTCAGCGAGATTTATTCAGTCCACTGGGATGTGGTAGTTGGTGATAGTTTTAAAGAGGACAGAATAGAGCAAATGCCATCTAATTCTACAAATGCAAAGGAAAGGGAGTATGACACAGTGATGCTGAGTGGGCACGATTCGCTACTTCCTGGTTCAAGAGGCCAATGACACTTGAGATTCCTTCTTTGTACTTATTTGGGCTCAGAAATCCTATTCAAATCAATAAAAACCAACTGAGTAATGGCTGTGTCAAGTTTGTGCTATGAGCTCTAATTGTCATTCTGTATCAAAATCTATTTGAGTTGGGAGAAAACTCTTTGCTGTTAGACTTTCAGCGTAATGGAGCTGTGACACTTGTCTACCCCCTACTCTCCTTCAGGTAAAAATGGAGTGTACATGACCGATATAAAACCTCAGGGTGTGGCTATGAAAGCTGGAGTGCTGGTTGATGACCACTTGATTGAAGTGAACGGAGAGAATGTAGAGGATGCCAGCCACGAGGAGGTGGTTGAAAAGGTATATCCCAAAGGAGCACTTTCTCGTCTTTGACCTTCACTCTGCTCTCACTGGAAGTGACAGGAAGACAGGAATGGTAGTTTATGATAGGAAGACTGTGATGATGGGAAGCTAAACCTTTGTATTAAGAGCCAACAGACTCATTAGTGGTGTAAGCAGTGTTAACATAGGGTTTTGGAATGAGGCCTTTGCTAGTTTCATGCTGTCTTGAAGAAGAGTGTCCTAAAGAACCATTATCTTCTGGATCTTATGTGTAGTTTACTGGAATCACTCTCTAAACTTGTAATAAATTTGATCTTGAATCAATGTTACTAAAGTGTTTTAATACAAGCTGGAAGATGACCAGTGTGGGTGATGAATATCGAGTTACACATGGGGAGTATTTGATGTGTTATACCCCAAGTCTTATGCCCCAGCATGATTCCACATTGCATGGAAAACACTCAGAGGTTTTTCTTTGGGGTCATATGGAACCTTGAAAATTGACCAACTTTATCTTTTCTTGGTAGAATGGTATTTCAAAGTAGACCTTTACTTTCTTTTCCAAATTCCTTTCCTAGTCTTCACCTAAGTACCTTTCTGGGTTTTCTGAATTCTGGCTTTCACTTGGGTTCAGGTAGCATCTGTGTGGGTGACATCATACTTAACAAAGGGAAAAACAACTATATAAGGGAAGATAAATACCAGTGAGGTGGTACAAAACAGTATTACAGCTTAAGCTCAGGACTTACATCCCATATTCCTGTTTAATCTATAGACTGTGTGCCTCAACACAGAAACTTTCCTATTTCCCAGCATCTTTCTTGGAGACTGATGTTGGTCCTCACCTGTGAGTGTTGTTGCAGGTGAAGAAGTCTGGAAGCCGCATCACATTCCTGCTTGTGGACAAAGAAACTGACAAGCACCACAGCGAGCAGAAGATAAAAGTCAAGAGAGAAACAGCCAGTCTGAAACTGCTACCCTGCCAGCCCCGTGTCGTAGAGATGAAGAAGGGAAGCAATGGCTATGGTTTCTACCTGAGGGAAAGCCCAGAACAGAAAGGTAAGGCACCTGAAGGGCAGAAAACTTGGCAGTTAACCACTCAATTCTTTATCCCAGTCTGACTCCAGACTTCCATTAGGCCCCTCAGCCCCCCATCAGGGTATTCTTAGGTTTTCATAGCAGAATTATAAAGCAGAATTTTGGATCTGAAGTACCATGCCAGTAAATTGGCTCCCTGGGGGGGGGGGGGAAGCCCTAATTTGTAGCATGTGTTGTTTCGTTGTGGTGTAAATACTCCCACCGTGTCTGATTTCAAGCTACAACATGCTGTCATAGAACGCGAAGTTGAGAAGTATTCTCATGAGCTGGGGTGTGACAGCACCAACACCCCACTAGATCTGAGGCAGGGGTGTGGTGGGGATCTGGGACATGAATAGAACCAGGAGTCTTTCTGATTCCCTGTAATTCAATAAGAATTAAGGTCCTCCTACACAAGCTTAATACATTAGAAAAAAAAAAAATAGGTTCAGGCCATGAAAACTGTTATTCACCCAGAAGTTGCCATTTTCTTTCCATCACATATATTTACATTAATTTATGAAACATTAATTTGGCTCATATGGTATAAAAACATCCTCAGGATCTTTGAGAATATCAAATGAATGTGATAAGAATTCTTCAGTCAAGAAGACCCCTNCCCAGAAGTTGCCATTTTCTTTCCATCACATATATTTACATTAATTTATGAAACATTAATTTGGCTCATATGGTATAAAAACATCCTCAGGATCTTTGAGAATATCAAATGAATGTGATAAGAATTCTTCAGTCAAGAAGACCCCTATTTACTAGAGGAGATAAGACACATATGTCCATAACTGAAGGTAGATGGTGAGAAACATCTTAAAACAGCTGCGGCAGGTGAGATACTCTGGAAAGTCAATGTTGGAGCAAGTTTTTCCTCACTAAAAAGGTATTGGGAGGCCTCAAAGTAAAGGTAGCACTTGAGCTCTGGCTTTGTAGTATGAACAGAATTTGGGCAAGTTGATGGGGTAGGGACAAGTAAGTCCAATCCATGAAGACAGGATTGTGTGAATAAAGCAGGAAGACACAGGCTCAGTTTGACTGCCATTTAAAGTGTAGCACAGAAAACCAAGTTAGAAAGGTCAGTTGGAGAGACATATGATGGACTGTTAGTGCATGCTGAGGAGTTTAGACTTATTTTCAGAGTTAGTGGGGAGTTATTTTTTGAACAGTGTGAAAAAGAAGAGAAATTAAGCCTACATTGTCTTGGGGGCTTTACACATCTCAATTACTCCTAATAATTTTGCAAGAATTGCTGAAACTGGGGACTTGAAGAAGATACAATTTTTATATGGTCAAAAAGTTCCAGTACAGCTAGAATCAAAATTAGGTCTGTTTAGTTCCAAAGCTCACACTCACGCTGTCGTGCTGGGGAGTGACTCGCTCAGACGTTGCATCAAGATGAATCTGAAGGCAGGTCTGTACTGGAGAAGGCAAACAAGGAGGGGAGAGCAACTGGTTTAAGGTAGCAGTTTAGGAAGAATTCAAGGCAGGAATGAATACAAACTGCATTTCAGGTAGAGGAACTAGGGCTCCAGAAGAGATGTGTAAAAATATTAAGGTAGCACTGAAGGACTTGGCTGATTAGACACAGGGAGTGGATGCTGAGGAAGAATCATGCTATGTGTCAGTGACAGGAGGATGGTGCCCCCACTAACAGGTGACCAAGAGATGCCAAGCAACTAGCTGGAAAAGTAAAACTGGAGCTTGCTAAAACTGTATGAGGGGCAAAAAAAAAAAAAAAAAAGAAAAAATTAAGGGTGAGAGATCTGAAGGTTTCTGGTGAAGATGGTTCAATTCCTGAAGTCTCAACACCCATCTGTGTGGCACGCACTCACAAGTCCATCCATAGCTGAATTTGCCCCACTGCTACTAAAAGGCTGGCTTGGGTTTCCTGGGGGTTTTGTTCACCATTCTCCCCATCCTCTCCTCCCCTTCTTTATGGCTTAGCTTCTACATAAGCATACAAGTATGCACGCTGACTTCCTGGGACTTTGCTGACCCTTACTGCTTAGCATGCTGTTTTGTCAAGATGGAATCCCAAACACTTTTAGCAATAACATTCTTTTCTTTATGACTCTTTCATTGTTAATGACTGGGTTTATTCCTGGAATGAGTTCTGACCAAAAAGCGAGGTGGATAGGACGTGTATAGATATCCTAGTGGGAAGGACAGTAGTTGTACTCAGCATGCCTTTTATATCTATTTTATAAGGGCTTTAGGACCCAGCAGAAATCCCCCAGTTTGTTTTCTAGGGATCTTTCTGATAATTCTATTTATATTTTTTTTGGGGGTAGGTCAAATCATCAAGGACATAGATTCCAAAAGTCCAGCAGAAAAGGCTGGCTTGAAGAACAATGACCTGGTGGTTGCTGTCAATGGCAAGTCTGTGGAGTCCCTTGATCATGACACCGTGGTGGAAATGATTAGAAAGGGCGGAGATCAGACCTCTCTGCTGGTGGTAGACAAAGAGACAGACAACATATATAAACTGGTAAGTAATACAAGGTCACATATTCATGAATTAAGGTTGGGTCCATTCACTCGTGCCCTCAAACTTTGGTTAAGTTACCACTTTGATCTTCATACTGGAAGGGGCATAACAATCATCATTAAGGTGGTACTGAAGCTCAAATTGGTAGGTAAGAGAATGTGATGAGTTCATGAGGTTTAAGTCCTTGGAAATAAGATTTTTGAAAGAATTTGCAAATATAACTGCAGAATTTCTCTTGATGAACTGGGAAAAATCTATGAACAATAGCCTGGAAGTAAACAGATGTAGTTCTAACTTTCCCAAATAGGGAATGACTGGATTTTAATCTATAGACCAAAGTATTCTGCCAATCCCATGTAAAAGCCTAAGAAAGTGAAAGTGAAGTCGCTCAGTCGTGTCCAACTCTTTGGGACCCCATGGACTGTAGCCCATCAGTCTCCTCAATCCGTGGGATTTTCCAGGCAAGAATACTGGAGTTGGTTGCCATTTCCTTCTACAGGGGATCTTCCTGACCCAGGGATCGAACCTGGGTCTCCTGCATTATAGGCAGATGCTTTACCATCTGAGCCACCAGGGAAGTTCACAGGGACTAGTTTATAAACCCTTAGCAAGTGAGTAACATAGATTCACCAAGACCAAGCTGTGTCAAACTAACCTTATTTCCTCTTATCTCTTAGTCACAATAGCTATTGCCTGCATATTTTAAAGTTTTTTATAACACTTTTATCACAAGAACTGAGGTTCACTCTAGCTTAGCAGACATTCAGGGGCCTTCTAAAGTATCATCTGCCTTGTTGGGTGTTGGTCACAAAAATGAACAAAGATGACCTTGTTCTATGTGAAACACAATAGAAGCATCCAAAGGCATATAAATGATATAGAGGGAGGAATATTATGGGTGGTAGAATTAGCCTCCTTCAGATTAAAAAATCCTGAAGCTTAAAGAGACTAAGTGATTGGCTAAACTCACCCATTTTAGCAAAGACTGAAGTCAGTATTTGAAAGCAAGTTTTAATTATGCCATACTCCCTCCCAGCACATTTTGAATAGATATTTCAAGACATTTGTGTAAAGAAGACAAAGAGTGAACTGGATGATAGAAAAATTAATGGGTTTTAGCTAGTTGAACAACCATACCTAAGAGTACTTGATACTGGACCAAATGTCAACCTGAACAGATGTCTAATAGCATGCTGTCTGTTCCTAAGCTAGCATATTATTAAATGTAGATGGAGACATGGAAAACATATTTAATATACTTAAGTCATACAGATGACTTAATGTGTTAATGGAAACTTACTAGAGACTAGTATTTAAAAATGGTAACTATGTAAGGTAATGGATCTGTGTTAATAAACTTGATCGTGGTAATCATTTCACAATGTACATGTCTAGCAAATCATGATGTGTACACCTGAAACATATATAACTGTAACTGTCAATTATATATTGTTAGAGCTGGGAAGATACATGAAGCAAAAGCTGATGAAATTGAAAAGAGAAATACAATTTTACAATGATAGTTGGAGACTTCAATAGCCCATTCTCAATACTGGATAGAACAACCAGACAGAAGTAAGGAACTAGAGGGCTTGAACAATGCAAACCAGCTAGATCTAACAGTCATACACAGAACACTACCCAACAATGGAATACACATTTTTTTCAAGTGCACATGGGATAGTCCTCAGAATAGACCATGTGCTAGGCCACAAATCAAGTCACAAGAGCCAAAAGATGGAACCAATCCAGATAAATGGATTTAAAGCAAATAACACACACACACACACACACGAATTTGAAAGGCTATTACATGTGAGAAATAGACTTATTTTTGAGGTGTCCTATGGGGCACAGCTTCACCAAATAGAGAAGGCATAAGGAGCTAGCTTTTGGCTTAAAGACAACCAAAGCTGCCAGGAAAAAGCTTTGCAGAGTGGGAAGCCCCCAGCTGGAGGAAAAAATCAAACAGAAGCCAGAAGGTCACTGCAGTAGCTGCTGTAAAGGGAACTCAGGCATCAAGTCCTCTTCACGCACGCTTCCTTGTGTGCTTGCTGAGTTGCATCCGACTCTTTGTAACCCCATGGATTGTAGCCTGCCAGGATCTTCTGTCCATGGTCTCGTCCAGGCAAGAAAATGAGTGAGTTGCCATTTCCTCCTCCAGGGCATCTTCCCCACCAAGGGATCAAGGCTGCGTCTTCTGTGTCTCCTGTACTGGCAGGCAGTTTCTCTATCACTAGCACCACCTGGGAAGTCCCAAGTCCTTTCCAATGCCTCCTAATCTTATGACAGAATGACTTAACTATAATTTTAATGTTTTGATTAATATGAGAGAAATTGGATCTAAAAAGATGCCTGTCTCCATTCTCTTCCTCCCTCTTCTCTCCCAGAGTAAGTTCCATAGACGGGTAGGTGCATGACGGTTGGATCTTTGATATATATATATCAGTGAATAAAACAAACACCTAGACCAGTTCTTGGCACATACCAGACACCCAAATATTTGAATGAAGAATGAGTAAAGACTCATCACTGTCCTCTGCCTCAAGATTAGCTGCTACTGTCAGATACAGTTGATCTGTAGTGATAGCAAAAGTATTTTCGCATGTGATGAGTCACTCTGACAATTTCCCACATTTTAAAGAGAAAGAAATATGGGAAGATTTGCAAGTATAGCATTGAAAGCTCTGAGGTTCACTGAATTGGATAAGTAGGAGGTTCTGTGCTGGTGCTACTCTTTAAAATTTTTTTTATTTTAAGTTGTGCTGGGCTGTGGTGTGCGGGCTTCTCACTGTGGTGGCCTCTCTTGTTGTGGAGCACAGGCTGTAGCGCACGGGCTTCAGTAGCTGCAGCTTGCGGACTCAAGAGAGCACAGACTTGAGTAGTTGTGATGAACAGGTTTAGTTGCCCTGAGGCAGGTAGGATCTTCCTGGACCAGGGATCAAACCCATGTCCCCTGCACTGGCAGAAGGATTCTTATCCACTGTAACATCAGGGAAGTCCTGTGCTGGTGCTACTCTTGTTTAGAAAGGAAGATGTGGTCTTGGGGTAAAACAGATGATACTAAGACCCCAAATCCAGTTTTAGCCAGGTTGTTGAACAGGAAGTAGGAGATCATAAGCCTAAACTCTGCAGGCTGGCTAAAGGTGAAGATGGCTATGGCTTTCATTTAAACGTGGTTCAGGGTTGGCCAGGCTCAGCTTCAACTGCTTGATTTTCTACTCATTGCCTAACAAATGTCCTCCTCCTGCACACCTGTGGGCAGTACTTAAATTGCTGATCCAAGATCTTACCATATCCAAATATACAACTATATAAGATACATAACTAAATAAAACAAAGTTTTAATTCTCTTAACTAAAACCCACAGTCAGCTAAATTCTTCATTCTGTAACAAAAACTAGTCCTGTTTCCTGTTTCTCTGCCTTTTTATATTTAAGACCATCACTGCCTTCTTCACGTAGACAGTCTGGGAGTTGAAATGGATTAGAAGTATTTAAAGATAGTGAGGAGTCTGGATGGGAGGGAGTTTGGGAGAGAATGGATACACATATATGTATGGCCAAGTTCCTCTGCTGTCCACCTGAAACTCTCACAACATGGTTAACCGGCTAAACTCCAATGCAAAATAAAAAGCTTAAAAAAAAAAAAAGATAGTGAGGAGTCTAGCATAGCAGAGTATCGGCTAATGGTTATATCAGCAAATAGTAAAACAGAGTACAACAGACACAGGACTGGAGTGGAGAGTGGGAGAAGCAAGTAGTAAATGACTGGAATTGACTTTTGTTACTATACGTGACTGTGTGAACGCCAACTTCCTCTACCCACTCCCCCAACTGATTACTGTAATTCAAATAGTGACAAAAATATCATCTCCTGTTTCACTTCTTTAACGTGTCTAAGGAGCCCTGAAGAGTTCTGAAGACCATCTTACTGAGGCAAAGGGCCAGGTGAACCTCCTCTACGTGAGGTATTGGGCAAGTCACTCAATGTCTTATACTCTCCCAACAGGGAGACTGCTGACAATTTGTTCAGTGACTTGCTCACTATCATGGAATCAGAATAAACTAGCAGTTCTGTTAGATTTGGATCCGTGTACAGCATTCTGTGCTGCTCTTATGTGTATGTACATTTGCTTACATGTTTATGCTCATTATTCTGTAACTACGCTCAATCTTCCTTTATACCTTTTCTGTTTGGGATAGTAGAGATATTTTACAGCCCACAACCAGATGTATCTGGAAGAGGAGTGGAACATAGAGGATACCTTATAAATTAAACCAGCACATTTAATAAAGTGTAAATTCTCATAATCATTAATGTTGTTTCCACTTTATTTTCAAAAGGCTGGCTTTTCTCCATTCTTCTACTATCAAAGCCAAGAGCTGCCTAATGGTTCTGTCAAGGAGGCTCCAGCTCCTACTCCTGCTCCTCTGGAGGTCTCAAGCCCAGAAACTACAGAGGAAGTAGGAGATCATAAGCCTAAACTCTGCAGGCTGGCTAGAGGTGAAGATGGCTATGGCTTTCACTTAAACGCGGTTCGGGGTCAGCCAGGCTCATTCGTCAAAGAGGTATGGTGAGCTGGTTGCAGCAGCCCAGTGAACACAGCCAGTGAGGAGAGTCTCGGTTTCTCTCACTCACTAATGGCTCAGTAAAAAGATTACACCAAAGGCCTACACTGAGTGTCTCACTTGTGTTCAAGTAAATACTGGTCTCATACCCTTTAAGATAGCTATGAGTACATCAAAGTTCACATGATTTGTTTCTGAAACATCTGTGTGTCTCTTTAGACATTTCGAATTAAATAAACAGAGTGAGTTGACATGACTGTAGTTGACAGTCACTACCAACAACTCTTGTCTGGGAGTAATACTTGTTTGCTTCTGTGTGTCTGGCATAATGCCATCCTGCAGGGACTGTCAGAAAACTATCTCTGTAGCTCCCAAGTTGGGAATGAAGAAGGGGGACCTATGGAATCTAATGCCTTCACCCTGGAAAGCACTGTATGAAAGATACACAATAGGATATTCAACCATTGTGAACTCTATTCTTTTGAGTAGCACTTATGAAATTGTAGCCTTCATAAGCAGAAAGCATTAGGGCACAATTTTAAACTTCTGTACCTCAAGGAGAAATGTCTGTAGAATAAATTCTCAAAGCCCTCCTCTCTCCTCTGAAGAATTGCTAGTCTAACACTCTGTGGTCTCTGTTTGGAAGTGGTAACGCAGAACTCTGCTCACAGGTGCAGAAGGGCGGCCCTGCTGACCTGGCTGGGCTGGAGGACGAGGACGTCATCATTGAGGTGAACGGAGTGAACATGCTGGATGAGCCCTATGAGAAGGTGGTGGACAGAATCCAGAGCAGTGGCAAGACTGTCACACTCTTAGTCTGTGGAAAGAAGGCCTATGATTATTTTCAGGCTAGGAAAATCCCTATCGTTTCCTCCATGGCTGATCCGCTGGATGACGACCCTGATCCCGATGAAGGAAAGCAGGAAGAATCAGAGCAAGACTCACATACGGCAGAAGAACGAGAACGAGTGAGTGGTGATACATTGCTTTTAGTGATCTAACTAACCAGAGTATGGTAACGTCCTTAACCAGTGCACCATGTATCTACGTTTATCACAGGTTTCCTAAAACACTAGAAAATTACATTGTGAACAGAACTAGCAAATTCAGTTACCATGGGTGAGAGGAGGTAGCTTAAGAATAAACTTATTTTTCACAGCATGGAGTTGACAGTAACCTATCAAAATTATACTGAAAACACCAGAAGAACCCGAATCAGACTATTTACATACAAATTCTGGAGTTGCCATTTATCACTCTTGGGTAATAGGCTGGGTAATTTGCCAGCCTTGGGTAACAAGTAATAGAAAATAATGGATTTATTCTCTGTGCCTCAGTTTCCCCACCTATAAAACAAAGATAATTTGTAGGATTGTTATCAGGATATATTAAGACTTTTAAGTCTTTGAACAGTGCCTGGTTCATGGTGAGCGTGAGAATGAATGGTGGTGATTAGAGACAATATTCTCTTTTAAATAACTGGCAGGTATTCAAGTTTCATTACTGGGGAAGAATAAACATTATTCTGTTTGTATTTCATTTAGATAAATTCCTTGACAAGTCTCAATTTCTCTTCATAGATGAACTTGAGGTCCAAAAGTAAACTATCCAAGTTCATAAAGGAAATGTATGACAAAGCCAAGACTCTAAAAAGTTTTACATTTTTTCATTACATTATTTCTGCAGATTGGTAATCTAAAAAGAAAATGCTCATTTTTAATGAATACAAGCTGTCTTAGTCTGTTTGGGCTGCTAAAAAAAATACCATAGACTTGGTGGCTTATAAACAACAAACATTTATTTCTCACAGTTGTGGAGGCTCAGAAGCCCAAGATTACCGCACTGGCAGATTCAGGGTCTAGTGAAGGCACTCTTCCGGGTTGCAGACTGCTGACTTCTGGCTTGCCTTCCTTCACATTGCAGAAGGAGCTAAGGAGTTCTGGGAGGCCACTTATAAAGGCCTAATCTGAGTCATGAGAGCTCTGCCCTCCTGACCTAATCACCTCCTCATCACCTTGGGAAACAGGATTTCAACCTCTGCACTTTGGGGAGATACAAACATGGAGACCATAGCATACACGTTGCCACTGACCTTGTATCCTGTATTGTTTCACAAAGAAAGTATTCTAGATGTCTTTAAAAAAATTCTATAATAACCCTATAGAAAGTCAATTGTAGTACTATGCTAGTTTATAGAAAAGAAATACGTATATATATAGATATTAAAAGGAATGTGTCAGCGTCGAACAGCAAGCTGGAAATGAAGCCAAGTGCAGAATTCTGGTCACCAAGCTTCTAGTGAGTGACTCTTCTTCCTGACTCAAGAGGTGCAAATCTAAAACAGACCATCCATCTCCTTAAGTTCACACTCTTACCACTTACACATCCTGTTTTCTTTTGCACAGGCCCACAGTACAGCCTCTCATTCTTCTTCCAATTCTGAAGACACAGAGATGTGATGAGAACAAGCACTGGCTTTGGCTGACAGCTGTTTCTGGGTATTTAATAGGAATCCTTTCCCAAGGAATGAGCTGACATCCATTTACTGTCTTTGTTCGAGAAGAACTCCTTGGAAACCAGTTCATCACGTGTGATTGTCTTCTGCTGTCATTGGTCTCAGGGGTGGCTACTGCAGAGAGCTTATTTATGGCCAACTTAGGAAAAGTTAATATACGAGCCAGATGCTTTTCATGCGATCTCTTTCAACCTTCAACTTAACTCCTCTTCTCTGTTTGATGTTATTTCTTCTATAGGTTCCCAGAGCACCAAAAATGATTCATAAATCTGTATATGTGAGAACTGCTAATTAACGTATCTGAGCAGATAAGCCTATTAAAACTATGCTTTTGTAAGAATGTTGTTGTTGCTGAAATAAATGCCATTAAAAATGCCTTTTGAGTATGCTTGAATTTTTCCTGTTGGCTGATAGAACCTTAATAGTGCTTTTGTTTCTGGTAAACTTTTTATGTTTTAACCTTCATTTTGCCTCTAGAAACCCCCAACACAACAAAATTCAGAATAAGATCTCAGTAACAAAGAGGGACTTCTTGGTAATAAAATTCAAGATTTTCTTAAACTGTATTTCTGAGTGTCCTACAAATTTTCCAAAAGCTTCCTATTATAGATGAAGACACTGAGCCCTAGGATAGGAAAGTGACCTATTCCAGTTAAGTTATTCATTGTTTTACCCCACAACCCCACAAACGGCAGATGAAAAGAAAAAATGAAATATCATCAGTGACTTGAATTTAGAGTAATTCACTCTTAAATAATACTAGTAAAGTGAAAGTGAAAGTTGCTCAGTCGTGTCCAACTCTTTATGACCCTATGGATTATAGAGTCTGTGGAATTCTCCAGGCCAGAATACTGGAGTGGGTAGCCTTTCCCTTCTCCAGGGGATCTTCCCAACCCGGGGATCGAACTAAGTTGAAGGGAAATCAAGAAAAATGTCATACTGAAGTCTCTCTTAGTACACTCTATTTCAGTTGCATACCACTCCTTCCCCAGCATAGATGACCTTTTGGTTATTTGAAGGGTGAAGGGGATAGAGAGGAGGGTTGGGACGCTGACTTAGATCACACAAGCGATAATACCAAGCTAGCCCCTATAGAATGACAGTAAGGCCCAAGTGTTAACAATCTCTGATTTTAATGATAGTCAATCTCAAGGGAAAGTCATAACCTCCTCCATGGGATCCTTGATTTAAACAGAATCTCAAGTGTTTAACCAGCTACCTTACTTTTCTCTTACCCAAGAGTTCCAGTGTATTTTCTCCCTTTAGCTTCGTGGCTCCTTTTAGCCCCACCACCTGGCATACTCTACCAGCCTCAAACCAAACAGGGTACTCTTGGTTGAGTGCTAGCTTGAGTTACTTCTCTCTCATACAAATGAGAAGCTGAAGCTACTCATGATTACAGTATCATCTGAGGACGAAGGCATAAGCTGCAGGTAGAATATGCTACCACAGCACTATGTTGTTTTAAAAATGTTAGGCCCTGGCCCCTCCAGTTTTTCCCTCTTATATCCAAATTCTGACACCACTGGCTTGTAGCAGTCTGTAATAGGCCTGAGTTCAAGGTGCCATATGCTTCTCTGGTGCCTGTTTGTGGGCCAGATAGAGGAAGAGTATGCTGGAGAGAGCACTGACCAGGAAGATGACATCAAACCAGCGGTGATAGAAGTTGAACTGCAGTTCTCCAAGGACTTCGGTGATGATGGTGCGGTACTCCAGAGGCATGCTCATTCGGATCAGCAGCACAGATGAGACGAAGTACATGCCCTATAGGTCAAATGAATCCAGAAGGGGCTTTGAATGCAGTGACAGACAAAGGAAATAGTTAAAATATTAAAAAGTATGAAACATTTCTGGAATTTTACGGCTCTAGACACAAAGCTAGTTCATTAAACTTACCATTATCTGTGCTAATAGCAGGACAATGACATTGGAGGACTTACTGCTGGAGATGGCATAAAAGAACTGTCAAGAAAGGGAGGAAAGATGATTATACAGTACTTCTAGATTCCTGTGTCAAAAACATCAAGTAGCATGTAAGTAAAAGTGGTTTTCCCATGCCACCATCTTGTGTAGAACCGTTCATAAGATTAAGGCTATAAATAAGACATTTAAATAGACTGCCCCAAAAGGATCCACTTATAGTTTTCCCATATGGGTAAGTATGGGAAAATATCACAAGATGCTTTGTTTGAAGCATCACTACAAACAAAGCTAGTGGAGATGATGGAATTCCAGTTGAGCTATTTTAAATTCTAAAAGATGATGCTGTTAAAGTGCTGCACTCAATATGCCAGCAAATTTGGAAAATTCAGCAGTGGCCACAGGACTGAAAAAGGCCAGTTTTCATTCCAATCCCAAAGAAAGGCAATGCCAAAGAATGCTCAAAACTACTGCACAATTGCACTCATCTCACACACTAGTAAAGTAATGCTCAAGTCTCCTAGCCAGGCTTCAACAATACGTAAACTGAATTTCCAGATGTTCAAGCTGGATTTAGAAAACACAGAGGAACCAGAGATCAAATTGCCAACATCTGTCAGATCATAGAAAAAGCAAGAGAGTTCCAGAAAAACATCTGATTTATTGATTACACCAAAGCCTTTGACTCTGTGGATCACACCAAACTGGAAAATTCTTCAAGAGATGGGAATACCCAGAACACTACCTGCCTCCTAAGAAATCCGTATGCAGGTCAAGAAGCAACAGTTAGAACCGGACATGGAAAAACAGACTGGTTCCAAATTGGGAAAGAAGTACGTCAAGGCTGTATATTGTCACCCTGCTTATTTAACTTATATGCAGAGTACATCATGCAAAATGCCAGGCTAGATGAAGCATAAGCTATAATCAAGACTGCCGGGAGAAATATCAATAACCTCAGATATGTAGATGACACCACCCTTATGGCAGAAAGTGAAGAGGAACTAAAGAGTCTCTTGATGAAAGTGAAAGAGGAGAGTGAAAAAGCTGGCTTAAAACTCAACATTCAAAAAACTAAGGTCATGGCATCCAGTCCCATCACTTCATGGCAAATAGATGGAGAAACAGTGAAACAAATCCAAAATCACTGCAGAGAGTGACTGCAGCCATGAAATTAAAAGATGCTTCCTCCTAGGAAGAAAAGCTATGACTAACCTAGACAGCAAATTAAAAAGCAGAGACATTACTTTGCCAAAAAAGGTTCGTCTAGTCAAAGCTATGGTTTTTCCAATAGTGATGTATGGATGTCAGAGTTGGACCATAAAGAAAGCTGAGCACTGAAGAATGGATGTTTTCGAACTGTGGTGTTGGAGAAGATGCTGGAGAGTCCCCTGGACTGCAAGGAGATCAAACCAGTCAATCCTAAAGGAAATCATTCCTGAATATTCATTGGAAGGACCAATGCTGAAACGGAAGCACCAATACGGCCACTTGATGCGAAATTAGAGAAGACCCTGATGTTGGGGAAGACTGAGGGCAGGAAAAGGGGGCGACAGAGAATGAGAAGGTTGGATGACATCACCGACTCAATGGACATGAATCTGAGCAAACTCCAGGAGATAGTGAAAGAGGGAAACTTGGTGTGCTGTAGTCCATGGGGTTGCAAAGAGTCAGACAGGAATTAGCGACTGAACTGAACAGATATGGGTAAGTTGGTGGTTTTAAGTATTATAACGTGAAAAGATTCCCACTTATCAGAAACCATGTGATAGATATGATTTTAGCATCATTATATAACATTAAAGCAAATTATACCAGGCCACTCCAAGCCCCTGTAGTTGTTTCTAGGCTCCTGAGCTCTTCCTAAAATTGTGTTGAATGCTTGCAGAGCCCTTCCCCCCTCCCAACCTCTTTGCTCCTTTCATTTCAACAGCTCTTGGATTTTGAAATCCCACCTCTTCTACCAGAGAATTTACCTTCCAGTTCCATGAAACCTTCCTATGCTGATCAGAAAACTGCCCAACATTCAGCTTTTCCTACTTCCATATTCTCTTTACAAGCAACTCTCCCAGTTACTGGTCTCACCTCAAACACGATCTCATTTATTCATTCCAACTATCTGCTCAGTGTCTACCATGCTCCAGGTTCTGTTCCAGATGCTGGTGACACATCAGTGAATGAAATACTGTGATCTCATTCTATGACCTTTGGTAACTACTTATCTGTCTGGTGTATGATGTAAATACATTATCATCAATTCATGTGCTAATCTAACTTTTTATTTTATTCTGTGGCATGTCTTTTACAAATTTGTAGTTGTTGTTTAAGATCTCAGAAGGCAGAAATCTTAATTAGGTAAAGTTATCTCACAGTGCCACATGTAATTAACTACTTTTCAACTCCATGATACAACCTACCTTGGTAAGAGTAATCAGCAGTCCTCTGATAGATGTGACTATGATTATTCCGACCAGAATGAAGGAAATGTGTTGGGACCAGAACTTCACCTGTCAAGACAAGAGGAAGAAAAAATATTTGTTAAATCTCTGTTCAGAGAGATGGGAAAGCTAAGATGATACATTATTATCACTTATGCGACTGTGAGAGGGAACTTCATTAGCAAGTAACTGGCAATAAAAAACATGTATATGAAGACTTCAGTGGGTATCTTAATTAGCAAACCTAAAACTTAAGGACAGAAGACAGCAAGTGCAGTGAAGTGATGAAAATAATACTAATAAATCAGAAGAAACACAAAGCCAATAACATAGCTTCAAGTAAACAGCATGAATTAAAAGGAAACTAAATAGCAGCCTGATAATTTTTAATATTTGTGAATGACAGTTCTCTGATCACCCAAAACTTAAATAATAATAGAGTATGTAGACATTCTCAGCTACGGTCTAGGAAGTAGTTGACCTTTATTTGAATCACAGGATGATACTTTTTCCTCTCTTGGACTGCTTCACAGAGAGAGGCAGCTGTGATACCTTGTGCTTGATTCAAGGCTGAAAAGCATCAGAGGGGAGCTGTATTGCCAACATCTGAGAGATGGTATTCAGATTTATGAAATGTGGAGTGATGTGTAGATGAGTTATAGAAGGAACACATATGCATACACAGCAACTAGCCCTAGAAAGCACTAACAAGGAAGGGCATTTCTAAAAATTCACCCCAGTAAAAAAATTTTAAAAGGAAAATACATATGAAATATGAGTGAAGCATGCTTTACCATATAATTTATATACCACATGAAGGAAAGAAACCATGCTCCTTCACATGAAAAAGGATATACTGTTGATTTATCATCTAAGAAATGTGTGCCTTGT
This sequence comes from Neotragus moschatus, assembly GCA_006410615.1. NCBI lineage: Eukaryota > Metazoa > Chordata > Mammalia > Artiodactyla > Bovidae > Neotragus > Neotragus moschatus. Next base: position 676,618 of record SJYA01000560.1, on the reverse strand, counting down.
TTCTCAAGGACTGGAGCTCAATTTGCTCTGGTGTATTTTCATTTTTATCCAGCTACCAGGGGCATGCATGTCCAGCTGAGGGTTATCATATGAACTGTGGCCAGGATCATAAAACAACTAAATGGCACTCATAAGGACTAAGAATGTGACACTGGTTTTAGTACCAAAGTGCTAATCAGCTAGAATCACTGGCCATATAAACACTTGCAAATACACTATTCTACAAATAAAGACATTAAACTTAAATTGGGACAAGACTGTCCCAATTATAAAACAGGTAGAAATAAGATTTAAAAAAAAATTTGTGCACAGGTGACAGTTAATCATTTTTAGCTCAAAGCCCACATGAATTGATACAGATAATCTTTTATAGAAGAAACCATTTTAGTTCTAACACAAAAACACTAATTAGTAGTTAATTTTCTACCAGAGGAATCAAAAGTGAGTTATATGTTTGAAGATAACATCAAGTATCACAGACAGAAGTATTTGAATATTTGGTAGGGAGAAGCTGGAGAGTGGTAGCTGTGACTGAGAAGAGAAGGAACTGTAGAAATGATCACTACCCATGAAAATAATAATTGCCAGTCATTAGTTATAGTTTTAGGCCCTTTAGGAATCTGCCATGTGAATATGCCAAATCATAGGAGAGGGAGAAGAATGAAAGCAGAAACAAGCACCTAGAGTAAGGACGTAGAATCTAAACATAACAAACAAAGATTCTGATACAACTCTTACATCAAATTGGATCCCCAGATAATTCACAGTGATTTCAATGCCTCTTGTGACTGGATCAGTTTTCCCAACTCGGTCAAAAACGATATTGATGGTTGCCTATAGAGACACAGACCTTTACATTAGAGTATCTCAAAAATCAGTTTCAAAAAATGATTCAAAATAATGAATCACCAAGTGTTTCTTACAGGTGGATATTCCTAAAAGTGCAATTCTACTTTCAATCTAAATCATATATAAGAAATCTATTTTGGCTATTCATACATTGGCAAACAAAAGTCCCTATCTACGCTATCTTTCTTTTCTGTAGAATGTAAAGGGGGATAAGGCTATGACATATACACCTCAATTTATTAGGATCCAGAAAGGTAACATTCTGGTAAAACACAAGGTAAGAGAATCAAGTGATTCCAGGGTCATTCCCTATGGTTATTTTCTGAAAGCTCTAACAGCAATCACTAAAACAACAAGGAGAGTTATTATAGCTGACAAGCCAACAAAGATCAAATGGAATTATGAAAAATAATCGATTAATCCAAAAGAAGAAAGACAAAAGGAAAAAAGAACACAAAACAAATAAAAACATCCAGCCACAGGGTTGCTCAACCGTAACAATAACACATTGACTATAAATGGTTTACTACTGTATAGCGCATGGAACTCAGTGTTATGTGGCCTGGATGGAAGGTGAGTTTGGAGAGAATGGACATATGTATATGTATGGCTGAGTCCCTTTGCTGTTCACCTGAAATTATCACAACATTGTTTGTTAATTGGCTGTACTCCAGTACAAAATAAAAAAGTTTAAAAAATATATAAATGGTCTAAACCAGAGGTTGCCAAACTCTGCCATGGTCATATGACTGTGTAGATAAATGGACTTGGCTGTGTTCCAATCAAACTTTTTAAATAAAAGCAGGTGGTGGCTGGATTTGGCCTAGGGGCTGCAGATGGCTGACTCCTGGTCCAAATATGACAAATAAATGGCAGAGACCATTAGATTAGATATAAAAGCAAGCTGTTTACAAGAAGCCCACTTTACATATAAAGATACAAATAGGTTAAAACTATAAGCATGGAAAAAGATTTTGCTAATGATAATCAAAAGAGAGCTCAAATGTCTATATTAATATCAGACAAAGTAGACTTCACAGCAAAATAATGTTGCCAGAGACTAAAAGGGTCATTTCATAATAATAAAAGAATCATTTCATCAAGGGTTACATAGTGACCCTACATGACATACATGAAGAAAAAAAATGATACAATTAAAAAAAGGCAAATCCACAACAATAGGTAGAAATTTCAACACCTCTCTCTCCGTAATCAAGCATCAGAAAATCAGTAATATAGAAAAACTTTAACGATATTGTCAATCAACTTGACCTAAGTGAGACCTGTAGGCTATTTCACCCAATCAGAGTAGAATATACTTTCCATTCAAGGGCACAAAGAACATTAACCATGGTTGACCATATTCTGGGCCAGAAAACAAGCCTCAAGAGACTTAAAAAGATTCAAATCATACAAAATATGTTCTCAGACCACATGAAATTAAATTAGAAAGTATTTACAGAAAGATATTCAGAAGATACCCAAATATTTTATAATGTACTTCTAAATAACCGATGAGTTAAAGAAGAAATCAAAAAGTAAATCAGAAAGTATTTTGAACTGAATGAAAATAAATATAAACGTATCAAAAAAGCTGCATGTGTGAGATACAAATAAAATAGTGCTTAGTAAGAAATTTGTAGCATTAAAATGCCTATATTTAAATAAAGTTTCAAGTCAGTGTCTTAGCTTCCGCTTTAAGAAATCAGAAAAAGAAGACACCCAAATAAGCAGCAGAAGAAAAATAATAAAGATCAGAGCAGAAATCAATGAAGTAGAAACCAGAAAAATAGAGAAAATCAATTAAACCAGATGCTGGTTCTTTGAAAAGTTCAATAAAATCGATAAACTTCTATCTAGATTGATCAGGAAAAAAAAGAATGAGAGATATCAATTCACATCCACCAAAATATTGAAAGATATACCCAACTGAAGGCAGAGTTCCAAAGAATAGCAAGGAGAGATAAGAAAGCCTTCTTAAGTGAACAATGCAAAGAAACAGAGGAAAACAACAGAATGGGAAAGACTAGAGATCTCTTCAAGCAAATCAGAGACACCAAAGGGACATTTCATGCAAAGATGGGCACGATAAAAAACAGAAATGGCATGGACCTAACAGAAGTAGAAGATATTAAGAAAAGGTGGCAAGAATACACAGAAGAACTATACAAGAAAGATCTTAATGACCTGGATAACCACTATGGTGTGGTCACTTACCTAGAGCCAGACATCCCGGAGTACGAAGTCAAGTGGGCCTTAGGAAGCATTACTACAAACAAAGCTAGTGGAGGTGATGGAATTCCAGCTGAGTTATTTCAAATCCTAAAAGATGATGCTGTGAAAGTGCTGCATTCAATATGCCAGCAAATTTGGAAAACTCAGCAGTGGTCACAGGACTGGAAAAGGTCAGTTTCATGACAAACCCAAAGAAAGGCAATGCCAAAGAATGATCAAACTATCGCACAGGTGCACTCGTTTCATATGCTAGCAAGGTAATGCTAAAAATCCTTCAAGCTAGGTTTCGTGAACCTAGTTCATGAATAGTACATGAACCAAATTACAGATGTACAAGCTGGGGTTAGAAAAGTTAGAAGAATCAGAGATCAAATTGCTAACATCCATTGAGTCATAGAAAAAGCAAGGGAATTTCAGTAAAACATCGACTTCTGCTTCATTGATCATGCTAAAACCTTTGACTGTGTGGATCATAAGAAACTGGAAAATTCTTCAAGAGATGGGAATACCAGACTACCTGACTTGCCTCCTGTAAGGAGAAACCTGTATGTAGGTCAAGAAGCAACTGTTAGAACTGGACATGGAACAACAAACTGGTTCCAAATTGGGAAAGGAGTATGTCAAGGCTGTATATTGTTACCCTGCTTATTTAACTTCTATGCAGAGTACATCATGAGAAACGCTGGGCTGGATGAAGCACAAGCTGGAATCAGGATGCTGGGAGAAATATCAATAACCTCAGATATGCAGATGACACCACCCTTATGGTAGAAAGCGAAGAGGAACTAAAGACCCTCTTGATGAAGGTGAAAAGAGGATAGTGAAAAAGCTGGCTTAAAACTCAACATTCAAAAAACTAAACTCATGGATGGCATCTGGTCCCATCATTTTATGGCAAATAGACAGGGAAACAATGGAAACAGTGCCAGACTTTACTTTGAGGGGCTCCAAAATCACTGTAGACAGTGACTGCCACCATGAAATTCAAAGACGCTTGCTCCTTGGAAGAGCCTGGCAGGCTACTATCCATGGGGTCGCAAAGTGTCGGGGACATGATTGAATGACTTCACTTTCACTTGTTCATGTAGGAGCTCGGGTTTACAAGCTTAGAGCTTTTGGAATGAATAGCCATGGAAAATTTGTCTTTTTTTCAACCCCCAAGGAAAACCTGCATCCTTGAAAACAGTGCAGCCATCTCGTGTGAATCTGCCCAGATTGCTTCCTAGACCCAAAGCATCTGTGAAAAACCCTGCGCTGCGGAGGACAGAAAGCGCCTCCTCTGTCGCCAGTGTCCACAGTGAGCTGAGTGCTTATAGCAATAACTGTAAGTCAGTCTTACGTCAGACTTCAGGGCCTGTTGAAACTGTAGTTGTGAGAGAAATCTAGTGAGCTACCAATTATCAGGATTTTTGATTCTGTAGTTTAGGGGAAAATACACATCTCGCTTCTCCCTTGGAATTGCTCAAAGAAAGTTTGGCAGGAGAAGAAAGTTGTCTCAACGACATTCTCTTGACAAATGTGCTAGGAAACACTGACATACTTACCTGTTGAAGGCATGTGGTTTTTTTTTTTTTTTCTTCATGAATTCTAAAGTGTACCATTTGAAGATACTGGGTTATTGCTGGTGGTGGTGGGGTTTTTTTTTTGGTTTAAGGAAAGAAAGTGATCTAGGAACTATTGGAACCCAACTGGAAATCAGAAAAATAGATAACTTCAGTTTCATTTGCTTTGTAAGCAGCTGCATTTTGTAGAAGTGTTTGTTTGTTTTTCCTAATGTTAAACTTTGGATGCTAGATTCAATGTATTAGGAGTGAATATTTTAACTTCAAGCTTAGTTTTAAATAATTTAAACTGAGAGTATTCGGGGGATTTTCAAATAGTATGAATTTTGTTATGGGCTTTTCCAGGCAAGAGTACTGGAGTGGGTTGCCATTTCCTTCCCCAGGGGATCTTCCTGACCCAGGGATCGAACCCAGGTCTCCTGCATTGCAGGCTGACGATTTACCCTCTGAGCCACCAGGGAAGCCCATGACAAACCTAGACAGAGTATTAAAAAGCAGAGACATTAATTTGCTGACAAAGGTCCGTTTAGTCAAAGCTATGGTTTTTCCAGTAGTCATGTATGGACGTGAGAGCTGGACCATAAAGAAGGCTGGGCACTGAAGAATTGATGCTTTTGAATTGTGGTGTTGGAGAAGACTCTTGAGAGTCCCTTGGACAGCAAGGAGATCAAACCAATCTAATCCCAAAGGAAATAAACCCTGAATATTTATTGGGATAATGATGCTGAAGTTGAAGTTCCAATACTCTGGCCATCTGATGTGAAGAGCTCACTTATTGGAAAAGACCCTTATGCTGGGAAAGGCTGAGGGCAGGAAGAGAAGTGGGAAACAGAGGGTACGATGGTTGCATGGCATCATCAACTCAGTGGACATGAGTTTGAGCCAGCACTGGAGATAGTGAAGGACAGGGAAGCCTGGAGTGCTGCATGCAGTCCACGGGGCTGCAAAGAGTTGGAAACGACTCAGCGACTGAACAACAACAAAATGACTATAATTAAAAAGACAGATAATAAGTGTTGGAGGGGATGTGGAGAAATTGCAACCGTCACACATTGCTGGCAGGAATATAAATGGTGCAGATGCTTTGGAAAACAGCTTGGTAGTTAGGCAGTTTATTAGAAGGTTCAACATATAGTAAGCATATAACCCAGCAATTCTACTTCTACAGATACACACCTAAGAGAAATGAAACACATGTCCACATAAAAACCATGGGGTTTCCCTGATGGCTTAGAGATAGAGAATCCACCTGCCAATGCAGGAAACACAGCTTTGATCCCTAGTCCAGGAAGGTCCCAAATGCTGCAGGGCAGCTAGGTCCATGTGCTGCAAGTACTGAGCCCACACATCCTCGAACGAGCCTGTGCTCTGCAACAAGTGAAGCCACCACCATAAGAAGACTGTGCACTGCAACAACAGAGCAGCCCCTGCTCGCGGCAACTAGAGAAAAGCCTGCACAGCAATGAAGACCCAGCACAGCCCCAAAACAAACTTATACTCAACAGCATTACTTACAGTGCCCAAAACTGTCATAATAGAGCAACTCAAATGTTCATCAACTAACGAGTGGATAATTTAAATTAATGTGGCATAGCCATATAAAGGAATAAATAGTATTTGATCATAAAAAGGAATGAGGTATTTATAGTTAGAGGCTACAATATAGATAAACCTTGAAAACATTATGTTAGGAAGCCAACCGCAAAAGATCACATCACATGATTCCATTTAATAAAGTTATTAATATACTTGTATATTAACATTCAATTATAGAATTTAATTATATGTCACATTCATTAATATATTAATATTCCATGCAAACCCTTCTACTAATTGGAAGAGAAAGAAATACTTCTCAATTTATTCTTTAAGGTTAGACACCTAAACCAAAGACATTAACAAGAAAACTACACTCTGACATTCTTCATAAATATAGATACAAAAACTCTTCAACAAAACATTAGTAAATTAAATCTAACAAAACATTAAAAGGATAATACATCTGGCCAAATAAGGTTTACTCCAGAAATGTGAGGTCAGTTTAATGTTCAAAAATTAATTTTACTGTATTAGCAGACTAAAAAAGAAAAACCATATGATCATCTTCATAGATGCAGAAGTGACAAAATCAAACATGCTTTCATGATTAAAAACACTTAAGAAACTATTAATAAAAGAAAATTCCTCAATCTGATAAAGAGCATCTAGGAAAAACCAACAGCTAACACCATACTTAATGGTGTAAGACCGGATGCTTTCCCCCTAAGATCAGGAACAAGATCAGGGTGACTGGTTTATTTAATTCTATTACTGGAGGATTTGGTCAGTGCAGTAAGGCTTGAAGAGGAGGAGAAGATAGGATGGAATTGTCTATGTAGGAAAACAATAAGAGAGTTTAGCAAAGTAACAGAATACAAAATCAATATATAAGAATCAATTGTATATCTATACAGTATTAACACTTGAAAATGAAAATTATAAAAACACTGGCATTTATAATAGCATCTAATAATTAAATACTTAGATAAATCTGATGAAAGATGAGAAAGATCTGTACACCAAAAACTATAAAACACTGCTGAGAAAAACTAAGAAATTCTAAATAAATGAAGAGTTGTACCATGTTCATGGATTGGAAGACATATCAAGACAGTGTGGTAAGATACATACAAATCTCAATAGAAAAAAAGGGAACAGAAACAGACCCATATACATAAGGTCAATCAGTTTTTGACAAAATTGCAAAATTGCCTCAATGGAGAAACGATACACTTCTCAACAAAGGGTGCTAGAACATCTGGATATCTATGTGAAGAAAGTGAACTTGGATTCATACTCCAATATCATATTAGAAATTAAACTTAAGATGGATCACAGACCTAAATGTAAAACCAAAAACTATAAAATTTCTATTTCATATTTTTCATATTAAGAAAACATATGAAAAAAAATCTTTGTGACCCCAGGTTAGACAAAGATTTCTTAGATACAACACAAAAGCATAATCTATAATAAAAAAAGGATAAATTGGACACTATCGAAATTAAGACCTTTTGATTTTTGAAGGATACTGCCAGCAGAATGAAAAGCCAAGTCACTGATGGGAGAAAATATTTTAAAATCACATATTTGATAAAAGGTTACTAGAATATATTGAAAAGCTCTCAAGCCCAACAAAAAGAAAACAATCAACCTATTTAAAAAATGGGCTTCCCAGGTGACCCAATGGTAAAGAATCCGCAGGCCAATGCAGGAGATGTAAGAGATGTAGGTTCAATCCCTGGGTGGGGAAGATCCCCTGGAGGAGGAAATGGCATCCCATTCCAGTATTCTTGCCTGGAAAATTCTATGGACAGAGGAGCCCGATGGTCTATAGTCCATGCTCTGCAAAGAGTCAGCTATGACTGAACAACTGAGCACAATTAAAAAACTGGCAAAAAATCTGAATAGATAAATCACCAGAGAGGATACACAGGTGGCAAAAAAGCACATATAAGTTGTTCAACATCATTAGGCATTGGGAAAATGCAAATTAAAATGAGTTAGTACCACCTATCTATTAAAACATCTAAGATTTAAAAGACTGACTACACAGTGCTAGCAAGGATGTGGAATAATTGAAACTCTCAAATACTGAAGGTAGGAATGTAAAATGGTACAACCTCTCTGGAAAAGTTGGCCATTTCTTCAAAAGTTAAACATGTCTGCCATATGATCCAGCCATTCTACAAGCAAATGCTTTCTCCCAAGAGAAAAGAGAACACATGTCCAAACACAGACTTGTAGACAAATATTCACAGCAACTTTATTTCTAATATTCCCAAATGGGAAACAAACAAATATTGATCAGCAGGTGAACAGATAAAACAAATTGTGGTACATCCATACAGTGGAAATACTACAAAGTGTAGAGAGACAAAGGGGCCTGAGGAAACATTGGAAGTGATGGATGGATATGTTCTCTATGTTGATTGGGTGATGGCCGTTGCACAGGTATACGTATATATCAAAACTTACCAAATTGTATATGTTAAATACATACAGTTTACTGAATGTCAATCATATCTCAATAAAGCTGTTAAAAAATGTTACACTCTCCTAAAGGCTGCATCTCAGGGAAAACCTTCAGTAGCTTAATAATATGAATACTTGATAACTGAATACACTATCTTCATTTATCATCTCCCATTGAAAAAGTCAAGATTTAAAAATGTCATCTGCATGGGTATTAACATCAATTTTTTATAACATTTAGATCTGTTAAATCTAGAATCCTCCATTCATCTACAGTGATCAAAATTAACTAACAAGCTGACAAAGCTTCTCTTTGTGCAAGCATAGCCTCAGTGGGAAAGTCATCAAACCAGAAAGTCAAATCAGCCTTTTTTATAATCACACTGAAATCCATTAATACCTGCAGATGGGTCACAAGTAAAGACAAATAAAGCAGTGCATAAAATGCACATAAAGAATAGAGCGGGAGGGCAAGCCACAAAAGAGTAAAAGCTGGAAGCACAGAAGATGAATTTATCTGTAGGAATGTTTTAGAATTTACTTTTCGGGTATATACAGATTATTAAAAAGGACAGGTGGTTTCTATTCTGAGCTGAAGGCTGGAGTCGTGTTACATATAGTCATGTACTCATGAGTAATATGAAGAGTAGGGTGTAAAACATGAAACTTCTACAGTCACTTCATGTATTTCACAACTTAAGAACTTACTAATGATTTCTGACAGAAGAAAAATGCAACCTCCCTTTCTAGGTGATCCAAACAGAATAGGGGGAAGAGGCTCAGATATTTGAAAGATGACATGCTCTATTGATGCAGCTGGTTTTGGAACTTAGTTCATGGCCTCAACCAAACGCAATTTTCTCTCTGTCATTACTAGAGCAAATTATCTAAACCTCTACAACTAAAAAAATATACTTACCATGAAAATTTTCCAAACACAGTAAATAGAGAAGAAGTAACCCAGAAAATTAAAGTATTTCCCTTTGAAAGTTTTGGAGTATTCTATTCTCTCCTGAGGGAGAACAAACACAAAACACGGTTAGTCTTAGCAAAATGTACATTTACATTCTACAAAAATATTTCTGCCTCTATGAATCACTGTTCAGGCTAAGGATTAAAACCACACACAATAATATTAAAATAACAATAATAGTAGTAGTGGGAAAATTTATTGAATGATTACTTTAAACCAAAAATTAGGATAAACACCTTATATGCAGTATCTACTTTAATCTTCATAACAACTCTTATGAGGTATGTCCTTTTTAATTTTACAGATGAGAAAATGAAGGCTTAGAAAGGTTAAATAACTTGCTTAAGGACACACAGCTAGTGAGTAACGGAAGTTAGGCTCAGGTCTACCTGTCTCCAAAGCCTATGTTTATCTCTATCCTATGCAGCTATTCCTGTGAAGTGATCCTCAAAAAGGATTAAAATAGTTTGAACAACCTTAAATAATAGGTTTTGCATGTTTATATTATATTACATTTTAGGTGTACGTAGGAAAGTTTCTTTTTGTAGTTAGGTTCCTTCTTAATCTGGCTCCTTTAAAATAGAGCTAGACCGCAGCAAGGGCTTCCCTAGTGGCCCAGTGGTACAGAATCCACCTGCCAGTGCAAAAGACTTGGGTTCAATCTCTGGGTCAGGAAGATACCCTGGAGAAAGAAATGGTTAGCCAGTCCAGTATTCTTGCCTGGGAGATCCCATGGATAGAGGAGCCTGGCGGCCTATAGTCTATGGGATCACAGAAGAATCAGACATGACTTAGGGAATAAACAATAACAGACCATGGCAGATGGATGTCTTACTGCTCTTACAATATTACTAACTTGCAAGAGAATAAAAAACAATCACAGGAGCTACCATAGGAACCACCCTCTTGATCTTGGCCATCAGTAGGAAGTGATGTGTGCAACTTTTCTAGATGATTAAAAGCTTCTGACTATTCCAATAATTTCCATTTTTGACAGTGTTCCATTAAGGGTTTTGCTACTGGTAGGAGCAATGTCACAAATCCAGGTATCAATGCTTCATGACTGATACTGAAGCTACTGAGGTGCCTCTTACATGGCTTGACCATAGAGGATGCTACAAAGCTTATTTAGTCTTGCTCTCTCTTCAATCATATTGGTAAAAACCACACTTCAGTTTCCTTTCTCTGTACCTTGGTAGCATATAGATCAGCTGTTTCCAGAAAAAGTTGCCTGCTTAGTTCTTCCAAAGCATCCACTTCCTGTTGAATAAGAGTAAGATCTGGCACAAAATGGGCATCAAGGTTTAAATCACACAGAAGTTTCAAGGAATAGCAATGAAGAAAGCACATGCTTTTGGTTTCTTCTATAGCAGGTCCTAGGAACTGCCCATATTTTCAATTTCCTGCTTCATAGTCAGCAGTACCATTTCAGAACTATTTTTCCCATCTCAGACACAGGTGTATAAAAGCTTTACCATTAAAAGCACCACAACCAAACACCTACCACTCAGTTTTACACTAGCTTGAAAGTGGCTCGGGTAGGTGGTTCTGTTTATTTTTGCTTTATCTAGTTAGCTTAAGTCAAATGTCATTTTTGAAATCTCAAAAGGGTTACATAGTAAGAAAAACACCTAAAATATACAGCAAAGTTTTCTCTTGAATTATCTTGATTAAATATGATGCTAGGAAAATGGATCTAACGTTTACTAAGTTCTAATACAGGCTGGGATTTATAGACATTACCTTCTTCAGTTCTTTATAGATCTTATCTTCTATCATTCACAACAATCCCATGAGATAGGTGTCCTTATCCATTTTGCAGATAAGGAAAGTAAAGCTCAGAGAGTCAAGTATCTTGCTCAAAGTCACACATTTAATAGGCATGGAAGCAAATTCAGAGCTGCCTTACTCCAAGATCTGTTCTTTCCATTACTGTATGCCACCTTCCAAGAACTCAGTGAGGCTGTGTGATTATCCTCTCCACTTAGGAAAGGACTCAGAGAGGTTAAATAATCCTGATACTTTTTTGACTTGGCTTAGTGTTGCTAAGATAGCTTAAACCTAAAATTTGGCTTTTATGAATTTTTAAGTAATAAAAATAGTAAAGATAGCCCTTTCTAAAACAGAAGTTTAACTGGTTTTAATCTAAATCCTCCTTCCTTTCTGTGATTTTTCCCTCTATTATCCAAATTAGCAAGTGCCCTCCTCAGTAGTGGCTGCTGTTGGCATAGTTCAGGCCACTGAATACCATGGTTCAGTTACACGTCTGGCTCTCCCATGATTAGGCAGTAAGTTCCTTGAGGAGAGAGGCTATCTTCTGCTCATCAGTTTAGCACTCTGTCTGGAAATAGGAGATGTGAAATAAATGTTTAAATAAATTTAAAGTCACCTTTTCCCCCCCTTCTCTCCTGTGGTCATCCCATTTTGTTTGTTCTAACTCCTACCTGCATTTCACACCAGAAAGGTATGTCATAATTTATAGCAAGAACAGTTTACATTTTTTTCCTCCAAGTGAGGCAAAAGGGAATTTGTTCTTCCTCAGGCCAGAGATGGGAGGAATATGCATAAGCTATTTTACCTCTAGGCCCTCACACCAAATTTTGGCTCGACAGCCTGGTAGCCACAAAGAGATGTGGTTACTCAATTTGGGAATTAGTTTAACACTGCAACCAGCTGGGCCAAGACAAATTCTTTAACACAATCTCCTTGATTCTTTAAACCAGTTACTGGAGATAAAGAGCTGCTTAAAATTTGTTTCTAAAACTGACTGCTTTAGAAATGGGCCCTTACAATCCATATACAAACCAGTCATTTTAGGGAGCCACTGTTCTGTGGTGATTTTTTGGAGCTGGGAAATATAATAGTGTAGTGGAAAGAACTAAGGAGACCATCGTTCTGGTTTTACCTTTGCCACAAGCCATTGTGTGACTTAACTTCTCTGGGTCTATTTTCTCATCTGTAAAATGGAAAGACTGACTTGTTTGGATCCCTTCAGCTCAAAGACAATGGTTTTATTATTTTAGGATTATCTATGGCTTTCTATTTCCTAAGCCAGTCCTGGCCAGCTGAACTCTGATGCAGTCAGGTGTCTTAGAAGAGAATGTCCCTGTCCCAACACTAATTTTTCTTCTGTCCTTGGTCCAGAGTTGAGAAAAAGAAACAAGCCAATGGATAAAGGATACTTTCACTTCCTGGTGCTGAAGTGGTAACACTCTTTATCATCCCCCAGAATCCTGATGGTTTGTTATGCACCTCCCCCTTCTGGAACATAGTCCTCCGTGTCATTGCCATCCTGAAATAAAAGAAAATGCAAAGACTTAGAAAATGAATTTATGGTTGCTGGGGGTGGGGAATGGTGGGAGGTAAGGATGGGGGAAAGGGATAGTCAGGGAGTTTGGGATGGACATGGACACACAACTAATTAAAAGACGCTTACTCCTTGGAAGAAAAGTTATAACCAACCTAGATAGCATATTCAAAAGCAGAGACATTACTTTGCCAACTAAGGTCCGTCTAGTCAAGGCTATGGTTTTTCCTGTGGTCATGTATGGATGTGAGAGCTGGACTGTGAAGAAAGCTGAGCACCGAAGAATTGATGGTTTTGAATTGTGGTGTTGGAGAAGACTCTTGAGAGTCCCTTGGACTGCAAGGAGATCCAACCAGTCCATTCGGAAGATCAGCCCTGGGATTTCTTTGGAAGGAAGGATGCTAAAGCTAAAACTCCAATACTTTGGCCACCTCATGCAAAGAGTTGACTCATTGGAAAAGACTTTGATGCTGGAGGGATTGGGGGCAGGAGGAGAAGGGGACGACAGAGGATGAGATGGCTGGATGGCATCACTGACTTGATGGACGCGAGTCTGAGTGAATTCCGGGAATTGGTGATGGACAGGTAGGCCTAGCATGCTGCGATTCATGGTGTTGCAAAGGGTTGGACACGACTGTGCAACTGAACTGAACGGAACAAGGACCTACTGTTAAAAAAGAAAATGTACAACCTCAGCAAAGGAGCACGGATCCTAAAAGTCCATTCTTGTCGTCTCATAGCTGCTCCTTTCATTTGCTGAGCTGTTCAGGGAAGGACTGAATTCTGGAGTCCCACTTTTCTACTGCTTACAACTGAGGGAAAACTATACACTCCCAGAAGGAATGTGGAATAGCTGAAGGAGCACAGAATTGGAGTTGGCAATAAATCTGAAGACTGGATCTGCCACTTTAGAGTTCTCATGTCCTCATCTCTGGATGATTATGAAGATCAATGAAACAATATATTCACTTATTACCATTATCATTTAAGAACAAAATAAAATAATAGCTAACATGCCTAGATAAAGGATCAGGTACAGGGTAGGAATTCAATAAATGTTTCTTTCCTTCCTTTTCAGTAGCTGACAAGAGAAAAAAATCAGAAAATCACACAAACCTGGCCTCTTCTAAAGCACCATTCTCTCTCTAATGTCAATCTCTTCCTACTACTGAATAAATCAGTGGGACATTTGTCCTTCCTATCAGTTTATGGAAGGGCCTACCATGTCAGTGGTGGCTGCTGGCATGTTCCAGCCTATCACACAGATATTAAGGACAGGGTCCCTGTGAGGAAAAATAGACCACTTGTTCATAAATGGTTACTTGAAGGGTACAATAGGCCAAGGCCAATGGGCTTTAAATAAAACAAACACAGGATGAGTTTAATAAAAGTAGATTTATAGAACTAAAGAAGAATTTAACTCAACGTTAACCTCAAAAGGGTGACAAGAGATAGAAGTGGTAAGGATAAAGAAGCAGCACTGGTGTTCATGGTTAGGATCAATACAAATGGTACCAATGGTATCAAATACCATACGGTATTTCTGTAGGCTAAACTAAGCCATTGGCTAAAATAATAACAATAAAGAAAACTGCCTTGGTGGTCCAGTGGTTAAAAATCTGCTTGACAATGCAGGGAACATGAAACTGATCTGGGGAGATTTCACATGCCTTGGGGCAACTAAGTCCATGTGCCACAACTACTAAAGCCCATGTGCCCCAGAGCCAGACCATGCTTCACAAGAGAAGCCATTGCAATGAGAAGCCTTTGCACCACAACAAAGAGTGGCTCCTGCTTGGTTCAAGTAGAGTAAGCCTGTGCAGAGCAACCAAAGACCCAGTGCAACCAAAAATAAATAAACAAAAACTTAAAAATAAACAAAAATTTTTAAAAAGCATTAAAAAAAAAAAAGAATGTTAAGTGTATTGGCCACAGTGACTTAACTGGTTCCTGTTAAAATGATCTTTACCAAGCGGCTGAGAGTGCCGGGCTGTGACGGTGCAGGAACAGCTGAGAGGAGCCACCCCACTTCCGAGGCCAGGGACAGCGGCCGAGAGTGCCAGGCTGTGTCGGCACAGGAACAGCCAAGAGGAGCCACCCCACTTCCGAGGTCAGGGGCAGCGGCCGAGAGTGCCAGGCTGCGATGGTACAGGAACAGTGGAGAGGAGCCACCCCGCGTCTGAGGTCAGGGTTGGGGGCCGGGAAGAGCCACCCCGCATCCGGGGCCAGGATTGGGGGCTGGGAAGAGCCACCCCACGTCCGAGGCCAGGGTTGGGGGCCAGGAGGAGCCACCCTACGTCCCAGGCCAGGGTCAGGGGCTGGCAAGAGCCTCTGATTGATTAGCACTCAGTACGGGTGGCTGCGATGAACGGCACACTCAGCGCGGCCAAGAGGAATTACCCCACGTCCAAGGTCAGGGGCAGCGGCCGAGAGTGCTGGGCTGTGACGGCACAGGAACAGCCAGGAGGAGCCCACCCCGCGTCCAAGGTCAGGGTCAGGGACCGGGAGGATCAACCCCTGTCCAAGTGGCTGCGCCAGCGAGGGAGGGCCTGGAGGAGCTGTCCCTCCTTGAGGGTTGGGAGGGGTGGCAGTGAGGATACGCCCTTCCTCCAGGGTGGGGAGTGGAGGCTGCGCTTTGCTGGGGAGATACCCCATGCTCAAGAGAGAAGAAATCCAGATCCACCCACCAGAATTCCAAAACAGGCCTCCCTAACCAAGAAACCTTGACAAGCCACTGATACGACCCCACCTACAGGGAGGAAATTCCATAATAAAGAGAACTCCACAAATTTCCAGAATATAGAAAGGCCATAACAAATGCAGCAATATAACCAAGATGAAGAGACAGAGGAATACCCAGGNCTCCCTCTGCTGCTGCACTTCAGTCATGTCTGACTCTGTGCAACCCCAGAGATGGCAGCCCACCAGGCTCCCCCGTCCCTTGGATTCTCCAGGCAAGAACACTGGAGTGAGTTGCCATTTCCTTCTCCAATGCATGAAAGTGAAAAATGAAAGTGAAGTCGCTCAGTCACGTCTGACTCCTAGCGACTCCATGGACTACAGCCTACCAGGCTCCTCCGTCCACAGCATTTTCCAGGCAAGAGTACTGGACCAAACTCCCCCTAGCAACCACTAATCTGATCTCTTTTTCTAAGAGTTTGGTGTTCTTAATTTTGTTTTTGCTTTTAGGTTCCACATATAAGTGGAAACATACAGTATTTGTCTTTCTCTGTCTGCTGTGTTTCACTTAGCATAATGCCTTCAGGGTCCATCCATGTTGTCACAATGGAAGGATTTCATCATTCATCATTGTATATACATTTCACACTTTATCCATTCATCTCTCCATGGACACTGAGGTTGTTTCA
Source organism: Neotragus moschatus (assembly GCA_006410615.1). Taxonomy (NCBI): domain Eukaryota; kingdom Metazoa; phylum Chordata; class Mammalia; order Artiodactyla; family Bovidae; genus Neotragus; species Neotragus moschatus. Next base: position 660,310 of record SJYA01000560.1, on the reverse strand, counting down.
TGTCTTGACTACTGTAAATAATGCTGCAATGAACATGAGGTGTTTCAAGATAGCGTTTTCATTTTCTTTGGACATACTTTCAGAGGTGGAATTGCGGGATCATATGGTAGTTCTATTTTTATTTTTTTGAGGAGCCTCCACACTGTTTTCCATAGCAGCTATATCAATTTACAATCCCAGAAACAGTGCACAAAGGTTCCCTTTTCTCTACAACAAGACCACTATTTGTTATCTTTTGTCTTTCTGATGATAGCCACTCTAACAGATAATGAGGTATCATCTCTCTAATGACTAGTAATGTTGAGCATTTTTTCACGTACCCATTGGCCTGATAAATCTTTGGAAAATGTCTATTCAGGTCCTTTGCCCGTTTTAAAATTGGATTATTTGTTTTTTTGCTATTGAGTTACAAGTTCTTTATATGCTTTGGCTATTAACCCCATATCAGATACATGATTTGCAAATGTTTTTTCCCTTCTATAGGTGGTCTTTTCATTTTGTTGATGGTTCATTTTGCTGTGCAGAAGCTTTTTAGTTTGATATAGTTCCACCTGTTTGTTTTTGATGTTGCTGTTTGTGCTTTAGGTGTGATTTCCAAAAAAAATATTTTCAAGGAGTTTTTCTGCTATATTTTCTTCTAATAGCTTCATGGTTTCAAGTTTTACGTTTAAGTCTTTAATCCATTTCAAGATCTCTTCAAGAAAATCAGCAATACCAGGGGAACATTTCATGCAAAGATGGGCTCGATAAAGGACAGAAATGGTATGGACCTAACAGAAGCAGAAAATATTAAGAAGAGGTGGCAAGAATACACAGAAGAACTATACAACAAAGATCTTCATGACCCAGATAACCGTGATGGTGTCATCAGTCACCTAGAGCCAGACATCCTGGAATGCGAAGTCAAGTGGGCCTTAGGAAGCACCACTATGGACAAAGCTAGTGGAGGTGATAGAATTCCAGTTGAGCTATTTCAAATCCTAAAAGGTGATGCTATGAAAGTGCTGCACTCAATATGCCAGCAAATTTGGAAAACTCAGCAGTGGCCACAGGACTGGAAAAGGTCAGTTTTCATTCTAATCCCAAAGAAAGGCAATGCCTAAGAATGCTCCAACTACCGCACAGTTGCACTCATCTCACACACTAGTAAAGTAATGCTCAAAATTCTCTAAGCCAGGCTTCAACAGTATGTGAACTGTGAACTTCCAGATGTTCAAGCTGGTTTTAGGAAAGGCAAAGGAACCAGAGTTCAAATTGCCAAAATCGCTAGATTATCAAAAGAGCAAGAGAGTTCCAGAAAAACATCTATTTCTGCTTTATTGACTATGCCAAAATCTTTGACTGTGTGGATCACCACCAACTGTGGAAAATTCTTAAAGAGATGGGAATACCAGACCACCTGACCTGCCTCTTGAGAAATGTGTATGCAGGTCAGGAAGCAACAGTTAGAACTAGACATGGACAACAGACTGATTCTAAACAGGGAAAGAAGTACATCACATCAAGGCTGTATATTGTCACCCTGCTTATTTAACTTATAAGCAGAGTACATCATGAGAAACAGTGGGCTGGATGAAGCACAAGCTGGAATCAAGACTGCCAGGAGAAAAAGCAATAACCTAAGATATGCAGATAACACCACCCTTATGGTAGAAAGTGAAGGAGAACTAAAGAGCCTCTTGATGAAAGTCAAAGAGGAGAGTGAAAAGCTGACTTAAAGCTCAACATTCAGAAAACTAAGATCACAGCATCTGATCCCATCACTTCGTGGGAAATAGATGGGGAAACAGTGGAAACAGCGAGAGACTTTATTTTGGGGGGCTCCAAAATCACTGCAGAGGGTGACCGCAGCCATGAAATTAAAAGATGCTTACCCTTGGAATAAGGACCAACCTAGATGGCATATTAAAAAGCAGAGACATTACTTTACCAAGAAAAGGCCCATCTAATCAAGGCTATAGTTTTTCCAGTAGTCATGTATGGATGTGAGAGTTGGACTATAAAGAAAGCTGAGTGTCGAAGAATCAATGCTTTTGAACTGTGGTGTTGGAGAAGACTGTTGAGAGTCCCCTGGACTGCAAGAAGATCAAACCAGTCCATGCTGCAGTCCATGGGGTTTCAGAGTCATACATGACTGAGCAACTGAACTGAATCCATTTCCAGTTAATTTTTGTGAATAATAGAAGATGGGGGTCAAGTTTCACTCTATCACATGTGAATATCTAATTTTCCCTCCATCTTTTATTGAAGATGTTTTCTTCAATATTGAAAAGATATTGAAGTCTTTTCTCCATTGAGTATTCTTGGCTCCCTTGTCAAATAGTTGACTATATGCTTTGGTTTATTTCTGGCTCCTTACATAAAATTTAATAATTAACATGTAAAATAACACTTGCCTAGTCTCAATAGTCATAGGATCTATATTTAGGTCACCCAAGAAAGGTTTGGATTATTAAAGAACAAATTTAAAAACCACAAAGTCAGAACATATTCCTGTTTTACAAGTTCTTAATTTATCCATCAAGAGACTATAATCATCAAGTCTGATTCTCAAAATAGGAATTTGAGAATATAATCTGTTTATAAGTCTCAAGACTCAGGGATCTATATATAATGAGTTACACAGCTTAGCTCAGCACTGATTCCTGACTACAGAGCCAATGCCACTTTGTTCTTAAGAATTTTCCATGTAGTGATTTTAAAAAAGTACAACAAAACTCTACACAAAATAGCTGATGTACTCTAAACACAAATACTGGCCCCTAAAAAGAAAGGAAGCTTGCAGTTTAACAAGAAAGAAATATTTTGGATAGACTGTTCATAACAGGTCTATTTTTTGGAGGAGGACAGGAGTTACTTTTTTAAAATGCTTTAAAGAACACTCTTAAGTTCAATCAGACTTGAACACGCCTATGAAATAAACAAAATTAACTATATTGGTAAGAACTGGAGTTCAGTCTTCATAGAAGCCCTTAACTAGCGCTGAGGAATTTGGATCTTTTCAGGTAGAGATTTCTCCATTAGCAGGATAATATGAAGAGCTCTTCCTGGGATTCAATCAGAGAGCAGCTTGAGAAAAATAAAACTTCTTGTAGTAAAGCCTGGGACCTAGATTCTCACAGCCCAGTCTCAATTAGTACTTCAGAACTAATGTTCAGACTTGTTTTCCTGCTATTTCACAATCTTTGTCAAGCCAGTTACTAGGTGCCTGGATCCATATTTGCTATGATTATTACAGTTACTGAGACTAAACTAACTACACGTGGATTTTTTTCAGCTATGGGATCCCAGTAAATCTTCCACCATAAAGAAAGTAACATAGTTTTCTTTAAGAGGAGACCTAACTAGTACTCTTACTCACCTGCTATTCAATACTCCTAAGATTTCAAAGATGATGAGCTCAAACATGGTGCAAGAAAATGCGAAAGTTACAGAGAAGATCACCTGTACCACGTAGTGACGCACCTGTTAAAAGTCAAATAGAGACTAAAAGTCATTTCCTTGTGTGAAATATTGAGTTGATGATTACAAGTCAGAAAACTTATTTTGAAGAAATTCTCAAGTTATTAGAAACAGGACCATGACAGTAATCTGTCTAGAGCTAAAAGAATAGATGAAAATAGGTTGTACTTCTACTTCTAATTCATAGGTCACTATTACCATCATCCTCTTGTGGATGAAACATTTAAAATACAAGAAGATGAAGTGACAAGGTCAGAAGTAGCACTTAGAATTCCTGATGTACACTGACAAAAAAATGACAGATTTAGATATACAGGTTAGTTCTAAAAGGGTTTCTTCAACATTCTGCACAGACCTTGAAACAGTTTTAGAACCTCTCCTAGGAGGCCTTACAGTAGTGAGCAGAAGAGAATCTCTAGAATTCTGGGCTCTTTTAGACAACTCAAACTCCCTGGCGAAGTTTAATGGAGAACATATTAGAAATGACCCCAGATAGTCTATGACCATTGAGCTTATTACTAAATGAGGAAGATTAATCAGGAAATGTCCAGTGTAGGCTGTCTTTCTGAATTCAAACCCTAAGATATGAATCAGACCAGCCTTAGAAGTAACTTAGGATGTCAGACTGATAATTAACACTGAATGCCAGATACCCAAATGAATGAGTACATTTATGAGACATAACAAGTTAAATTCTCTCTCAAAGAACTATTTGCTATTGGTGTGCATACTAATATGACTAAACCATGATATTTCTTGATCCTGGCTTCTGGGCTATATATGACTAGCATTAAAAAAAAAAAAATCAACTAAGCTTAATTATATTCTCCAATTTAAGAATTATATATTATAGTAGCAAAAGCTTCCCATCTTGGGAATGAACATGATTATCTTTAAAAATTTTTTTTGACCATCACAGGTCATGAAAGTGCAAGTATAAATAGTTTTTTAATTGAAGTATAGCTGATTTGAAATGTTTCAGGTGTACAGCAAAGTGATTCATATACACACACACACACATTTCAGATTTTTTCCATCACAGGTTATTATAAGATACTGAATACAATTCCTTGTGCTCTACAGTAGACCCTTGTTACTTATCTATTTTATATGTAGTAGTGTATATCTGTAAACCCAAAGTCCCAATTTATCCCTTTTCCCCCTTCCTCTAGTTTCCCCAAGGTAACCATGAGTTTGTTTTCTATGTCTGTGAGTCGACTTCTACGTTGTAAATAAGTTCACCTGTATCATTTTTCAGATTTCACATATAAGTGATATGATATGATAATTGTTTTTCTCAAACATGATTTTTTCTTTAATGGAGGTATTTTTCTTTTCCCATTTAAAACAATAAGTTGACATAATATTAGCATAATCAAAATGATCCCTTCTCACCTCGTAGTCCTTAAACAGCTGTCGCATGAAAAAAAGCCACCCAAATCCAAAGAAAAGTACCTGGGGGAGAAAGAAGATAGAAGGTCAGCATGTCAATACATAATCTTTTGAGAATGCCTTTTACAGACTATTTTATGATAAAAGGTTGCCTAACTAAATAGCTTATTTTAGAGATTAAAGGTGACATCCACTCATATAACACCTACTTATTAAAGTCCTCAACAGTGGACCAGATGTTGAAATGCTCTTCAATTTTTCAAATTATCCTTGTTTTAAAACATGTTTTAAGTTGGGCACAAACTAAGATAGTAGCCACATGACAGCTCTGTTGACTGTTCTAAAGCTCATTTGATTTTCACTGGTAAATACCTTCTCCCCATACACATACTCTGACACAACTCCTCTTCCTGTATTGGCTAGGAATGTTATCAAAGAATAAAACTCTTTTTAAAAATTATAGTTGCTTTAAAAGGTTGTGTTAGTTTCTGGTGTATTCAGTTATACATATACATATATATAAACACACACACACACATATAATATTTTTCATATTCCTTTCCATTATGGTTTGTTACGGGATATTGGATATGGTTTCCAATACTGTGCTATGCAGTAGGAACTTGTTGCTTATTTTATATATAATAGTTTGCACCTGCTAATTGAAAACTGAATTTATCCTTCCCTCACCCCTTTTCCCCTTTGGTAGCCATAAGTGTGTTTTCTATGTCTGTGAGTCTGTTTCTATTTCATAAGCAAGTTCGTGTCATTCTTTAGATTCCAAATATAAGTGATATCACATTTGTCTTTCTCTCTGATTTACTTAGTATGATAATCTCTAGATCCATCCATGTTGCTGCAAGTGGCATTATTTCAGAATAAAATTCCAACTATTCCAATTATGCCTTCCAACTCACTTCAGGAGCAAGTGTGAACTCTCAAGTTTGGTTTAGCAGATTCTTCCTCCTCTTACTGTGTCTCTCCTATCCACCAAATTCATGTTTTCACCCACATGGAACTGCCTGTGCTTCTTTAGATATAACATTCTTTCATACCAAGACCTTTCCAGATGTTATCCTTTGACAGGAACTTCTCTCCAGTCCCCTCCTTACTTATCCTACAAATCTTAACTATTATTATCTCTAGAAGGCCTTCTCTGGCCTCCCAAATACAGATAACTTGCTCTTTTTACATAATCCTATTATCCTACCTTGTATTTCCCTTACCAAAATACTTGCCACACAGTTTTTTAATGTCTAATTTAAATACATTCTTTTTAAAAAGACTGTAAGTTCTGTGAGGGTAAGAGTCACGTCTGTCTTGTCAATCTTTCTATTTCAGCACCCAGCACAATGCCCAGGACATAGCAGGCTCCCCATAAATGTTTGCTGAATGGATAAATGGTGCACAGTGAAAGATGGCTTGTTCTTCAGGAATCAATCTCAATTCTTTGGTAACAACTTCTATGTACTATGCTAAGTGATGAGGACACAAAGATGAGTAAGATTGTTACTACTCTCAAGGAGGTATAGTATAGTGGTGAAGACACTAAATAATTATAGTGTAATTAAAAGATGCTTACTCCTTAGAAGAAAAGTTATGACCAACCTAGATAGCACATTCAAAAGCAGAGACATTACTTTGCCGACTAAGGTCCATCTAGTCAAGGCTATGGTTTTTCCAGTGCTCAGGTATGGATGTGAGAGTTGGACTGTGAAGAAGGCTGAGTGCCGAAGAATTGATGCTTTTGATCTGTGGTGTTGGAGAAGACTCTTGAGAGGCCCTTGGACTGCAAGGAGATCCAACCAGTTCATTCTGAAGGAGATCGGCCCTGGGATTTCTTTGGAAGGAATGATGCTAAAGCTGAAGCTCCAATACTTTGGCCACGTCACGCGAAGAGTTGACTCATTGGAAAAGCCTCTGATGCTGGGAGGGATTGGGGGCAGGAGGAGAAGGGGACGACAGAGAATGAGATGGCTGATGGCATCACTGACTTGATGGATGTGAGTTTGAGTGAACTCTGGGAGTTGGTGATGGACAGGGAGGCCTGGCGTGCTGCGGTTCATGGGGTTGCAAAGAGTCGGACACGACTGAGCGACTGAACTGAACTAACGGGACATGCAATGATAGGGACATGCACATGATATTGTTAAAGAATATGAAAGAGGTAGACTAAACAAATCTGGTATGGGGTTAGGACAGATTTTTCTGGGGAAGATAATACCTTGGCTGAAGGAGGTTTTAATTTAGAGTTAAAACCTGGTATCATGTGCAAATTTGAGGATTATATGCATTTTTCTAGAGAGAGGCTTCAAGGTATTCACATACACTCAAAGGTTCCCACGGTCCCTAAAATATTTGAAAACAAACTAAAGAACCAAACTGTTAGGACCTAACACACGCCATGACAGGCTTTAACGCCTAAGTTCCATTTATCAAGAAGCTGAGACATCACCTAGGAGGAACTGAGATAATCTTCCGTGGGTGTCAGGACTTGACCAATTAGCATGTTTCCCATAGCCTGGTTTGAGCCTGTCAGGACGTAATGGACATCCCCCAAGAAAGCCCATGTGCACGAAAATTTAGCCAATTAGTAGATGCCCAGAAACCCTTGCAACCAACCCGCCTTTGTCAGCTCCCTGTCTTTGTTCTAAATCTATAAATATTGCTGTAATTCAGGGCTCGGGGCCCTTGTCAAATTCCACTGCGCTGGCTGACACTTGGGCCCTAGCTCGAGCTAGCAATAAAACCCCTTTCATGCTATTGCATTGCTGTGGACGTCTTATTCTCTCAGTGCTGGGGACTTGGACTCTGGGCATAACACAAACACTCTCTTAAAGTGTTGCAAAAGAATTACGCACGTAAAAGACAGGTAGTGGGGGTGGACAGGTCTTCTTCAGACAGCAAAGAGCATAAGTAAAGGCACAGAGGTGAGAAATAGCATGGTATATACTGGTAACTACACATGGTTTGGTGCTGCTGGGAGACAAAATTCAAAGAAAAAAGTGGTTAAAAATGAGGCAAAGAGGGGAGGAATAGAGGACCAATGACAGAAAGCCCCAAGGTCACTGTAAAGAGCTTGAATCATAGTCTGTAGGTGATGAGTTATGGGGGCTCTCTGAAGGAAGCAACACTGTAGAGAAAGAAACAGAACAGGAGGTTGCTGCAGCAGTTCAGATGAGAGATAACAACGGCCTGAATTAAAACAGTAAAAATGGTTTTTCCAGTGGTCACGTGTGGATGTGAGAGTTGGACTATAAAGAAAGCTGAGTGAAAAACTGATGCTTTTGAACTGTGGTGTTGGAGAAGACTCTTGAGAGTCCCTTGGACTGCAAGGAGATCCAACCAGTCCATCCTAAAGGAAATCAGTCCTGGGTGTTCACTGGAAGGACTGATGTTGAAGCTGAAACTCCAATATTTTGGCCACCTGAGGCGAAAAATTGACTCATTTGAAAAGACCCTGATGTTAGGAAAGATTGAAGGCAGGAGAAGGGGATGACAGAGGATGAGATGGTTGGATGGCATCACCGACTCAATGGACATGAGTTTGGGTAAACTCTGGGAGTTGGTGGTGGACAGAGAGGCCTGGCGTGCTGCAGTTCATGCGGTTGCAAAGAGTCGTTCACGACTGAGCAACTGAACTGAGCTGAATTAAAACATCAGTGGTTGGAGAGGAGGCAACGGATTTGAGTACTTCAAAGGTAAAATCAGCAGGGAGGAATTAAGGATGTCTAGTTTGCAATATAGGATGAAGAAGGAGGCCATTCACTTTATATAAAGACTACTGGAGGAAAAAAATTTTGGGAATGTGGATGGGAAACAGGAAGATGACGGGTTCACTTTTAGATATGCTAAGTGCTTGAGGGCCGTTCAAGTTGACATAAAAGATTATGAAGGGAGGGCTGAGATACACCTGAGAGTTGAAACCGTTAGAGAATATGAGATCCTTCAGGAATAGTATAAAGAGTGAAGAGAGCAATATGCCAATATGCCAGCCTCCTCCGTCCATGATTTAATGTGATCACACTAGGAATTATACTTCATCGAGTTGGGGTGCATGGGGGGTAACGCAGTAGAGACAATAAACACAGATTACTCAAGGGACAGCCAAGAATGAGAAAGACAGAAAACATTAGACCGTTAGCCTAAAGAAGAATGTGGGGTAAAGAGAAAAATTTATACGCCAAGGGGAAGAAAGCAGTAAAGAGATAAACTAATATGAGAAGAAACACTGGATGTGAGTTATTATTATTATTAGCAACAGCTATCTTTTACTGACCATTTAGTATATTCCGACAACTCTTAGGTGCTTAGCCTTGCAATTACATTAAATCATAAAAACTTGACAAAGTAGGTTTGACTGTCCTCATTACAGAGATAGGAGAAGGCAATGGCACCACACTCCAGTACTCTTGCCTGGAAAATCCCATGGACGGAGGAGCCTGGTGGGCTGCAGTCCATGGGGTCACTAAGAGTCCGACATGACTGAGCGACTTCACTTTCGCTTTTCACTTTCATGCATTGGAGAAGGAAATGGCAACCCACTCCAGTGTTCTTGCCTGGAGAATCCCAGGGATGGGGGAGCCTCGTGGGCTTCCATCTATGGGGTTGCACAGAGTCGGACACAACTGAAGCAACTTAGCAGCAGCAGCATTACAGAGATAGCTGAGGTTTAACAGAAGTTAACTCATTTATAGTGGGTGTCAAAATCAAGATCAAGCTGAAGTCTGTGTGGCTGACTCCAAAGCTTGTGCTTATAATCACTTCACAATAAGCTGCTCCACAATCAAAGGTACATGTGGAAAACGTGGCTTTAAACAGGAGTAAGGGGCATCTTATCTTCTGACATGGGAGGAAAGGAGTTGGGAATGGTCATGGACATAGACAACTGCTTCGATTAAGATGTAGAAGGAGCTCACACCTTTTGGCCTCACTTTTGTTGATCAAGTAGGAGGCGAGGTCATTTGCTAAGGGCAGGAGAGGTGAAATTGAAAAAAGGAGCTTTGAAAAGAGCGATTAAAAACTCAGAGAAATTATGAAAGGAAGGGAACAGGAGTTGATTAAAGTCAAGGAAAAAAAAAAGAATCAATGACCTGAGGGTGTCTATAAACTCAAGGCATCAGCAATCTGCACATATATGATTTTCTACGAAAGCCTTCAGGCTCCTCACTTCAGGTCAGTTCAGTCACTCAGTCGTGTCTGACTCTTTGCAACCCCATGGACTGCAGAACACCAGGCTTCCCTGTCCATCACCAACTCCCAGAGCTTACTCAAACTCATGTCCATCGAGTTGGTGATGTCATCCAACCGTCTCATCCTCTGTCGTCTCCTTCTCCTCCTGCCTTCAATCTTTCCCAGCATCAGGGTCTTTTCCAATGAGTCAGTTCTTTGCATCAAGTGCCCAAAGTATTGGCTCCTGAATTAGCAGTACACAAACTACAGCAGTGATCTAATTGTGGACTTTACATGCAGGCAAAGAAACAAGTGACTATGAAGGAGCTTGGATCCATGATTTCAGACCAAGTAGAAAAGGAAGAGGGTGAATAGATTAGGACAAAATACCCCTAGACTACTTATGAGATCCTTTAGCTATTTTAAATCATCACCAGTGGAAACATTTAAATTCATAGTTTAGAGGTCATATTTAAATGATTTCTGAAGTCATGACTGCAGTTGAAGTTAGGATGGATAATAATAAAATATTTCACCAAGATCACTCTGAAATGGGACTTTAGACAAGAAAAGAAAACAAATGAAATTGATAAGTCTTTATAAGGGGGCGGGAAATGGGAGAAAAAGAGAAACGAGATAGGCATCTTTGTATTTCATTGTGGCTTCCTTTCACATTGACAAAGTTTAAAAAGACTTTTACACAACTAATATAAAAAAATACCAGGAAAATTCAAGAAGTCCAAGATTAATACAAATTCTGGCAAGATTATACAGGATCTAAAAAGCATGCAAAAGGGAAAAGCAATTTTAAACATTTTGCAAATAAAACAAGAATGTGCACTGCATTTATTCGAAAAAGAAAATATTTTTGAAATTGTGCAGTCTTGACCTTGAGACTTAGAGTGTACTTGAACTGATAAGTCTTATAACTGTAGAGAAGGCTGAAAACAGAGGTTAGATAACAGTTGTTTTCACAAAAGATAACTCCTAAATTGAAAATTAGCTACAGAATTAAAAAAAAAAAAAAAGGCCATTAGCAGGATAATTTAAAGAACTGACTAGAAAAAGATTCCTTTCTTGGATCATTTATTTACACTTTTATTTAACAAATATTTATTGGTGTCTAATATGTACCAGGTCTCAAGGGTAGAAGGGTGAACAAGACAGCAGGGACACTGTCTCAAGGTTTGTAACCTGTGGAGGAAATAGACAAGGAATTATGAAACAATGCGACAGTGCTACTATAGTGCTACTATAAGGGAAGTGGGCAAAGGGTACTAGGAAAACATGTCAAGGGATATCTAGTCCAGTCAGGAAGAGATTTTATGGATATCCATGTTGAAAAACAAATGTTGAGTAGGAGTCAGTTGGGAGAAAGAAGGAGTATGGGGAAAAGGTCCAGAAAAAGAATAGACTGGCAGAAACCTGGAGGCATGACAGCATAGCCAGGTTAAGGAACTAAACGAAGTTCAGTAAGGCTAGTGTATAAACTGAAGTGAGAAATGATGAAGGCCAAGGCTGAAGAGGTTAACAGCGGAGTCTCATCATAAGAGACCACATAAGCCAATTAAGGATGTGAACTTTATCCTGTGGAATGATGAACAATCTCAATACCAAGATGTTGCCTGGGCTGAACCAGCTTCAGTATATGATCTCTGATTTCAGATTTCCTTTCAAATAAATCTTTCAGTTCATATAAAACATGAAAAATGAGGGGGAGATATTTCTAAGGCAAACACACCTCTCCAGAAAGGTGCTTTTTATTAAATATTTATTAGGCTTCTACTATAGGGCTTCTCAGGTGGCTGAGTGGTAAAGAATCTTCCTGCAATGCAGGAGACACGGGTTCCATCCCTGGATTGGCAAGATCCCCTGGAGAAGAAAATGATAACCCACTCCAGTATTCTTGACTGGGAAAACCACGGACAGAGGAGCCTGGTGAGCTACAGTCCATGGGGTTGCAAAGAGTCAGACACAATTTAGAAACTCAACAACAACAAAAAGGCCTCTACTATGTGCCAGAAACTGATCTAGATGCTGGGAGATACACAGAAACAAGACAGAGAGTATTCTGGAACTCATGGAGTTCACCTCTAACAAACACAAACAGTAGTGACAGACATGAAGAAGAAACTAAAACAAGGACATGAGACAGAAAGTTGCTGGAATGGATGTTAACCTTGACTAGGAGTAGGGAGTCAGGTGAAGCCTCCCTGAAGTGACATTTTTACTAATATCTAAATGATGATGAAGTAGGCACATAAATATTTGGACAGGGAACATACCACACAAAGGATTCTTTGGGTCTTAGTTCCTCCTTTGTAAAGAGCAGCTTTGAGAATTAAATTAAATACTTCACGTTAATGCATGTGTTAAAGTTAAAATATTATATGGCACACAAGATCAGAAAGCCAGTTTCTTGGCTTAATTTATCAATTATATCCATGCTATAAATCTTAAAGGTTACAATACAATGCCAATTTCCTCAATGACATTCTTATTTTCATTCTAAATGAAAAAAATGCTACTTAAATACTGTCATTTTTCCTGAGTTGATACTCGGGCTAAAAATAACCCTGAGTTGTCATAAAGGGCAAACAGGAAGCCTTAGAAAAGTTAGAAAAGCAAGGGAATTACATGTCCAGATTTTTGTACATTGATACATTTGAATATTATGTAGCCAATAAAAGCAATATGAAAACTTATAAAAGTTGGTAAATTTAAAAATAAAAAAATTGTTATCGGGATTTTACTTGTTTCATACTCTCTAAAGCATTTCAATAAAACTTTTTCAAGAAACAAGGACAATGCTTCACTCCAAAGACAGAAGCATTAGGATAAAGTAATACAAACACAGAAAAAAAAAACAAAAAAACNTTCCACTTCTGAGGCTAGCGGAGGTGGGGCCCGAGATAACATCTTATTTTAATTCTCTTTTATAATTGTGAAAGTGAATGGCAGTTGTGTCCGCCTGCGACCCCATGGACTGTGTAGCCTACCAGGCTTCTCCATCCGTGGGATTTTCCAGGCAAGAACATTGGAGTGGGTTGCCATTTCCGTCTCCAGGGGATCTTCCTGACCCAGGGATAGAACCCGGGTCTCCTGCATTGTAAGCAGACGCTTTACCATCTGAGCCATCAGGGAAGTCCTTATAATGGAGGAGTTAATAATAATGGATTATACCACAAATCAGGCATTGTGTTCTATATGTCACAACTTAGCTTGGGTCCACAAACAATGGCATAAAGAGGGAAGAATATAAAGGCAGGTTTTAGCACCTATAGCTAATCACATAAATTTCTGATTCTTTTACCACTCTTTTGAGAGGCAAATAGATGTATTGGAGCATGCTCAGAAGTGAGTCACCAGATAAGGACAGATGAAAGGAATTGAAGAAAGAAGGCTCAGGAACACTGACAGTCGTCTTCACTTGAGAGAATGGATATAATTGATATGGCCTCAAAAGATATTTGTAGGATGAAGGACTGGGAGTTAAATGAAGATAGATTTAATTCAAAACAAGGAATGATTCTTTAAGAGTCTGAAGATGAGTTATTTTAGGAAATAGTCGCCCCACCTATGTTGGGATTGCTCAAATGTAGACATTTTCACTAATTTATCCAGTCAATACTCATTTCATGAAGGCTTAATGCACTGCTGTGGGGCTTATCCTTTCCCACCAGGCCTCTACCTAGTCCATGAATTGCCTATAATCTCATCCTGAAGCTGTCCCCAGCCATCACCCAATGTGAAACTGGCTACGTTCAAGGCTACAGTCAATACCTGGAAGTCAATACTTGCAACTTGGACCAGAGTGTTTAGTCTACTACAGTCTGAATAACTGAGACTCAGATTTATTACACACAAGGAAATGTATCTTTCTTTCTTAGACTTGAATTCTACTCATACTAAGCAGTCCAAACACCTCTCAGATGTCCTGTCCCCAATCCAGAAGGCCAAGGAGCAGTGGAGATATCCATACTAAGGGAGAATCTTAGCCAGAGAACTTTGTATCCCTGGCTACATCTATCGGGGAAGAAGTAGCATCTGTGTAAGCAGATGATGGGTTAGACTCTCACCTATCAAGGCTGTGTGATAGTGCAGAATGCTGTGTTAGCCTATCAAGGCAAACAGTTTACCTTAGTGGCTTACTGGAATGCATGGTGGCGATCAGGGTCTCAGTGAAGCTGGCAGCAGAAAAAGGTATACAATCCCACTGGCCCCAGGGCTGTGTAAAGTTCTGAAAGACACCATTCAAAATTCTGTGACAAACCTTGACAGCATATAAAAAAGAGACATTACTTTGCTAACAGATGTTCATCTAGTCAAAGCTATGGTTTTTCCAGTAGTCAGGTATGGACGTTAGAGTTAGACATAAAGAAGACTGAGTGCCAAAGAACTGATGGTTTCAAACTATGGAGTTGGGNTTCTGTGACAAACCTTGACAGCATATAAAAAAGAGACATTACTTTGCTAACAGATGTTCATCTAGTCAAAGCTATGGTTTTTCCAGTAGTCAGGTATGGACGTTAGAGTTAGACATAAAGAAGACTGAGTGCCAAAGAACTGATGGTTTCAAACTATGGAGTTGGGGAAGACTCTTGAGAGTCCCTTGGGCTGCAAGGAGATCAAACCAGTCAATCCTAAAGGAAATCAACCCTGAATATTCACTGAAAGGACTGATGCTGAAGCTCCAATACTTCCACCATCTGATGCAAAGAGCTGACTCACTGGAAAAGACCCTGATGATGGGAAAGATTGAAGGCAGGAGAAGGGGATGACAGAGGACAAGATGACTGGATGGCATCACCAACTCAATGGACATGAGTTTGAGCAAGCTCCAGGAGATGATGAAGGACAGGGAAGCCTGGTGTGCTGTAGTCCATGGGGTCACAAAGAGTTAGACATGACTGAGTGACTGAAAAACAGCAACAATTCAAAATTCTCCCTTGTTAACACCTGTGTCCAGGTCAAGGACTGATGTGGGTGACCCAAGGAACTGCTATCCCCTGCTTTTGATTTTAGAATGTCTCCAAAAATCTTCACACTAGATAAACATCCACGTGACTGAACTTCTTTATAAGTTGGTCACCACTCTTCCAAACCTTCTTGGCTATGTGCGTTAGTTCTTTCTTCTTATCTAGCCTCATTTCAGAGAAGGCAATGGCAACCCACTCCAGTACTCTTGCCTGGAAAATCCCATGGACGAGGAGCCTGGTACGCTACAGTCCATGGGGTTGCTAGAAGTCGGACATGACTGAGTGACTTCACTTTCACTTTTCACTTTCATGCATTGGAGAAGGAAATGGCAACCCACTCCAGTGTTCTTGCCTGGAGAATCCCAGGGACGGGGAAGCCTGGTGGGCTGCCATCTCTGGGGTCGCACAGAGTCGGACACAACTGAAGCGACTTAGCAACAGCAGCAGCAGCAGCTTCATTTTGGATGTGTTGACTCTGGTGTTGACCTAGTGTGCACTTAGGATGCCTTGTCCAGGGCTTTGATTGGTTCAGATGAGTCAGAGGTAGTTCTGAATCAAGTGGCATCTTTACCTCAAATCTTGCTCCTCTCTAGTTTATTCTCAGCACAGTAGATGGAGCAATCTGAGAGAATGTGACTAAAAATGCAATGAAAGTGATGGTATGTGATTTCCAAACCTAGGTCATAAAGACATTGAAGCATCTGCCTTGATCTCTTGATTCACTTGTTCCAGGGGAAACCAGCCACTGGTTCATGAGGTCACTCAAGCAGACCCAGGTAGAGAGATACTAGCTTGCCAGCACCAACCTTCTGGTCACATAACCATGTGAATGGGTGGATATTACCTCTCAGTCAAGCCTCAGATGACTGCAGACTTTGTCAATATCTGACTGCAACCCTATGAGAGACCCCAAGCTGCTCCAGAGTTCCTGACCCTCAGAATCTATAAGAGATAATACATATTATTGTTTCAGGGGTTCCCAGGTGGCAATAGTAGTAAAGAACCCACCTGCCAATGCAGGAGATGTAAGAGACATGGGTTTGATCCTTGATTGGGAAAATCCCCCTGAAGAAGGGCATGGCAAACCATTCCAGCACTCTTGCCTGGAAAATCCCATAGACAGAGGGGCCTGATGGGCTGTAGTCCACGGGGGTGCAAAGAGTTGGACACAACTGAAACAACTTATCTGGCACACATGCACATTGCTGTTTCAAGCCGTGAGGTTTTGGAGTGATGTTACAAAGCAATAGATAACTAATATATGACTCATCACAGACTACATATTTTACTAAATATTTGCATGGCATAGTCTGAGGCTCTATCTTTGTAACCTTTTTTTTTAAAGTTATTTATTTATTGGTTTGCATATATAGGTCTTAGCTGTGGTATATGGGTGCAGCATGTAAGATCTGGTTCCCTGATCAGGGATCAAACCCAGGGCCCATGCACTGGGAGCTCGGACTTTTAACCACGGGGCTGCCAAAGAAGCCCTCAATCATTTTAACCTTTGATTTTCATTTCTTCACCACTCACTGTTCAACTGTCAAGATAAAGCCACATATCTTAGGGTTTTGTTATAGCTACATCTAACCTCAATTTCTTTTTTTTTTTTTTTTAACCTCAATGTCTATAAAGATACTGCTAGGCCCGATAACAGATAAATCTTGAGATCTCAGAGAATTAATACAACACAAGTTTATTTATTGTTTCATGTGAAATCCAAACGTCCAATTCATGGGAATTAGAAGAGGTGTTGGTGGGGGTGGCAGTGATCCTCTAATCTATAGTCATTTGAAGACTGACTGCCATTGTTGACATATGGCTTCCAAGGCTGCTTTGGGTGATGACAGCCAGCAATTCGTCCGAAAATTTCTCTTTTTTTCCTGTAATTATGATAAAACAAGCCCAGTGCCTTAAACCTGGAATTTCTAGGACCTTCAGGGAAGCTCTTCCTCAGATACATTCCTTATAGTGTCAGCCTGTTCTGGTGCTGGGGCATACTCAGCCAATTATCTCTTTTCTGCCCTGGGAGTAGTATTCATTCATTCCCCAGACATTACTATGTTCCAGTCACGTGCTAAGTACTGCATATTCAGAGATTATATAATAATATTGTCAGGCGAGTGTATTCTCCTTGGTTCTGTCTCATCACAACAAAGATTTGGAGTGATGATATGAAGTCTCTTTTTGAAGTCACTTTTGATAAGTGCTATGATCAAGTGTACACAAATATTAAGGGATCAAAAAGGAGGAAGCAACTCACTTTGTATAGGGAATTTTGTGAAATTTCATAAAGAAGGAGACAACTGAGTTGAATCTTGAAGGATGAGAAGGAGCTGATTACAGAAAAAAGGCTATACAGGGCAGAGTCCTGAAATACTATGAAATTCCTTCATCACTAAATGTCAGGCTTGTCCATATTGGGGACCAGCCAATGGCTCTGTAAGACTGGGGCATATGCATCTGTGGATGGATGTGGGAGATGAGGCTAGGATGTGGTGTACCTACCAGTCAGAAGCTTGTAAGCAACAGGAATAATTTTGGAAACATTAAATTAGAAAAAAAAGGAACTCTGGAGTAGCTTAGCAAACTGAAGAAAGGTTGATGAACCATGATGTGTAAAAAGAGGAACTAAGCATTTGCCAGAAATCTAGGTAAGCAAGAACTAACTGTGAATCTCTTCAAGGGGTTCTGTCAAGATAAATAAATCCCAAATACATTTCAGTCTCTGTTACTACACTCAAGTTTCACATTCCAGGGAGAGAGTGTATGAGTGGCCTATTTGAGTTCAAACAAACAAAACTTGACCCATGATGGATTGAGGGCTCTCCTTTGGGGTCGGCCTGCCCTCCTGCCTCAAGGATGTACTATCCTTTGTTTGCTGAATAAAACTCTGAGCTTTAAACAGAAGAAAAAACAATGTTACTAAGAAACCCACCAAGATTATATCCAATTGAGGAAGCATAAATCCCGATAGAGATGTTATTAGAGCAGAAGGGAGAATAGATTCTGGGCAAGTAAAAACAGAGGTGTTTTCTAAGTGGGTTGTAGTCACTTACAAAGGCTTTGTAAGTCACGTTAAGGAATTTAGAATTTGGGGTAAGCAACTGAGTCACTGAAGGATTTTAGGCAGAGAAGTGACGTGATAAATCTCAGGCAGAATATTTTGGCTAATTTTATTTGATGTATTTTTATCTGTAATGAATAACTTTACTTCTTTCTACAGTTGTCAATGACATGAGCGAACAAATCCTATTCTTTTGTCTCTTCTCAAATGGCCAAAGTAGTATACTTTGATTTTTCCTGAGATTTGTGTAGAATAAGGGAGGGGACAGACTGACCAAACTTCAGGTAATAAAGAGAGTGTTCATGTTCTTTCTGAATCAGATTCTCCTCCATTCCACCTAGTGGTGTCCTGGAGCTACTTGTACTGGCTTGTAAGAGTCATTTGCTAAATTTCTTGGAATTTTGTGAGCCAGTTCTTGGTATAGTCATTCAGTTCAGTTCAGTCGCTCAGTTGTGTCTGACTCTTTGCGACCCCATGAATCGCAGCACGCCAGGCCTCCCTATTAACAATTAAGTTACATAAATTTAAAAATTATAGGGTTAGGCTTTGTGAGGTCTATATTGTGGTTCACAATTTTTGGAGGCTTTATCCGGTGGGTAAAGCCAAAAAAAAAAATTATATAAAGATAATACTCAAAGTTTATCTCTTCTTAATTATTTTACAATTAGTTATGCTCTTGATATTATTTATATCTATTGTACAATAGAAATATTTATAATGTTGTGTTATTGTACATCTCATCTCTATGCTCAGTGGCATTATGTTGGTGAGTTGAAATTGGAGATGGTGGGAGAATTTACACAGAGGAAACTGACAAACACTACAAACCAGGACCTCTTCACCCTGGAAAGAGCTGGTTGTTACACATTTACAATCTTACCATTGCCTCCCCAACCTCCCAAACCACCCCCCCCACCCCCGTGCTCTTGTTCTTCAACCCCTTAATTTCAAAGGAAGAACACCAGATAATGGGAAGTCTGTTGACAGGGCAGCATGGCTGACAGGGCAAAAGAAAACAGAAAGACAGTGAAAAGTCAAGTTAGGTTTATTGTTTTGTAACAGTCTAACATGTGACTATTAGCTCTGACGTAAAGATGTGGAAGGTTGGAGAATTCAGGACGCAATCCCAATAATGCCTTTGCCAGAGATTTTCCCCAGGAAGTTTGTTTTGATTATGTTTCTTAGCTGAGTCTTTACTAATCCTGTTTCATAGATGGAAATTTTGCAGAAAAAGGCAATGAAGCTATCTACTTTTCTCTCCAGATGACTTTATGAATTCTTCCAGAATATCCTTTATTCTGGAGAACTTTCAGAATGCCTTGGCTGGAGATTTGCAATGTAGCCCACTGTTCCCTCATTGGTCGTATTGAGTACCACTCTCTCCAGACTTTGGGAGCAGCAATGTCTAGGATGGTGGAGATGACTTGTCTTTCACAAAAACCTTTCCTGCTATTTAACTGTTGAACCTATAAAGTTGCGTCCTTTTTCTCCTTTCTCCCCCAATTACATGTTTAGTTATAATACAATAATTACAAGAAGGGACAGTCTCCCTGCCTATTTCACTCTCACCTCTAAGTACATATTTATTTTGCTTTACACGTTGTATTTATTCTTAGAAGAGTTTCCATCCAACCAGGCAAATGTTTTTCATCTACACTTTGCTACTTTGGATTGTGTGATCCTTTGCACACAATACACATGGTGGGGGTAACTCAAGGTTAGGAGAATGAGCGAGAAGGAGTTGGGGGTGGGTGGGAGGTGCTGGCTGAGTGGTATCTGAGCTGCCTCGGAGACTCTCCTTAGGAACTCAGGAAATGCAGCTGTCTAAGTCTCACCGCAGGCCTTCCTCACGGCTTGGATTAAGAGCTGTTATATGCAGCTCTTTTGATTCCATGAACTTCCTTCCCCCCGAGTAAGACTGCCCCAGAGCTGGTACATCTCTCCGCAGCGGTCCTAGTGAGCCGAATCCTTTAGCGCCACTTTCAGCAATGAATCTCATGCATGATCAAAGATGTTCTTTTTTGCACTATAATTCTCAGGAATTCAAAACTACAGAAAAATTGACGTCCCCCCATTACCCTCATTTTCTTCTTTGATTTTTACTCATTGGCTCAGTTTTAACCAGTTACTTAGTTTACAATCTGTGAAGCATTTGAAAGTGGTGACTGTTATTTCTTCAGACAACATTTTAGTATAAGGACTTATGACAAATTTGGATGAGGCCTTCTCCCCTTTCATTTCCCAATAAGTGAATTAAAAAACCCCACTTATTTCTTCTAGTATGCTCCTTATATTTTGTGCATATCAATTCACTGGATCTATCCTGTGGAGGAGGGGCAGAACTTATTACCCACAATTTACCTACGGAAAATTGTCGTATGGAGCGGGTAAATGACATTTTGGGGTTCCCAGAGTCAGAGAGGTACAGCCCACCCTTCTGATTTGACCTTCAGTGTCCTTGTGGGAAAATCTGATCCCCAGGTTGCACTGACCTTCAGGAATATTTGTCCAACTCTGTTGCATGCTTCACGTGGGTGCCAGGTAACCAAGTCATGATGAAAAGCGGTCAGGCCTTTGTATGATGACCCAAATATGAGACCCAGGGATTATCAGAGCCAAGCTTGAAACTTTCTCACTGAGCTTTGAAGAACTCTGTCCTTCCTGGTCACACATCTCTCCTAATGAAAGTGTTATAACTGCTATTGGGCAGTTAGTCCTTTGCTTCTGGAGAGAGCTGCACCTTTGATGGCCTGCTGTGATGCTTCTTTTTACTGGTAGTTCCACGTACCATAAAGATTTAGTCTAACAAAGGCAGGACCAGGATTAGAATTGAAAGCTTGGCCTTAATGGAGCCCAGGGATGGTGATAATCCTGAGTCAGTCATAATTATTTGCCTCAGAATAGACGCTGAGGGATCCAGATGTACTGGGTAAGGTCCTCCACAGACACACAGCTGCCTGTGAATGGAACCCGACAGAGTTGTATGTAGCTTAAGATGAAGCGTGAAGGAACACTTTCCCCAGGTAGAAAGTAATTACCCTTCTGTCACCAGCTATGTCTCAAGGTCAGATAGGTTCCTACCAAACATATGGGGTCAAGATTCTGTTTTGAGTCTTCTCCGAGAAAACATCTCCAGAGTGTCCAGTCCACACTGAAAAGCTGTCACCAGGAAACTGTAAGGCAGGTCAGGAGGGTCAGATAGAAGCTACCCACCTGCCCCTCTTCTCAGTCTCCCTGCTGTTTGAGGAGTCAGTCAGGCACCACTCAGCAGGGTCTAGAGTTGGCAGCCAACTCATTAATCCTTCTGATACCCCTGGAGGTAGGTTGGTGGCAAATGCTATCTCTAGTTTGCAGACAGAAAACTTAGGTACAGAGAGGTTAAGAGACGACAATAACACAACTCCTAAGTGGCAGAGAGAGAAAAAAAGAAAAATTCGTGGTCCCTTGATGCCTGGATCTGTTTCTTCCAAAATAGGCTTCCTCGCTTGCTGGGAAGCCTGAGAGGGACAATGGCAACTTCCACGATGGTGGGGTAGGTAGAGACTCTGAAGCAGGATGCCACTTTACTCAAGGAAATACACACACACACTTAGGCCTCAGCCAAGACAAGAAGACAAGACCCTGATGCTGAGAGAGATTGAAGGCAGGAGGAGAAGGGTGACAGAGGGCAAGATGGTTGGAAGGCATCACTGACTCAATAGACATGAGTTTGAGCAAGCTCTGGGAGATGGTGAAGGACAGGGAAGCCTGGTGTGCTGCAGTCCATGGGGTCGCAAAGAGTCAAGACACTACTGAGTGACTGAACAAGCAACAAGACAAGCAGACCAGCAGCCTTCACCTACACATCTGCTGCTGGTCCCAAAGAGCACCAGCACTTTTCACTTAGAAGAGGATGAAATTTTTTTCTCTTTTGGATTAGGTCCTAGTTGAGATAGGTACTTTACTCTGGTAATGACTGAGCTATTCTTGGGCTCTGAGTTTACATCTTCTTAAAATGGGTCTTCAGAAGCAAAACTGTAGGAGCAATAGTGCAGCCACTGGGGGCAGGGGAGCGTGATGATGTCCAGTTCTCAGGTGTGGGATTTTATTTCTTTCACCATCCAGGAGACGTTCTGTTTGGAATAGCATTGATGGAAAGGGGAAGGAAGATTCAGGTAGTAGCCAGAAAGCCACAGATCCACAAGATAAATACACCTATTCAACTGTCCACTGCCTGATACATTCCTTCACTGAAAGTTTGTCACTTTGAGTTAACCTAGGCGAAATACATTTTAGGCTTTCTCTTTTAAAATGTAAAATTTCCCTGGAGTAATTATAAAAAAAAAAATCATATCTTAGAATGGATTTAATTTTTAGACCATTTTGCTTTAGGATGGAGCCCCAAGGAGTGGGAATAACTGTCACAGGGGAGGAATCGTTTTTGAGGAGACTTTGGTCTGGAGGGCATATCTAGAATGAACATCTTAAAAGGAAGGTGGTAACCAGAGGTCAGCACAAGGGATTTGGCTTTTGAGGGGGATGGTGCTGGTTGGGGGGGATACAATGAAGGCAGTTTTGCTGGGTCTCTGGGATTCTCCTGTCCAGTTCCCTGTGATGTCAACTTGGTTTCTATCCCTCCTACCTTAGCCTTGGCACTGCAACCCATGAAGCATAGTTTTGGTTTAGATGAACCATCTTGGTTATCAATTTCTCCCTCTGCTTTGGGAACTGGTTGGCTCTAGTTAAAATTACTGTGTGTGAGAAATATGTAGTTGTACCTGAGGATTTCCTCTAATTGGCCTCTAGATATGTGGAGTGTTGGTTGAGGGCACAAAGGGTAGATCTTTCCCTTCAGCCTCTAGGTCCCTTCCAGGGATGAAGTCTGACCTGGGACTCGACAGGGACCCTGGCTGTTTGTGTTCCCAGTTTGTAAGAGGCTCTCCCTGGTGGCCCTCTGATGACTCTTTTGGTATATACCTTGTGCCCGAGCAAGGCCTGAGGGCTGATTCTCCTCAAGACAAGCCAGTAGAAGGTATCATCTAGCCCAGAGCTAGGTTTGTTCCCAGTCCCTAATAAAAGGAGGTGTAGATTTCAGGCTGAATATTGCAGCAGGACAGGAAAGAAAGGGACCTTTTCTGCTTTAGGGAAGAAAACTGAAACCAGGATTTTTAAAACCTTTTCAGTTCAGGGACGGAAAAGGCAACGGCACTCCACTCCAGTACTCTTGCCTGGAAAATCCCAGGGATGGAGGAGCCTGGTAGGCTGCGGTCCATGGGGTCGCTAAGAGTCGAACACGACTGAACGACTTCACTTTCACTTTTTACTTTCATGCATTGGAGAAGGAAATGGCCCACTCCAGTGTTCTTGCCTGAAGAACCCCAAGGGACAGGGGAGCCTGGTGGGCTGCTGTCTGTGGGGTCGCACAGATTTGGACACGACTGAAGCAACTTAGCAGCTGTAGCAGCAGCAGTTCAGGGACAGGGTATGGAGTCTTGTTCTCCTTTTCTGAAGGTGCCCAGTACAGAATTCCCACTAATATAAGGGATGTAATTGCATCAGAACCCAGGGCTACAGTGACCCAAAAAAAAGGCCAGTGAGAACTCTGGACATCTCCTGGACTGATGATTTAAACTAAACACTCCAAAATGGTAAAATGAGGTTTGGAAGCCACAGAAAAGAGTTGAGACCATAAATAATACGACCAATTCCATAGGAAACCTGGGCTTACAAGTATAAGCTGAACTTGCAAATTGGTGTCCCACAGGTTAAATTTGGCTTGCATATTTTTTGGGGGGGGAGGCTCACATGGCATATTTAAAATTTAGTTGGCAGCGTTAAAAATGTGGGAAACTTCACCTGAACGTTTGGATTTCTGGCTTTTCTTGAAAAGTCAGATGGCCAGGTAACACTGTCTGGTAATCGCTGCCTGAAACCGAGCAGCTGCCCTCTGCTCTCCAAATTTCACAGCCCCAGCCCTCGCATGGCATTAGAACAGGTGCACTTCCCTAATTTAAACCACTTCACCAATTAAACCGCCTGCATCCTGTAGGCGGTTAAGTTTGGGGACCGCTGATATATGCCACACGGTGTCTGCTAGGGAAGTGCTGAGTTGATAAAGTTCAGCTGAGTTTGTAAAGTTGCCACAAGGCTGGTAAAAAGCTCTGAGGCAATCAGTTCTGATTGAAAGGCTTTCTATGGGGAAATGAGGATGAAAGCAGAATTGCCCGTGGCTGTGGAAGAGGGCCAGGGCAGTCACGAGACTGGGAACTTTGACGGGACAATGGGTTCATCTGGGTAGCCTTTGTACACGGCAAAGGCAGTACCCGGCATGCATGGTTCTATCACAGGGCCCGTCCAACCAGGGTGGGTGTGAGGGGAGGGAGAGAAGACTCAAATCGTGTCGGCAACTTTAGGTTTCATCTTGCCTTGTGTTAGCTCAGGCGTTTTCTTTCTCTCTTTGGCACAGCTTCACACGGTGAGATCGTCTGACCTGGCCCGACTGCTGGCTTTGCTCAGCCTGCTCAGGGGTCTGGTGTCCTCCCCTGGCAGCTCCGCACATAGCGAAGGCGCCTTCTCAGGCGTCAGCTCTTCCTTTGATACCTTCTCAGGCGGCGGCTCTTCTTTCTCAGCCTCCTCCACTTCGGGGGGCTCCACTTTCTCCGCTTCCAGCACGGCCAGGGTCTCTTGGCCTTCTGTGCTCACTCTCTCTGCCTCCTGACTCTTCTCGCCCACCTCTGGTTCTGCGGCCGCCTCTACGGGCTGCCCCTCCTCGACTCCCTCCTGGGCGCCCACCTGAGCGTAGGAAGGCAGGGTCTCCTGGTAGGCCCCAGACAAGTCTCCCAGGGGCCCCGGGCCCACCTTCTCCTCGAACTGACTGAAAGGCTTGGCAGAAAGGGGGCTGGCCTCCACCATCCCCACCTCCGTCAAAGGGAAATAATGGGACACGATTTTCTCTTCTTCGAGGAGCTGGTAGCCCTTGGCCTTCTGGATGGAGGAGACGGCAATGGAGTGGAGGGACTTCTCAGGAATCTCCCCCAGTGGCTGCTCCACCGGCCTCTTGAAGGCGGATCGGATTTTCTTTAGGCCCAGGTGGCTCAGCTCCAGAATATTGAGGAAGAGGGACACAGAGGCCACGGACAGCATGAAGAGGATGAAGATGGTTTTCTCGGTGGGTCGTGACACGAAGCAGTCCACCACGTTGGGGCAGGGCCACCGGCTGCAGCGGTAGAGAGGCAGGATCCGGAAACCGTACAGGAAGTAGTGGCCCACGACGAAGCCCACCTCAAAGAGGGTCTTGAAGATGATGTGGCAGACATAGGTCCTCAGCAGGGTCCCCTCCAGCCGGAACTTCTTGGTGCCCTTGCTGCTGCTGCTGCTCTTCTTGACGCTGCCCTGGTCCGCCGCTAGGGGCGCCCTCTCGCCGCCGTTGCCCGGCGACTGCTGGCTCAGCTCCTCGGCCTCGCGCTCCTTGCGCTTCTCCTCCATGCGGACGTGGTGCACCGCGTGCCCCACGTACACCAGCGACGGCGTGGAGACGAAGATGATCTGCAGGACCCAGAGACGGATGTGGGAGATGGGGAAGGCCTCGTCGTAGCAGACGTTCTCACAACCTGGCTGCTGGGTGTTGCACACGAAGTCGGACTGCTCATCCCCCCACACGAACTCTGCGGCAGTACCGAGGATGAGGATCCGAAAGATGAAAAGCACCGTGAGCCATACGCGGCCGATGACCGTGGAGTGCTCATTCACCTCCTCCAAGATGTTCCCCAGGAAACTCCAGTCTCCCATGATTCACTACCTACAGGAAGGAGGAGGCAAAGCTGAGCGGCCACAGTGCAATCCACCCTTTTTTTTTTTTTTTTTTTTTACTAACTCTCGGGGTACCTTCCCTTCATGGGTGGCTAAAACGGTCAGTGGGTAAACAGTATCTTTTGAGTGTTTCCTCAGTGCAGACTAGTACTAGGGAACAAAAGAGGCATAAAAGAATCTGCTTTCACTGGCTTTCTCATCTGTAAAATGGGTTCTCATTCACTTCACAAGCTGCCTGAAAGGATAAATGAGGCAGCGTCTGTATAAGCCTTGAACTACATATCAAATAAGAAATTACTGTTGATCATAAATAGAAACTCATGGTTTCATGGATTTAAGTCAAGACCACAAGCTGAACTGATGTTCATGAAGTGTAATGCTGAAGAATATTCTAATTCACTGGTGTCTGCCCTCCTTGCCAACCCCCCCCCCCAATTTTTTCCTATGTATGAAAATTGCCTGTAATCACCTTACTTGTGACTGTGCTGGGGTATACAATGATCATATGTTGAAAGGGAGGTGGAAGGAAGCATATTTTTTTGAATATCTGCTTTGTTGCCGACCTTTGACATTACATTTTTTTCATTCAATTTGATACTGCGAGACCTACTCAGTGCGTGTTACCGAGCCCAGCACATAATGAAAGCTTGATAAATGTTTAACTAATTTGATTCTATGGCGTGAGAAGACTGAGGCTCTGAGAGTTTAAATAAATTGTCCAAGATCAGGTAGCTAGCAGCAGTGCTTTCTGTTAGGTTCTTTTTGCCACCCCTTGGGGACTCATTGCCTGTGATTGGAGCTGTACAGTTCTATGACTCCTGTGCTTTTCATTTATGTTTTCTCTTCTCTAGATTGAAATCTGGAAACCTTTCTTAATAGCTTTTCAAGTTGAGAGTGATATATACATGTACATATATATTTATATTTATTTATTTTCACTCTTTTAAATCCAAAGAATGGGGAGAGTGCTTTGGGAAGAAATCATGTCACAGGGTGAGAAAAATCCATTAAGATGGTTTTACTGTCCCACAGAGTGAAAAGGGTTTAGGGTCTGTAACATGTGGCTGCTTTAATAGAGCTAAAATTTCATCTGTCAGAAAAAAAATACCATTAAACACGATAGTATACAATGCCCCTAGCAATGGCGATGCCTAATGGACATGGGATTGAACTGATGGGGGTGATGTGTGTAAACTGGGTCATTTGTCCAGTGCAAACCTGTGGTGCAAGCTGGTAATCTCTGAAAGACTCTGGTCAAAACCTCCACCTTGGCTATGTTCCTCCAGCTTGAACATCTTTAGAGTTGTGGGGTTTACTCATCACTGCCCTCAGATCAGGGCAAGAGCCCATGCTAGAGATGCTCGTCTGGGCTTCTCTAGCCGAACCCTACATTATAGGGTCAGAAGTCCATGGGGCCAGAGGATATGCCCATCGCATTTAATGACAGTGATATTTGCTAAACATTTGGATGAGTGATGAAATGTGGTATCTTAAGTGGGATTGTCATTTTTAGGAGGGTAAACAAAATGACATCTGAAAGCTTTCTTCCAACCTGTAGTTTGGAGCCTGGCCAGACCGAATTGGTGGCAAATACTGATGGCAGGGGTGAACAGTGACCAACCTAGGCTCTCGGCTATCTATTTTTTTGGTGAAGAGTAGACAGAGTTCGGAGAAGGCAATGGCACCCCACTCCAGTACTCTTGCCTGGAAAATCCCATGGATGGAGGAGCCTGGTAGGCTGCAGTCCATGGGATCGCAAAGAGTCAGACACGACTGAGTGACTTCAATTTCACTTTTCACTTTCATGCACTGGAGCAGGAAATGGCAACCCACTTCAGTGTTCTTGCCTGGAGAATCCCAGGGACGGGGGAGCCTGGTGGGCTGCCATCTCTGGGGTCGCACAGAGTTGGACACAACTGAAGTGACTTAGCAGCAGCAGCAAGGGTTCTTGACTCAAAACCAGGTGTTCAGAATCCCAGTCAATGCAACTAGTGATACTACTGCCTTTAACACTCCTCAGATGGCAATCAAATTTCGTTTTTGCCCTGTGAAGAGTGGCAGCCATTCTCATTGCCTTCTGGAAGAAGGTGGGAAACAATCATGTAAACAGTCTATGCATAAATCCTACTGGTGACAAAGCCAGGAAAATCCAATATTTTTTAATCAACTAGTTCAATCTAAAATTCATGTCAAAACAGTGATTTATGTAATTTACTCCTGGGAGATCAAGTCTGGCTTTAATGAACTCTAAATGTCACTTTGCTAATGTCTTATCACCATTGATACATCAATTCAGTTTACAAGCTTACTTGTTTTGTACCGTATTGGTCCCTTTGAAATTTTGTATGTTTTTCACTCATGTACCCACATGAATGTGTGTGGTGAGCACCAACTCTCAGGACTGTGTGTCTACTAGTCTTGTTTTCCCCTTTTAGAATCAAAAGCTTTTGGAGGATAGGGACTATTTTGTCTTTATCCTCTATGAATCATCTTGACACAGAACAAAGACCTTACAGAGTGGGAGCTCCATAGATACCAGTGGATAAGATCAGTGGTAATCATTTGAAATCTGAAATTCTCAATCCCTGCTGCTGCTGCTGCTAAGTCGCTTCAGTCGTGTCCGACTCTGTACGACCCCGTAGACGGCAGGCAGCCCACCAGGCTCCGCTGTCCCTGGGATTCTCCAGGCAAGAACACTGGAGTAGGTTGCCATTTCCTTCTCCAATGCATGAAAGTGAAAAGTGAAAGTGAATTCGCTCAGTCGTGTCCTACTCTTAGCGACCCCATGCACTGCAGCCCACCAGGCTCCTCCGTCCATGGGATTTTTCAGGCAAGAGTACTGGAGTGGGGTGCCATTGCCTTCTCCATCTCAATCCCTGAGTTCATGTAATACTAGTCTTAACCTACAGGGAGCTCCAGTTTCTAAGGAACTTCAATCCTTTTTGCTGTGGCTAGCAGTGGGGAGATTGAAAACTTGCAAAGAAATGGTAAATTCAAAAAAAAGGATGGTAAATGGATCCAGAACTAGTTTTTTTGAGGTATTGTTTTGTATAAAATTAAAGATATAAGCTGTAAGGCCAATAATTCTTGACACGTATCATGACACACATTCATGATACATAAAGACCCTTCTGACTTCCCCATTCGTACTTTCCAAACTAAAACCAGACAGAGCTGTGTCCTTCCACACCTCACCCTGCAATGCTAGGATTGTTTGACTGGTTTTCTTTCTTTTTTAAATGTCTATGTTACAGAATTTCTTGTAATAATGAAAAAAGAGAAACTATAATTGAGGACAAAACCTTTCCAATTCCATGCTATTGAAACAGGCCAATAATACCATTAAGGAGAAAAGATTTAGAAGTGCTAAGGACAGGTGCCCTGGGTTCTTGAGTTCTAAAAGTGAAAATTATAATGAAAGGAAGTCAGATAAGAGTAAATCTGGGCAAACTGTTTCATTGGAATGGCAAAATCTAAAGCAAAGGCTTTCCCTTTTCTTCAAGGAGGCAACTCTCTCATTTATTTTGCTTGTTAAAGGATGGTGTGGGGAGGGAGGGGGAAGGGAGGGGGTCCGGATTGGGAACTCAGGTACACTTATGGCTGATTTACGTCAATGTATGGCAAAATGAGTACAGTATTGTAAAGCAAAACAAACTAAAAAAATAAAAATTAATAATAATAATAAAAAATCTATTACAGGTGGAAAATAAACTGACAAGAGTTTGAGCCTCCACCCTCAAGCTATCCACCATACCACCCCACCAGAGGATTATGGTTTTAGGTCATGATTAAAATAATACCTTATGTTTGGGTAGCCCTTATCTATTTATAACTGATACATTTTAGCATATCTTATTTCAGTTTTCATAACCTGTGAACTAAGGCCAGTGGCCATCAGACTTGGATTTCAGAGACTAGTACAATAACAACAAAATAGGATACTGACTCCAACATATTGCTACTAACTCCTTATTTTGCCAAAAAACTTTAAAAATTACTATGACTGCAATCTTTTTTCACAATCATCTCAAAAAAGGAGAATTGTAATACTACAAACCTAGATAGGACATAATTTTGGAATAAAAGACAGGCCTTGAAATCGAACACATTTAACTTGGTGAACAATTTATTCCATTGTTTACTACATCTCTGTCACATTTTAGTCACAGGCAGCTGAATAATTCATCTTGGACCAGAGCTGACAGGTCTACAGATGGATGGTTGAGAACCAGGGAACCTGGCATTATCAGCCCCATTTACAAGGATGGGAGATGGAGTGGGAGGTTAAGTAAGTCTCCCAAGGGAGCTCAGCTAGTGAAGGCAGAGTTGGGACATGAGCCGTGGTTTTCGACTTCAAGCCCAGGGTGATTTTCAGGATAGCATAGCCTTCTTCTGGCTTTGAAGAGGCAGAACAACACATATACATCCGTGTTAACTAGTTCCAAAAAAGGATTAGAGGCCACTTACCACTGGAGTAGGAAATGGAAACCCACTGCAGTATTCCTGCCTAGAAAATTCCATGGACACAGGAGCCTGACAGGCTACAGTCCACGAGGTTGCAGAGTCGGACAGGACTGAGCAACTGAGCAAGCAAGCAAGCACCACTCTGGGGGGCAAGGCAGTGTAAATGTGCCGCCACGTTTCGAGCAGCCCCTTTAACCACCAGCTGTCAGAACCTGCCCCCAGGACGATCTTAGCAGTGCTTAACAAACCCGTTCCTGTGCTCCAGTAAATACTCCAACATCGAAAATGCTGAGCATGAAGCCTCTCCTACCCCCATGGCACTCAACAGATATTAATATCACGGCTACTTCTGTGGCAGAGTTTGAGTGAAAAAGTACAGAAAACTTTCATAACCTCAAATACGTGGTTTAGATCCCTTGGACTACCCGGGGGCATGTTAATTCATTCTGATAAAAGAAAGGGCTTAGAAAGTCAAGTTGTAGTTAGAATTTGGATATCTCTGCCACCACCCCACCTTGTCCCTCCACTCTCGCATTTCTTTCCCTTCCAAACCTCTGCCAACTCTTAGGCCAGTTCCAAGGTTTTTGGAATTGAACTCGAAATCCAGCCATCCTAATCCAAGACTGAACATTAGTGGCAACCTTTCTCCTTTTGGAGAATTCCAGACATAGCCCTTAGATTAGGCTGGGAAAGAAGTGGGGGATGGGAGGGGTTGGGAAGCCTTCAAGCTAATATCACCCAGGGAAAAACTTGCCAATAGGAGGAGGGTCTCCCGGAGAGATATGTGTTCTCTTCGTCTCTTGGCGCTCAGCGGTCAAATGGCAACTTTGGCCTCTTTCCTTTGGCGCCTAAAAGCCCACCTCCCACTTCTCTACCCCGCCCCTACTGTGCTGCACGACTGAGCAGATATGACTGGATTGGCCCTGATGGGTAGGTTTTACTGTCCAGCAATATTTTAAGCTCCCAGCCAGACAGCTTTTATGAAAGGAGGGATGTTTGGAAAACAATAGGCGAGAGAGAATGGGAGAGCTGTGTTAGGCATTGAGGGGAGGAGAGTGGGGAAAAGCTGATGTGGGAAAGCTTAGCTGGGGCTTCTGCAGCCTCCAAAAGCTTCTTTTAGCAGCAGACTGGCCCTCCACAACAGGAGATCTTTGACTTCTCTCCAGAGGACATGAGCCGTGGGCATATTTTCCCAGTACCTTATCAGGGGCTTAGAGAATCTTAGGGATGTAGGGACAGTCAGAGGTCACCAAGTCAGACGGGGCCAAAGCCACTCCAGAAAGAGTAAACATGATCCCTTTAAAGGATGATATTTCATCTTCCATTGGTGGTTTCTTCTTGTGTCTCATAACTTTCAGCAGGGCGGTCTCCCTCACTGGAAAGGAGTCTTAATACTCCAAAGAATTCTGGCACCATTTGTTAAAGTAATGACATTTCCCACTTTGTTTCACTCATAATTATAAATACTTTTGAGAAGCTGAACAATCAAGGGGAAGAAAGCTGAAGAAACGTCAGTGAGAGTTTTAGACTTTAGTGCCTTCATCTGTGAAATGAGGGTTTGATAGTTTTGCTCACCAAGAGAAATGTTGGATGAAACACAAGTATGATTGAACGAGGAATAATGCTTGGGAAGCTGGTACGGAGGGCTTGAGTGCATGTTCTGTGCCTCTCTGAGCCTGCTACTTTCCACTATTGCACTGGTATAATGGTAAAATGGTAAAATGGTTGTTGTGACCACATTTTCCAAAACAAAAATTGGGGTGTTTTATTCTACAAACTTACTTGTGGGAAAGTAGAGCAAAATAGTTGAAACTAAAAAAAAAAAAGAAAAGAAATCTGCAACGTGTGATTACTAAATCAAAGGCAACTTTGAGATTAAGCCAGGGGGAAAAGGGCACTTGTCTCAGCCACACGCCTTATTTCCTGTCCTTTCTGGTGTCATGGGCATATTGCATTTTATTTTTCAAGTCCTAGGCATGCTTTATTTTTAATCTCACAACAAACCACTGCAGTAGGTATTCTTAGTTTGATGGTGTTTAGTTTCTAAGTTGTGTCCAACTCATTGTGACCACATGAACTGTAGCCCTCCAGGCTCCTCTGTCCATGGGATTTCCTAGGCAAGAATACTGAAATGGATTTCCATTTCCTTCTCCAGCATATTGCATTTTGATGGTGGCAGTTTAGAAGGAGGAGAGTACGGAGGTTGTAGGTCTCAACTTCTCTTTTTATTAAAATGTTCACTAGTCTACAGCCTTATTTTCTCTAGAATTCTGATTTCTTCCCAACTTCTAGATTTAAGGGCCCACAGTGATTGAGATGATGCCCTCCAGGGAATCCCTCTGTTGAAAGCAGCCAGTCGTGGTTGTTCCCAATATCAGTAAGGTAAGAAGATAGAGCAGAGAGGGAAAGAAACCCAATCATTCTTTCTTTTGAGACCATTCAGTAACTGTTGATTCCTGATGCTTGTGTTTTCCCTGAGACATCCCAGAACTTTCAGAATGAACTTCACTCACTCAAGGCATCCCGGCCCAGTTTGGCTGCGTGCTGGGGCGGCCCCATCTCCTGACATCATTGTGTGAGAGATGATAGTAGAGCACATACTTGTGTCTGGAAAACCAGAGAGTGTCCACATTGCTCTGAACCAGTCAGTCTCTCTGGTTTGGAGGAATCCAGTTTTCTAATCGAGCATCTTCTTTGCTTATTTATTCTGTTGACACTGAAGACACTCTACTAATAGTATCCAATTGATTAAAATATATTTGTTGGCAGCTGCAAAGTCCTTGAAAATATAAACACTTAATCCCAAACCTCTTGAGGAATGTTTTAAAAGACGTGAGGAGAGAGACTCATCTTAGCTGTTGCTGAGAGATGGGCGGCCTAATCCTAAAGGAATCAGAATCAGCTTCTCAGGTCTTTCAGAGGGATGTTTTCTCACGATGGCCCTATTATCTCATTGGATGTAAATAAATCTTTAAAACATAGCACATAACCACAATCAAATGCAAATTCCAATTTTTAAATATTCCGTAATTATTTAGAATATATTATTAACATTTTAAATAATTCAACGGTGGCATTTTTCTACCAGCGTGCATTTTGGAAACGGTGAAGCAGTTACATGTGTGCAAAGATTATGGGGTTTGTAGTCAGGAGACCTGGCTCTGGGTGTGGCTTTTCTGCTTCTTGTTTGTGGACTTTTTATTTGGCCTCTCCGAGTCTCAGTTTTCTCATTAGTGAAATAGACAGGCTAATACCTGCCTTTTTGTTTGGTAAAGAGAACCTTTTATAATGATGGCGGCTGCTTATCTAGCCCATGCAATGCTGTGAATCCCTGTTCACTTGCTGGTCATGTTTGCTGTGATCTCTTCTTGCTCCAGTATGGCTCGAGTCATAGTCCGAGTATGACTTGCTCTGAGTCCTGCACTCCTGGGACCTGAGTTGGTTTGTTTCAAAGTGTACCTTGATCAAGGTCCAACACTCCCCTCTTCCTGCAGGAAGAACTGGGAAAAACCAGAAGAGATCACTGACTCCAACTGCCTTCATTTTATAGATGAGGAAACTCAGGCTTGGTGTGGAAATGACACTGATGTTTTGTTGCAGCTCTGAGGTTCAGGCACTGTCCATGGCTCTGGTGCCTCTGTGTTTCATATAAGCAGAGGGTTCTTTAGGGAGAAGCAGGTGAGCTTGAGCATGAGTAGAAGGGCAAGTGGTTATATGGGCCAGAGGAGGTTGTCCTCAGTCAATCCCAGTGACTGCACTTGGGGGACACATATCTCCTCCCCTCTGGGCTTCCCTGGTGGCTCAGATGGTAAAGAATCCATCTGCAGGGTAGGAGACTCAAATTCGATCTCTGGTCTGGGAAGATTTCCCTGGAGAAGGAATGGCTACCTGCTCCAGTATTCTTGCTTGGAGAATTCCACAGACTACAGTGGAACGGACTACAGTCCACGGGGTCTCAAAGAGTTGAACATGGCTGAGAAACGAACATACACACACATCTATTCCCTTCCAGCTGCTAAGGTGGGAGGGGGAATGAGCCTCTAAGAAACCTAGGACCAGACCTTGTGGGTAAATTGGGTCCCTTTCCTGAGTGTCTTAGGCCTGGCTCTGAGTTAGTGGGCAATGTTCAGAGATTCATTCAACAAGTATTTGTTAAGCTCCTACCTTCTGAGATGTTCAGGACACATTGGTGAATAAAACAAAGATCCTTGTCACAGCAGAGCTTATATTTTGTGGGGGAGGCAGATAATACTCATTAAATACAAAAAGCCAGGGAATCACTTAGTAGATTGGAAGTTGATAAGTGCTACCAAATATGAAAAAAATATGACAGGGTCGGGGGATTGGGAGACTCAGAGGGAGGGGAGGTGGTACTGACACAGAACTTACCGAGAATGTAAGGTTTGAGCAGACTATAAAGAAGGTCTGCTTTGAAGGGATAGAGCCGTGAGGTATTGAGGGAAGGCTGTCAACCATAGCAACAGGCCCAAGGGGCTGAATCAGAGCAGGCGAGGACAGAAATTGTTGGGAAATGTAATTTTTGTCTCTTGATTATTTGTCCACATATGGTTTGTTCTTGCATGTCTTTAAAACTACAATACCACCAAGAGACGAGATCCCACACAGCATCCGATGTGCAAATTTGCTCTTCCTTTCCATTACACACTTAAAAAAATTTTTTTAAATTTCATTGAAAAAAATTTAGTATAGTTGGTTTACAATGTTGTGTTAGTTTCAGGTATACAGCAAAGTGATTCAGTCATACATACATATAAATCTAGTTTTTTGAAAATTATTTTCTCTTATAGATTTTTTAAACACTTTTTTATTTTATATTGGGATGTAGTTGATTTGTGTGGTTGTATTGGTTTTAGATGTATAGCAAAGTGATTCAGTCATACATACATATAAATACATTTTTAAAAAACTTTTAAATGTTATATTGGAATATAGTTGATATACACAGTTGTGTTGGTTTTAGGTGTACAGCAAAGTGATTCAGTCATACATACATATAAATCTGTTTTTTTCCGATTCTCTGCTCTTATAGATTTTAAGAAATTAAAAAATTATTTACTTATTTATTTATTTTTTTGTTTTGCTTTACAATACTGTACTCATTTTGCCATACATTGACATAAATCAGGCATAAGTGTACCTGAGTTCCCAATCCGGACCCCCCCCCTTCCCCCTCCCTCCCCACACCATCCCTCTGGATCATCCCCGCCCATCAGTCTCAAGCCTTNTTTATCTCTGGGCTTTCTATTTTGTTCCATTGATCTATATTTCTGTCTTTGTGCCAGTACCAGACTGTTTTGATGACTGTGGCTTGTAGTTATATTATACTTGATTTACAATGTTGTGTTAGTATCAGGTGTACAGCAAAGTGATTCAGCCGTCATACTTTTTGCTCAGCTGTCACTCTGCCTGGCACTGTGCTGGGAGCTCAAAGATGCATAAGGCACAGGCCCCGATGGGATGCTACCATGTGCAGATCTGCTCAGGGAGACAGGGGGCCATGGGAGTCTGGCCTCCCAGCCCCCACGCCGCAGAGCAGGCCTTGGGATGGGGCCTCCAGCTTGTAGGAGACTGACTAGCCGTGATGCCAAGGTTTGGAATGAGACTGTGTCAGTGTTGCCACTAGCACGCAGCCTAAGCTGTGTCAGTGACTTCCATGTCTCCGCCTGTTTTTTCTTATGAAAAATGAGAACCCATATCCACCGAAAAAGAGTTGCAGTGATCAAATAAAGCAACATGCGTAAAACTGAGTTCAGTATTTGGCGTTCAGAAAGCTCTTGATAAATGTGTATATTAGTTGCTCAGTCGTGCCTGCTTCTTTGCAACCCTGTGGACTGCAGCCTGCCAGGTTTCTCTGTTCGTGAAATTCCCCAGGAAAGAACACTGGAGCGGGTGGCCATTTCCTCCTCCAGGGGATTTTCCTGAACCAGGGATGGAACCTGGGTCTCCTGCATTGCTGGCAGATTCTTTACCATCTGAGCTATCAGGATACATATTCCCACTGTTAAGAAGAAGGTTTGGATACTGTTGGAATGAGGTCAAGGGTCCCTTGCTTCACCAACACTGGGATCAATACTTGCTGCTTCTTGTTTTCCACATGGGCCTCTCTGTGCCTCCTCCTTGGTGAGCTTGGTTGTCAGACAGAAATTCTTCTTCATCACAGCTATCTGGCTGAAGTTCAAGGGCTCCTGTGCCCTGAGGGGCAAAGGGCTGGGTTGAGAGTGGATGGGGGCACTTTCACTGGGGAGAGGATTTCCCTTACAGACTCACAGACGAGCTGTCAGGACAAGGCCAGCCTCTCTATTGAGCAGAGCAGCTCATGCATGAGAGCAGATTGTGCCAGTTCTATAGAGCACGACCCCTCAGACCGGCTTCTTCTGCTAACAAAGTTATCTTTCCCAATTTGCTTAGGCAGAAGAGGGACACACTTCCCTTGAGCTGAGCACACAGAGCAGACAGGACCCGGGCCAGGGCCGGGGCTGAGTCTGGCTCTGAGCGTTTCTCTTCATCTCTTCCCCTCTCCCTGCTCAAAGTCTTGGGCTCTTCTCGGCTGCCCCATCATCTTGGCAAGAGGAGCACAGGCCGCAGAAAGTGGCCACTGGCTGGCCAGGGGTGAGCCTAGGGAGCATCCTGGCATTCTAGGTGCCCGAGAGAGGCTCACAGAGACAACATCTCAGCAGAAGGGTAGGGAAAGAGGCTGCCGCCGCCTAAAATTCACTGGTGTGGGAGCAGTTATTGATATGCTAGGGCAGTGGGCCTGAAACTGTAGTTTTAGCATCAGCACTATAGTTTAAGCATGCAACATCAGCATTGTCTGCGAACTTTCTGGAATGCAGACTCTTAAGCCTGGACCAAGCCTGAATCTACTGAATCAGAATCTCTGGGGTGGGGGTCCAACAAACTGTTTTAACAAGCCCTTCAGGTGAATCTGAGACTGCTGGAGGTAGCCCCCGCTACTAAGAATTGATCATCCCAGTCCTGGTACCCAGAATTTTCTTTGTATAGCCTTCTCCCACATCCACTGCCTTTCCTGACACTCTGCTGCCAAGACAATGCCCTAGAAACCTTTCTTTGGGTCTATCCAGAAAACACAACTCTTGTGATTTTCCTGATGGCTCTCAGCTGCCATATTAGCCCATCCTCCATCTGTAATACGGGCTTCCCTGTTGGCTCAGTGGTAAAGAATCTGCCTGCTGTGCAGGAGACGTGGGTTCGATCCCTGAGTCAGGAAGAGCCCCTGGAGAAGGAAATGGCAACCTACCCCAGTATTCTTGTCTGGAGGATCCCATGGACATAGGAGCCTGGCGGGCACAATCCACGGAGTCACAAGAGTTGGACACGACTGAGTGACTAAACAGCAACAACCGTCTATAATACCATAAATCAAAAGGGGATAAAAACATTTTTATACTTTTTATTTCCATTTTATCAAGCCCCAGTGAAGCTAAGTAATTTGCTCACGGTCACAGAAAGAAAGGGGCAGGGCAAGAACAGAAATCACATCTGTTTGACTCCAAAGCCCGAATTTACTCTGGCTGCTCATCTTGTCTCCTTTAATTAGGAGATTCAGTACTACAGTGCTGACCTTTCAGAGCATTTGGGGTCTCTAGTCTTTGTTCTAACCAGTTAATATCTGGATATTTAACTTTTTTTTTTTTGCTTGTTCTGGGCAACCAACATAGCTGCAAATATTTTCTAAATAGATGAATTCTCTTGGCATATATCCATATTAAAAAACTACAAATGTATTGCATGAACACTTGCACATTGAAAAAAAGGTAAACAACATAGGAGCCTATAAGATGAAAAGTGAAGATATCTTTTTACCCCCTTCTTCCCCATGAGCACTGTAACCATGCTTGACAATTCGCTGTGTGTTCTCTCAGACACATTTTGCTTTTTTCACTTAATATATCTTGATATATTTGAAGTATACATATAGAGCAATGGCATCTTTTTAATGTTTGCAGTAGTATTCCATAAAAAAGACATCTTATAAACTTGTTCAGTATGTTATCTATTGAAGGACACTTAGGTTGCTTCTTCTTTTTTTTTTTTTGCTCTTACAAATTTTTAAAGTAAATATCCACATATAGATATTTTTGGAATACATATATTCCAATATTCCAGCCTGTTCTGGAATATTTTTGAAGGATGTCTTCCTAGAGGTAGAATTGGTTATTCAAAAGATAGGTAAAAATTTTAAGTTCATGGGATACTTCCAATTACTCTCAAACCAGACTGCACCAGTGTTTTTGATATAGGTTGTGAGAGGGCACTTCATGACATATTCTTACCATCACTTAATATTGTCTGTCTTTACATTTTTTGACAATAAGCTGGGCAGAAAGTATTTTTTGATTTGCATTTTTCTGCTTACTAGACAGATGGAGTGACTCATTACATGTTTACTAGCCATTTACTTTTTTTCCCCCTCTGAATTGCCCACTCATATCCTTTGTCCAATTTTGACAGGTTATTTGCTTTTTCCCCATTGGTTCATAAGGTCTTTTTATAGACTATGGTTATTATTTTTCTGTCACGTATGTTGTAACATTGTTTTCAAACTATCACTTGTAATTTCTGTAACTTCACTTTTAGCATGTTTTGCTATACAGAGCAAATTATATAAAAAAATTTTTTTATATAGTTGAATCTCTCATTTGAAAATTTATGGTTCCTGACTTTGTGCCTGGCTTGGAAAGGCCTCTGTGTCTCATTAAAATTCAGGAAATCAGTTAGGAAAAAAAAATTGCCAGAGTAGGCTCAATTTTAGTTCAGCATTTAAGCCTGGACCCTTGAAAAAATGGCATTGTCAGAGCAATACAAGTACTGTCTATTCTCCTCCTAGTTTTTAGCCTCTTTATTTTTTCTATTGGCCTTTTTTTTTTTTTACTGATAAAGAAATTCTACAATTTTTATTTATCCAGTTGGTGTAAGTGGCAACAGATTTCATCATCATCACCATTTTCAAGGACCTATTCTGATTTGCAAATCAGAAAACCAAGCGTATGAATCATCTGTATCCTTTTGTGTTTTTGCCTTGCCTCCTTATCGTTCTGAATGCCTGATTTTTTACTTATATTCAGATATTATGGGTGTGTGGAGAAAGAGAGAGCATGAATGTTATTGTTTTCTGTTTTACAGTCATATTTTCTACCCTCTTATAAGGAGGAATTTTATCTTTATCTTTTTGCCTCTCTCCCCATCCCCTATTTGGTGGCAAATAAAATAGCTATAGTCTGGGACAGTTACCCACAATTCCAAAAAAAATCTGCCTCTTACTTATTCCTTTACTACTACTTGATTTCTTTTTGACTTAAGTAAGGGGTGTGAATCTGACCAGATTCATTAGAAAGAGTATAGTTATGGCAGCAGAAAAATTTCACTGTCTATGGCTTAATATAGCAGATCTCTCAATCACTAAGGTCTTAGTTTCTTCATCCTTGAAGTAGGGATAATGCCAATCTCTTATAAATCATCTAACATGGCTCCTAATCCCAAAAAGACTAGAAAGAAACATTATTTCCCTCAGTTTCTTGACCTGTAATATGGATGAAAAATGGGACATACCTTACTGAGATATTTTGAGGATTAAATAAGAAAATAGGGAATTTTACAAATGTGACACCAAGGTTCTTAGGAAGCAATCTTGGTTCCTTTTCGGATAATGATACCATTATCATTATACCACTAGATGGCGTCATCAACACAGCGAGCTGACGAAGGTGATTCTGTCTGAAGATGACGTCCAAGTGGAGAAAGGGGATCCCTATTTCATTTTCTTCCTTATGTAATAAGTTTGGCAACAGTTATGACAGTTTAGCTTTCATTTTTTGCTTCAAATAATTTATTACTGTCAAAGTTTTTCTTAAACAATAGACTTTCCCTAAGGAATGGTTGGAAGTGGAACCCAGAGGCCAGAGAGGTCTTTCTGAAACACAGATGTGGCCTTCCCTATACTAAAAACCCTTCCGTAGGTTGCACATAGAGGTATTGTTCCATATTTTTATTTCAAATTAAACTTACTGTATAGTTGAGTCACTTGGGTCACAGGTGATGGGCCCCAAGTCCTGCCTCTCAGGAGCTCCAGGAAACAAGTTTCAAAAACCACTTCAGGATGAAGTTTGTGCCTTTTAACGAAGCAAATAGGGCCCTCTGCTGCCTCGCTATTTGAAACAGCCAAGACATCGGAGTGACCTAAGTATCCATCAACAGATGAATGGTTAAAGAAGATGTGGTACACATATACACTGGAATACTTTCAGCCATAAAAAGAAAAAAAAAAAATTGGGTCATTTGTAGTGCCGTCTATGGGGTCGCACAGAGTCGGAAACGACTGAAGCAACTTAGTAGTAGTAGTAGGAGTGATGTGGTTGGAGATAGAGTCTGTCATACAGAGTGAAGTAAGTCAGAGAGAGGAAAAACAAATATCACATATTAACGCATATATATGGAATCTTGAAAAGTGCTACAGAGGAACCTATTTGCAAGCCAGGAATAGAGATGAAGAGGTAGAGAACAGATGTATGCACACAGTGTCTGGGTGCAAAGGGAAGGGTGGGACCAACTGGGAGAGGAGCATTGACAAAGATACACTAGCATGTATAAAACATAGCCAGTGGGGAGCGGCAACACAGCACGGGGAGCTCGATTTGGTGCTCTGTGATGACTTAGAGGGGTGGGAGGAGACTCAAGGGGGAGGGAGAGCATGCATACATGCAGCTGATTCACTTTGTTGTACAGCAGAAACTAACACAACAGTGTAAAGCAATTATACTCCAATAATAAAACAATTGAAACCTGGAATCGTTGAAAAGAAAAGAACCACTGCAGGATGAAGCTTGTGCCCTTTAACAAGGTGTACAGGGCCCTCTGCTGTCTGAAGCCTGCCTATTACTCCAGCCCATCTTTCGTAGCTCAGAGCTTTGCACTTGACCTTCAGCATCTATGATCTACACGTTCCCTGTACATGTCACTCTGATTCTTGCCTACATTCCTTTGCCCATGCAGTCCCCTCTGCTTCATCCTCCCTCCCCCGACTCTGACTCATCTGTTAAGCCTCAGTGTGGGCTTTACCTTCTCCAGGCATTTGTCTCTGACCTTATCTACTTTGTTTTTCAATAATTCATGTATGTTTCTGACTCCCCAACTAGTCTGTGAGGTTTCTGAGTGGCAGGAAATGTGTCTTCCTTGTGTCTAATTTAGGAAGGCCGGGCAAATGAAAGGACTCAGTGTGGTTTTTTGGTAAACAGATATATGAATAAGTGTAAAGTAGAATAAAAGTCATCCCAGTAGATGAGGTGATAGGAGATGAAGACGTGGAAGTGGGAAAGGGAAGGAGTGCTTCAGGGAGTGGATGGTTTGTATCTGGGAGTAAGACGAGTTTCTCAGGCTGCAGGCTGAGCTGCCCACAGGAGGCCAGGGTGAAACCTCTCCTCTCACAGCTCCCATAGTAGCCTTCATGATGGGACACTAGGAGTTGGGGGACTGTTAACTCCTTCAGACCTATGGCAGCTGTAAGAGAAGCCCCAGCCATGGTCTGCTCCTAAGAATCATTTTGACTGTGACCTGGGCTTCACTGATAGCTCAGTTGGTAAAGAATCTGCTTGCAATGCAGGAGACCCTGGTTCAATTCCTGGGTCGGGAAGATCCCCTGGAGGAAGGATAGGCTACCCATTCCATTATTCTTGGACTTCCCTTGTGGCTCAAAGAATCCACCTGCAATTCGGGAGACCTGAGTTTGATCCCTGGATTGGGAAGATCCCCTGGAGAAGGGAAGGGCTACCTACTCCAGTATTCTGGCCTGGAGAATTCCATGGATTATATAGTCCATTGGGGTCCCCAAGAGTCAGACACAACTGAGAGACTTTCACTTTCACTCTGGGATAGAGGGTAAGGAGTGATAGAGGCTGCACTTAAGGATCCTGCCAGGGATGATACCTTGCCAGAATCCTCTTTTTCCTTCCTCTCCCAGGAGAAGAAGATACCTGAGAATGTCCACTGAGAGTACCTGAGAAGGATAGAACAGGATCCCTTGGGGTTAATGAAAGTGACCTTGCTATGATGGGCTGATGTAGGTTTCAGATATGGGACTCAGTCCTGAGCTAGCACTGTGTGTGGGGACAAAGAGAGCTGACCAAAAAGCCATCATCTTCTCTGGCCCTATAGGGCATAAAGTTTTCAGAATGTTGGGAGACTTGTGTTCCCTCTGAAAACAGCAATGGAATTGCTGTACTCACTGGGTTTTCCTAGGTGGTACTAGTGGTAAAGAACCTACCTGCCAATACAGAAGACATAAAAGACATGGGTTTGATCCATGAGTTGGGAAGATTTCCTGGAGGAGGGCATGGCAACCCCCTCCAGTATTCATGCCTGGGGAATCCCATGGACAGAGGACTGGTGGACTGCAGTCCATGGGGTAGACAAGAGTCAGACATGACTGAAGCGGCTTAGCATGCACACACACACTGCCTGGTACTCCCTAAGCAGCAGACTCACTCTGCTAAATGGCTCCAGGTCAGCCTTTTGAGGTATTATGTCGCCTTCCCATTGCCTCTTCCTGAGCTTCTCCCATGAGGATGGCACCACAGTGTCCTGTCATCTGGAATCTGGAATCTTTACTTTCTCACTTTGTGAGGTTATAAAGACCTGAGAAAGTTTAGTTTGAAGGTCTCTGGACAATTAATACCTCACCCCACTCTCCCAGGTAATGCTGGGAAAGAGGCTGCTGCTGCTGCTGCTGTCACTTCAGTCGTGTCCAACTCTGTGCGACCCCATAGATGGCAGCCCACCAGGCTCCCCTGTCCCTGGGGTTCTCCAGGCAAGAACACTGGAGTGGGTTGCCATTTCCTTCTCCCAGGCATGAAAGTGAAAAGTGAAAGTTAAGTCGCTCAGTCGTGTCCGACTCTTCGCGACCCTATGGACTGCAGCCTACCAGGCTCCTCCGTCCATGGGATTTTCTAGGCAAGAGTACTGGAGTGGGGTGCCAGTGCCTTCTCTGGGTAAAGAGGCTACCCATTTCCAAAACACTGGCTACCTTGGGTCTCTATACTTCCTCAGATACTCTGTGGCTTCTGAGAAAGTTGGGGTTTCCCTTAACTTTTGTGCTTCTGACATGACTTGCTGAGACCAGTCTCTGCAGACACCTGGCCCTTTCTCCCCAGGCTGTCCATCAAAATAGGTTGGAGCCAGGTTGTAGTCTCACAGGCATGAGGGGACTCTGGACACATAACAGGGAGGCCTGTGGGAGCCCCAGAGGAGGGACCTGTAACCGCCCCCCCACTCCGGCATTCCCATGGTCAGAGGGCCTCACATATGCCCCTGGGACACATCGAGGCATTTTAGTTACACCCCTAAACTTTCTAGGGGAACATTCTGGTAACAGATCCTATTTACCTTATTCGTGAGAGCTGGCCAAGGATAGAGAAGAGGTTTCAGAAAGCAGAGATGGAGTTTTCAATCCTCCAAAAGGAGGAATTCCGCTAGTGGGTAAGTGCAGTTCATGGCCAGCTTTGCTCGCATAACCCAGGGCTCCAGGGAGGCAAATGACTTCCCCTCTTAATTTCAAATAGGAACCTCCCTGGAGGACACAGGGTGCTCTTGGCCTGAATCTGGGAGGGAAGCCACTTGGAATTTATTTTTTGTTGAATTGTTTCTTCATTTTTCCTTCCGAGGGGGTCCCTAGGCATCCAAACGCGATACTTCTCCACGCAGCCGGGCACGGCTGTCATAAAATGAGCTGCAATCCGTATCTATGGAAACAGGCTGGCTCCTTTTGCCTCTCTCACTCCCTGCTTCTGCGTTGGCCAGGATGGGTCTAGACTCTGCCCTCTGATGGAGCTCTGCGCTCTGATGGAGGGGCGGCTCCAGCCGCACCCCACCTGTCCTCTGGTATCCACTCTCCACTTACCTCCTCCTATCAGAGGCAGAGGAGGTCCTGGAGGGACAGTGACCTCAGTGTGGTGGCAAAGCCTTCGATGGTCCCAGGGCAACCTGCAGCAGGAAGAGTGTTTGTCTGCAGCGGGAACAGCACAGACCTAGGCGCACAGAGCTCGATGCCCCTAGACTGGCTTCTGAGCTCAAGACCCAGACCTTTCCCTAGTCAACAAAATTTATTCCCTGCCTCCTTCCACTCACCCCAGGCTTGGCTGGGATTCTCTGGGCCTTTCTTTCCCTTGCCTAAAAAGGTAATTCATTATTCCTTAGGAGTAATATGTGATGGTGTTTGATTTGAGAGGTTTAGTTATTTATTTGGACTTAAGACAAATGAAAGGGAGTCTGCTTCAACCTGGCTAAATGGACTGAAATGGAAACAAAGACATCAGAATTCCCTTTTTCTTTCCAGTCCTGATCTGCTGATTTATCAACCCACAAGCTTTCTTACAGAAGCAATGTACATAAAAAAATGAATCAAATGAATTTATATACCAAACAGAAATAGACTCAGACATAGAAGACAAACTTATGGTTATCAAAGGGGAAGAGGAGGGGATAAATTAGGAGTCTGGGATTAAAATATACATACTACTATATATGGGCTTCTCTGGTGGCTCAGTG
Organism: Neotragus moschatus; assembly: GCA_006410615.1. Taxonomy (NCBI): domain Eukaryota; kingdom Metazoa; phylum Chordata; class Mammalia; order Artiodactyla; family Bovidae; genus Neotragus; species Neotragus moschatus. The sequence continues at coordinate 615,409 of SJYA01000560.1, read as the reverse complement.
GTAAAGAATCTGCCTACCAATGCAGGAGACACATTTTCAATCCCTGGGTCAGGAAGATCCCCCCCTAGAGGTGGAAATGACAACCCACTCCAGTATTCTTGCCTGGGAGATCCCATGGACAGAGAAACCTGGCAGGCTACAGTCCATGGGGTCACAAAGAGTTGGTCACAAACTGTCGGCCACAACTTAGTGACTAAACAATAACTACGACTATATATAAAATAGATAACCTATAAGGACCTACACTGTAGAATAGGAGATAGACTCAATATATTGTAATAATCTATAATGGAAGAGAATATTAAAAAGATCATATATTTATGTGCTGAGTTGTTTCAATTGTATCCAACTCTTTTCGACCCTATGGACCAAAGCCTGCCAGGCTCCTCTGCCCATGGGATTCTCCAGGCACGAATACTGGAGTGGGTTGCCATGCCCTTCTGCAGGGGATCTTCCCGACCCAGGGGTTGAACCCACATCTCTTACATTTCCTGCACTGGCAGGTGGGCTCTTTACCACTAGCCCCCTGAGAAGCCTATACAATGGAAACTAACACAACACTGTAAATCACCTTGAAAAATAGTTAAAAGAAAAAAGAGCTAGACACTGCAGACAGTCAGTCCTCATTTGTCTGTACAGGAAACTGGCTGGCAGGATAGGGGGAGCAGGGGGATATGTGGATACCTCACCACTTGGGCAAAATGACTGTTAAAGCCATTTAACAGTCAGAGGGTTCTAAGGGAGTTATTTCCATTCTGGTGATATGCTTCTGCTAGGTGTCCAGGAAAGCTTCCAGAGCACCACAGGAGTTGGCCTTGACTCACTAGAGGGCGATGCTGTCTCTCTTTTGCTCCAGGCACAGTTTTTAGGACAAATTCAGAGGGCCGGCCAAAAAATAATTCAATACAAGATCTTCGGGGAGGAGGGAGTCAAGTGAGCTCTTTTTAACCACATCAGAATAGATGGACTTGGTCTCAGTGGGAAGGGTTGAGATGATAGGAAATGCAAAGGAGAAAGACCCGGGCTGGCCACATTTGGGGAACTGTTTACTGTGTGACCACATTTTTTGGGCCACTTTCTGGTGCCCTCCCTGGTGGAGCTGGAAGTCACAGAGGATATCCCCCATTTGCCCCCTTTTCCCCCATCCTACTTACTAACCCCTTTCATCACTGAAATATTTGTCCTGTCTCCCACAGCCCCAGAATTCCAAACCACCAAACCTGAGTTTCTTTTCTACATCTCTCTCTTCCCTCTCCCAGGCCTGTCCTTGTTTCCTCTGGTCCTGCACAATTCTGCTGTATTCCTTATTATACTGGGGGTGATATTTGATCACAAAAAGGCAAATCTAGGCGCAACATGGATGGACCTAGAGATTGTCATAATGAGTGAAGTTAGAGCAGGAGAAACATCGTATGACATCCCTTATATGTGGAATCTAAAAATGGACTTACAGAACAGAAAGAGACTCACAGACTTAGACAACAAACTTATGGCTGCTTGTATACACGGCTATATTTAAGATGGATAACCAACAAGGGCCTGCTGTAGAACACAGAGAACTCTACTCAATGTTACCTAGCAGCCTAGATGGGAGGGGAGTTTAGGGGAGAGTAGATGCACGTATTATGTATGGCTGAGTCGCCTCTCTATTCGCTTGAAACTATCATAACATTGTTAATTGGCTATGTTGTTGTTCAGTCGCTAAGTCATGTCCGACTCTTTGTGACCCCATGGACTGCAGGGTGCCATGCTTCCCTCTCTTCCACTATCTTCTGGAGTTAGCTTAAACTCGTGTCCATTGAGTCAGTGATGCTATCTAACCATCTCTTTCTCTGTCTCCCTCTCCTCCACCTGCCTTCAGTCTTTCCCAATATCAGGTCTTTTCCCAATGAATCAGCTCTTCACACCAGGTTGCCAAAGTCCTGGAGATCCAGCTTCAGTATCAGTCCTTCCAATGAATAGTCAGGGTTGATTTCCTTTAGGATTGACTGGTTTGATGTCTTTGCTGTCCAAGGGATTCTCAAGAATCTTCTCCAAGACCACAATTTGAAAGCATCAGTTCTTTGGTGCTCAGCCTTCTTTATGGTCCAACTTTTACATCTATACATGACTACTGGAAAAACCATAGTTTGGACTATATGGACCTTTGTTGGCAAAGTGATGTCTCTGCTTTTCAATACGCTGTCTAGGTTTGTCATAACCTTCCTTCCAAGGAGCAAGCATCTTTTAATTTCATGGCTGCAGTCACTGTCCACAGTGATTTTGGATCCCAAGAAAATAAAATCTGTCACTGTTTGCACTTTCCTCCCTTCTATTTGCCATGAAGTGGTAATGCCAGGGCTTCCTGAGTGGCTCAGTGGTAAAGAATTCACCTGTGATGCAGAAGATGCAGGAGATTTCATGGGTTTGATCCCTGGGCTGGGAAGATCCCCTGGAGGAGGGCATGGCAACCCACTCCAGTCATTTCGCCTTGGAGAATACCAGGGACAGACGAGCCTAGCAGGCGACAATCCATAAGGTCTCACAGACTCGGACATGACTGAAGCGACTGACCATGCGTGCATGAAGTGATGCCATGAAATAATTGGCTATACTCCAATACAAAATAAAAAGTTAAAAAAAATTTAAAAAGGCAAATATGGATTGAATAGAGTGTTGCTTCATGTGATGGCAAAGGATAAACTACAGTAAATGGACGACTGATCTCAGAGATTAGATTCACAGAAGACAGAAACATTCCGGGGCCAGCCTGGTTAGAATAGCAGAGTGTCCATTTTAAGAGTTAAGGCTGAGATTGTGTGAATCTAACCCATCCACCTGAATGCCACATGCAGACTCTGTTGCTGGGAGTGGGGTGGGTGGAGCTGCTGGAGCCATGTGGAAGGTGGTTGGGTGGGGGCTTTCTTGGTTGTGAGCTACCCACCCTCAGCCTGGCCCTCCAAAAGCCTGCTGGCTCATCACAGATGAAAGCCTGCCTCAATAGACTCCAGGAGCCTATGCGGAAGTTCATTCTGCCCTTGGCTTGTCTGCACATTCCTTAGAGTACAGACTCCAGAGGAATCTCCCTCCTCACCAGATCCAGCAAGGACATTTGCATGACCTTCTGAAGGATGAGGGTGTCTTGCATCGAAGACCTTGTAGTTAGAGTTCATCACTGACTTTCTCAACATGATCTAGTGTTTCCTTTGCTCTCAGACACTATAATCAGACAGCCTGTCTCTGAGCCTCCCATTCTCTAGCTTGATGTTTGGCAGATTAATTCTTTGAAGTCTTAGTGTTATCATCTGTAGATGGGGATCACTGTTATGGGGATTTAACAAGATAGTCTCTGTAGAGTACTTGGCCCGATGGCTGGCACATCAATGGCCACTCTCATTATCTGGAAATGCAGTAGAGTGTGACAGCTAAGCCAGCTGGCTCAAATCTGGACTCTGCCACGTACTAGATGTGTGATATCAAGCAAACCACTTATCTCTCTGTGCCTCAGTTTCCTGATCTATAAAATGAAGTTTAATAATAGCACCTATGTAATAGGGTAATTGTTAGGACTAAATAGCTAATGCATTTAAAGTACTGAACACAGTTCTTGGCACAGAGTAAGTACCCAAAGGAGGCCAGCCTTCATTGCCTGTGGAGATGTGGGTTAGATCATCCAAACCCTTTTGAATGCCACGATGTATGTTTTAGGGGAATTCTTTTGGCTTCATTTGCACTAAGATGAATCTGTGTTTGTTGCTTATAGATTAAAGGCTGGGGCTGGGGACTCAGTACACACCCGAGGGAACCTTGTTAAAGATACAAGGTGTGACACAGAGAGTTCAGAAAACATCATTTTGAGCTGTTCATATGGCACTTTTTCATGGTCAAACTATCAGTGGTCCTGGATAGTTTATGTCTTACTATATATCAATGTGGAAAGATAAATCTTATTGCCATACCAGTTTTGCAAGTGGACAAAGAGATGAAAGAGACAGATTATGAGCCCTGCTCCAAACTTGCAGAGGCAGGACCTATGCTCCACCCACACAGCAATTGCATTTAAAAATAAAATTAATCAAAGCAACTTTTGGCATTGGCTGACAGGACAGGTCATGGACAGTGTGTATGACATGTCATTCAGCCGTGTTGGCAGCCTTGGGCACAGCTGCAGTGCATCTGGGGTAAGGCCAGGAATGAAGCACATCTCAGGGCTTCTATCACACCTCCCTTAATACTTGTTTATTTTGAGAGTCTCTAACAGGAAAATGTTTAAAAAAAGAAAGAAAGAAAGAAAGAAAGAAAGAAAAAGTTATGGGTGGGAATCAAAAAAGACCACTCTAGAGAAATCTAAAAATTTCTTAAAATTAAAAAAATATGTATAATGAATTTTAGGATGCTTCCTAAGTCCTGGACCACTTTGATAAGACAGTCTCTAAATGACATTGCTGTCTTCTAGAAGGAAGATCTTGAAGAATAGAAAGATCAGAATGGGGGTGATGTGTCATCAGCCATTCTAAAAAAAGTGAACAGAATATTTAAAATGGATAACCAATGAGGACTTACTCTACAGCACGGGGAGCTCTGCTCAATGTTATGTGGCAGCCTGGATGAGAGAGGGTTTGGGGAAGAATGGATACATGTATATGTACAGCTGAATTTTTTTGCTGTCTGCCTGAAACTATCACAGCAATGTTAATCGGCTATACTTCCAGTATAAAATAAAAAATTTTTTAAAAGTGAGCAGAATTAATCTGGAGAAACAACCTATTAGATTTGCAGCTGTTTAAGTAAAACTGATGAAATGGAATTGGGAAGAAAATACTCAGCTGGCTTCTTAAATGAGATGATGATTCATTAGCAGATAGAGTTGGGGGAGTCTACAGTCCTTTTCTGATGATCTGTGGAGCAGTAGCTGGGATTATCCAAAAAGATACTTACTTTTGGCTTTGGGAAATGTCATGACATTTGTCTTGGCAGTAGGTTAATTTTCCAACTAAACTTGTTAGCTTGATAAAAAATAGTTTATTAGAGATTGATGGGCATATGGGTTTTTTAACTTCTTTTCATTCACCAAATATTTATTGAGTACCCATTTTGTACCAGGCACTGGGCTAGAAGCTAGAAATACAATGTTACATCAGTTACACATGGTGTCAGTCCTCCTGGAGATTGACGTGGACCAAGTAAAGTGGATAAGTTTCGGACTAATTAGTATTTTCTCAATGGAGGAGAATTGGGAAGAGTTGAATATGCAAATAATTAAGAATTGGCCTTCCCAGAAGGTTAGAAATATGAAAGCCCTTTGAAAACGGTGAAGTGTTTACTGAATGATAGAGCAGTTCCCTGCTTCTGGACTCATGATAAGTCTCTGAATGGTCACCAGGTTGTTCCTGGTTAAAATCTGGGCCACTGTTTGTGCTGAAACTTTCTCTCTTGAAGGAGGCCAACTTTCTTCTCCAAACTCTACATGGTGAATAAGAAAGACCCCAGGATTGGGTGGGATTAGGTTGAGAAATGATTCTGTCCATTACTGGAGCAGAGATATGGGTTCAGCTCTGCAAATTCATCACCTGGTTTGGCTGGAAATCTGACACAAAAAGAGAGCACGACAACATCTTGAGCAAAGTTATAAGAAAGAAGGTCTGCTACTGTCCATCACTCATGCTATCAGGAACTGACACAATGTAGATCTCATTTGCCATAACATTCTAAGTGTGAGACATCTGTGGCTGTGAACCTCAATGTTATTGTGAGGATGAAAAAAGTATATACATAAAATTGAAGAGGTTTTTTTTTTTGCTAATAGTTAGCACTTACTAAATGTACGTTATATGGCTTGGACCTTTATATTTATCATTTCATTAAATCATGTAAGCCCAGCAAAGTAGCCCTTTTATTCCCATTTTACAGATGAGGGGAATGAAGGTTAAATATATTTAACCTTGTGCAAGGTCACAATGCTAAGAGGTGGCAGAATCAGGATTTATACCCAAGTCCCCCTGAACTTTAAAGCTTGTGTTTTTTTCCATCACGTGATACTTTGGAGAATGCAGAGATAGAGATAAGAGCTGGAGTTCAAGACTCTGGTAACATTATTTGCTTTCCCTTGTTAAAGAGACAAGCAGGGGAGGGGAAGGAAGAGTCTACAACTAAGCTTTAAACTGGGGATTCGTGGAAGCAGATCCTACATGATTTTAAGCTCAGCATGTTTTATTGGGTGGGCCCTGGAATGAAAGACTAGGAAGTAAGATGTCTGCTCTGACATGGGGGTGGAAGATCCTGTACTCTCACATGCCATTAAAGCAAGAGATAAAATATAATCAGTCAGGAGAGGGCTTGGATAAAAGAAACCGAGACACATAACTGGGCAAATATACAAGAGCATAAAAGGGACCAAGACCCAGAGGATCACAGAAAGAAGGGACACATAGCTCATCGCTAAGCTGGAGTTATTTCTGTTTAGAGAGACACCAAAGTCCTCCCCTTCCCCTTGTCCCTTAGTCTTGGGAATGTGAAACTCTGGGGGTCATTCACACTAACTCCATCTCCTTTATGGCTCCCTGTATAATTAGATCCAGCCTTTTAAGGAAGAGAGCCCTGGCAGATATGTCTCATGGTTTATGCATAACCCGATTCCTTTCATGTTTCCTGCTGTAAATTTTTGCTTATAAATTGCATTTTTGAAACCCTATTGTAGCCATTCCTGGGGGTGGGGAATTCCTTTGTAACCAGACCAGTCGGCTGCTATTTGGCTGACTGCTAAAGTAGATTGGAAGAAGAGGCTGTAGAAGAACTGTGCAGGGAGAGCAAGGTAAGAACCTTGAGAAGATTATAGTGTCTGGGGATTTTGGTCTCCAGTCTTCCTTCATTTCATACTGTCCATAAGAACTCAACCTTGGACTGCCTTCTCCTCTGACTTCTCCCCAGATGCCTTATAAAATGTTAAACTTCCAACTGTATGATTTTGCCTGTTGCCATATCTTCTATTCTTAGAAATAAAAAGCTTTTGCCCCGAAGGGATCTTTTTTCTCCCTTGTGTTAGTTTTAAGTTTAATAATTTTTATAACCTCTTTAAACTGGTCTTTTTTCCACTAGCATAGTCAAATAGAGTTTGTGATTATACCTGCTTAGGAGTTAATTAGCTTAGTTTAAGAGTGGACTTAATGTGGCTCTAACTTTAAGAACCACTGAAATAATAACCACAGTGATTGAATATACATTGAATATAATCAGTGAAAGAAAATTGCAATAGGGGATAGGGGCAGGAGAAGAAGGGGATGACCGAGGATGAGATGGCTGGATGGCATCACTGACTCGATGGGCGTGAGTCTGAGTGAACTCTGGGAGTTGGTGATGGACAGGGAGGCCTGGCGTGCTGCGATTCATGGGGTTGCAAAGAGTCAGATACGACTGAGCGACTGAACTGAATTGAACTGAAGAGTGGACTTAATGTGGCTCTAACTTTAAGAACCGCTGAAATAATAACCACAGTGATTGAATATACATTGAATATAATCAATGAAAGAAAATTGCAATAGGGGATAGTGGTGATATATTTGTAGCATTTAGTTTAACACACTTAGCTGTTGGTCTGACAAAGATCTAAAAACCATCATTCTTAACAATCTATTCAAAGTCTAAAAGTGTTTACAATGAAGATGATCATCCTGATCTCTTGAAAAACTTGATAAAAGAAAAGCAGTCAACTATCCCCTTATTTGGTTGGTTGGGATAATCCCATCCTATCCATATCTCTATTATGGAATTTATTAAATTGCACTATAATTATTGATTAGTTTAACTAGCCCTTCCAATAAAATGCAAGTTCCTTGAAGGCATATTAATTAAAATTCATATCAACAAAATTTCACTAATCTTTGATTAAGTGGCATCCAAAAATTCACTAATAAAAAACAAGGGGTCAAATTAATAAGGTTAATGAAATAGAAGAAATACTTGAGGCTAACCAGCTCAGCTAGCCAGCAAGCAGTTCCCATCCAAATTTATCAACACCTGGCTGAGTTTTGGCAATCCCTGGTGTCAGTTATCTTTTCTGTCTTAAATATTGCTGGGGATGCCTCTGATCTATTGTTGGAATTTCTAGGACAAAAACAGTAATTCTAGCAATCTCAGGGTGAGTAGTACCCATTTGTTGGCCTACTTCAAGAAAATACATCCAGAAGATACTGAAGATGTTGAGATTCACTCTCTACTTCTCTGCTTCCAAAGACATATATATATATACTGGATAAGGAAATGGCAACCCACTCCAGTATTCTTGCTTGGAGAACCCCATGGACATAGGAGTCTGGCAGGCTACAGTCCATAGGGTTGCAAAGAGTCAGATACAACTTAGCAACTAAACAAACAGACTACTGTATGTGCGAATAGGGGCTGGATGGAGGATAGGAGCCATGTTCAATTGTCTTAATTCTAGTTTATGTCATTGTGGGAATCTTGTATTGAATGCTCAAAAATTGTTTATTGAATGAATAAATATAGTTTATCTCACTTAACATCACCAGGCAGTAACCTGAACTTCTTTGAAACTTAGATTAAAAAAAAAAAAAAGATATAAGTAACCAATAGAAGGACTTCCCTGGTGGCTCAGTGGTAAAGAATCTGCCCCTAATGTAGGAGACATGGGTTCGATCCCTGGATTGTGGAGATCCCCTGGGGAAGGAAATGGCAACCCTCTCTAGTACTCTTGCCTGGAGAATCCCGTAGACAGAGAAGCCTGGTGGGCTACAGTCCATGGGTCACAAAAGAGGCAGACATGACTTATTGACTAAATAACAACCAGTAAATGGAATCAACATTTGGCTCCATTACATCTTAAGTATCTAGAGTACAGACTAGTCAGTAATGTATGGTGACATACTAGCAAGTCTAAATTTAAAAATCTGAAAGAGCTGCGCTGCATTTATACCTGATTAGCCTAAATTCCATACTCAAAATTGTGCTTAATTCTAGCTTAAAGAGAGGTTTGCATTTGGGTGAAACTGAAGATGGCCGTGGTTGTGACTCTGAATTGAATAATTGATGCTGGAATAGAGCAAAGTGTACTAAAGCTTCCAACACTGTTGGTGGCAGAAGCAGAAAATAAATGGCAATGAAGGAGAAAATAGACCTTTACTTTTGAAATATATATTATTAGATCCTGGGGCCAAGAATTCATCAGATTATCTTGGCAAAGACTATACAGGCATTTGTACATAGTGTATTGAAGAAGACATGTTCAGATGTACTGGAACTGCATTATCATAACAGATCAACTAATCCTGGCCAAAGACTAACTGATCTAATAATGATAATGAAACTTAGTATTAATGATTAGCAGATAAATTGTCTGTGGCTTAAGAAGAAAAGTGAAAAAAAATGTGACGGTTGAAAAATGTGGAAGGATTTCTAATTATCACTTGAGTGACTACAGTGGTTTTGCCTCTACCAGGCGAGCAGCTTTGGGAACTGGGGTTTCATTACATGATACTATCAATTTATACAATATTCCTTTAGAATCATCCACATATTTATCGTTTCTGTTTCCTCTTTTCCTTTTTGTATCTCCAATATACTATCTGGGATAATTTTATTTCTCCCTAAAAAACTACCTTTGTTTTTTCTCTCAGTGCTAGCCTACTTTTGATGAAATCTCTCTTTTTTTCTTTGTTTGAAAATGGTGAACTTAAGCTTCACTTATGATGATAATTTTTTCTGATGGATTATCAAATTCTAGACTGCAGTTATTTTTCTTCAGCATTTAAAAATATGTCATTGCCTTCTGGTATCTATAGTCTCTGTTGGGAAGTCATCTGTCAATTTTATTTTGCTTCTTTGTAGGTAATGTGATTCCATTGTCCCCTTCCCTTGCCTCTTACCCCTTTGTCTTGGTTTTCAACAGTTTTGCAGTAATGTGCCTAGTTGTGGGTTTGTTTGGTTGGTTTTTGTATTTTGTTGCTTGGATTCACAGAGACTCTCAGTGTGGGGCTTGATGCCTTTAATAGGTTGTGGGAAATTCTCAGCTGATATCTCTTCAAATACTGCTTCTTTCCCATTCACTCTCTCACTTCCTTAAAGACAAATATTGTGTCTGTTGGACCTTTCACCGTGTCCATATGTCTCATGCTCTTTTCTGTACTTCTCTCTCTTTTTCTCTGTATCTGAATATTTTCTATTGATTTTTTTTTCTGGTTTGTGACTCTACTTTCAACTGTCTAATGTGCTGTCAAATCTATCTGTTGAATTCTGAATTTAAGTTATTGTATTTCTTTCAGTTTTACAATTTCCATTTGATTCTTTAAAAAATATTTTCCAATTGTCTGAGGAAACGTTTCCATCTTATCTATTTTTGAGTATATTATTCACAGTTATTTTAATTTGATAATGTCAGCATCTGAATCTCTCATGGATCTGGGTCTGGGGCTCTCTGGGTCTCTCATTTTCTGTTTTTTTTTTTTTTTTTCCCTCTTGTTTTTCACACATCCAGTCTTGTCTCCTGTTGCTTCTCTACTTTTGTTTGAATCTGGGCATTGTGTATAAAATATCAGAAGCTCTTACTGACATTCTTTTGCTTCAAAGAATAAATACATTTGCTTGTAGCAGAATCTAGAGGGAAATTATCCCAATCCAACTGATGACTGAATTCAGTGAGATTTATCCTTTTTGAGATTTATCATTTTTTGCCTATTTCTAGTTGACTTTCACTCCTAAAATGTTACCTTTTAGAGGTCCTAAGAATAGAGTAGCCATCATGGTCAACAAAAGAGTCCGAAATGCAGCACTTGGATGCAATCTCAAAAACGACAGAATGATCTCTGTTTGTTTCCAAGGCAAACTATTCAATATCACCGTAATCCAAGTCTATGCCCCAAACTATTGAAGTTCAAGCTGAAGTTGAACGGTTCTATGAAGACCTATGAGACCTTCTAGAACTAACACCCAAAACAGATGTCCTTTCCATTATAGGGGAGTGGAATGCAAAAGTAAGAAGTCAAGAAACACCAGGAGTAACAGGCAAATTTGGGCTTGGAATGCAGAATGAAGCAAGGCAAAGACTAACAGAGTTTTGCTAAGAAAATGCACTGGTCATAGCAAACATCCTCTTCCAACAACACAAGAAAAGACTCTGCACATGGACATCACCAGATGGTCAACACCAAAATCAGATTGATNGATGCCATGATCTTTGTTTTCTGAATGTTGAGATTTAAGCCAACTTTTTCACTCTCCTCTTTCACTTTCATCAAGAGGCTTTTTAGTTCCTCTTCACTTTCTGCCATAAGGGTGGTGTCATCTGCATATCTGAGGTTATTGGTATTTCTCCTGGCAATCTTGATTCCAGGTTGTGCTTCTTCCAGCCCAGCATTTCTCATGATGTACTTTGCATATAAGTTAAATAAGCAGAGTCTATAGACTTACAGTAATCCTAATCAAAATTCCAGTGGGTTTTTAAAAAATGTAAATTGGTATATTAATTCTAAAACTTATGTAGAAATATAGAAAACTAGAAAAATCAAGATAATCTAAAAAAAGAACAAATTTTGGGAATTCCCATTATCTGATTAAATAAATATTTTACAATTATAGTATTTAACACAGTGAATTGATGTAAACATAGAAAAATAGATCAATGGAACAGAATATAGAGTTCAGAAAGAGATCCATACATATATAGTCAGTTGATTTTTGACAAATCAGTTCAGTAGAGGAAAGAAAAACCTTTTCCAACATAGTGCTGGAACAACCGGATAAACATGTGAAAAAAAATTTACTCTTACCTCATATTACATACAAAATTAATCTGAGATGTATCACAGGCCTCAACATGAAAGTTTAAATTGTGAAAATTCTAGAAGAAAACCTGAGAGGATATTTCTTGTGACCTTGGGGTGGAGAATATTTCTTAAAGAGGTTACAAAAAGCACTAACCAAATAGAAACAAACTGTTGATAAATCAGATTTATCACAATTCAAAACTACTTATCAAAAGACACCATTGAAATGAAAAGGCAAGCTACAATCTAGGGAAGAATATTTGATAAACATATCTGACAAAGAATTTCTTTCCAATATATATAAAGAACTCTTAAAAATCAATCATAAAAAGACAATCTAACAAATAGAATGGGCAAAAGACACTTCAGAAAAAAAAAAGTATAAATGGCTAACATACACATGAAAAGGTGCTTAATATCAGTAGTCATTAGTAAAATGCAAGTTAAAACTGCAATGAAATGTCACTACGTACTGACTGAATGGCTAAAATGATAAAGCCTGACAACACCAAATGTTGGCAAGAATGTGGAGCAACTGGAACTCACATACACTGGTAGTGGGAGTGTCAGATGGTACAACCACTTTGAATTAGTGTTTGGAAGTTTTCTAAGAACTTAAACATACTCTGTAAGCCAGCAATTTAATGCTTAGGTATTAACCCAAGAAAAATAAAATCATGTTGGTGAAAAGACTTCTGCAAGATTGCTCATAGTAGCTTTATTCATAAAAGCCCAAACCCATAAACAACCCAAGTGTCCATCAACAGGAGAATGACTAAATAAATGGTTGTATTTCCACACAATGGAATTCTAGTCACACTTCCCATGTGGCTCAGTGATAAAGTATCTGCCTGCCAATGCAGGAAGATTTGATCCCTGGGTTTGGAAGATCCCCTGGAAAAGGAAATGGCAACCCACTCCAGTATTCTTGCCTGGGAAATCCTTTGGACAGAGGAGCCTGGTGGGATCACCCATAGGGTTGCAGAGGTGGACACAACTGAGTGACTGAGCACACACACGATAAAAAGGAACAAACTAGATACACACAATATAAACGAATTGCAAAAGCATTATCCTAAGTCAAAGAAGCCAGGCACAAAGGACTATGATTGAAAGATTCTGCTTATATGAAAATTATTAATAGAACAGGCCAAATTAAAGTGATGGAAATCAGATCCATGATTGCCAGGGGTCTGAGTATATGGTCGGAAGAGGGGATTGACTGTGAAGAGGCTGGAGGAACTCTTTGAGGTGAGAGAAATGTTTCATATTTTGATTGCAGTAGTGAATATATGACAGTATACCCTTTTCAAAACTTAGAGGATTATATTCTTAGTGGGTGAAATTTATTGTGTGTAAATTATATATCACTTAGAGATGATTTAAAAACACAATCTTGTGAGGATAAGAATGTTATCCCTATTTTACAGATGGGAAAAGTAATACCAGGGAGGTATTAACTTGCTTAAGTTCATACAGCAGATAAGTAGTAAAGCCAGAGTCTAAGCGTCTGTATGTCTTTTATGCCAAAGGTCAAGATCTCTATGTCCATAAAGAACTTAAAAATGATTTTGTGTGTGTATGTTTGTGTTTATACATGCAGGCATCTTTTGCTTCTTCAACTAGCATGCAAGCTCTTCAAAGGCAGGGGATTTCCTATATTCCTTCTTTTCTGGGTCTAGCGTGCAGACTGCTCTGTAGCAGTCAGGCTGTCTGTAGACCTGAGCTTACACGTCACTCCTGTGTGCAGTGACTTTGAATGGAATACAGGTGTGTCTGAGGAACTGCTCTTCTTGTCCTACGGGCATCTAGGGTTCCTGGGCTAGTTGCCCTGGCTGAGATCAGCTTCATGTATTTAACCCTGGGTGCAATGGAAATATTTTTTTCTTTTATTCCATGAAAAATATTAAGAAGCACTGACTTAGGAAGTGCTGCTGAAGTTTAAAAGTAAAGAGAGGGTAACTCTGACTGAGATGATCTGGGTTAAGGACCCATGGGGAAAAGCTTACTAATCAGAGAGGAAGGGAAGAGAAGGGTAGAAAGTAGGAGGGGAAGAGAAGGTTGGATTGGAGTAAGACTGTATTTGACACATCCTTGGGGACAGTGAGCAGAGCGGCCAAGTTAGACCTGGGTTAACAGAGATGTGTTTGAATGAGCTAGATGGATGCTTTTCTGGTGAGGGTCTAGCATTGGGTCTAAGGAGTTGGAATGTACTTTGAAGTACAAGCTCCTTGTTCAGCTTTCACACGAGATTTAATATGTGAGGCTGGGATAGGGAAGGAAAAGTGTGTGTTTTTAAGAATAACATGCTGTTCCTGGCCTTTGTGGCTGAGGGTCCTGCCGGCTGCTGGGAAGGGCCAGTCCCTCAACCTGAAGCCTCTTATGTAGTCCAGCTTTCCTTTCACACAGCATTTGTTCCCAGCCCCTGGCTGCCTCCCCCCTGGGGAGGACATCCGTGGGGACAGTTCCTGTTTCCCTGCCTTTGCAGCCCTTGCCTTCCTGAATGCGATATGATTGTTTCTCTGGGCACAGTGAAAAGATGCCAGTGGAGAACGGAAGTATCTCATGCTTCAGCAATTTTTTTTTTTTTAAGGCAAAAAAGAAAAGGCTATTGAACTTGGGAACCCTGGACCTGGAGTCCTCTCTTCCTGGTGTGGGAGCGGGAACATTGTACCGAGTCTATCAATCAGTTCTGTGGGCCAGATATCCAACATGGGAACGATTTGACTCCCATCCATCAGCTAAGCAGTGACAATAGTATTAAATTCCTTCTTGCTCTCAAACTGCTATATTTATGCTTTTCCCCTTGGGGATCTTGGGGCATGGAAATGGAAGACTTCATCCTCTGACCCTCCCCCCTCCTCACTTTCCACATCTTTATCCCCTGTAAATAGTCTCTTTTTTTTTTAGCTTTATTTAAAGGAATTTAAAAAATAATTTTATTTAGTTTTGGCTGTGCTAGGTCATCGTTGCTGCACAGGCTTTTCTGTAGTTGTGGAGAGTGGGGCTACTGTCTAGTTGTGCCGTGCAGACTTCTCACTGCAGTGTTTTCTCTTGTTTCAGAACACAGGCACCAGGAGTTGTGGCTCCAGGGCTCTAGAGCACAGGCTCAATAGTTGTGGCAGAAAGGCTCACTTGCTCCCTGGTATATGGGATCTTCCCAGATCAAGGATCGAACTTGTGTCTCCTGCATTGACAGGTGGATTCTTCACCACTGAGCCACAAGGGAAGCCCTAAAAAAATTCTTTTTATTTTTGATTATCTGTTTAAAAATTAATTTTTATTGGAGTATGGTTGCTTTATGATGTTGTGTTAGTCTCTGCTGTATAGCAAAGTGAACCAGCTATTTGTTTACATGTATCCCCTCTCTTTTTGATTTCCTTTCCATTTAGGTCACCATAGAGCATTGAGTAGAATTCCCTCTGCTATGCAGCAGGTTCTTGCTAGTTACCTATTTTGTATGTGCAAGTGTGCTAAGTTACTTCAGTCATGTCCGACTCTTTGTGATCCTATGGACTGTAGCCCACCAGGCCCCAATGTCCATGGGATTTTCCACGCAAGAATACTGAAGTGGATTGCCATGCCCTTCTCCCTGATCCAGGGATAGAACCCAGATCTCCTGCACTGGAGGCAGATTCTTTACCACTAGCGCCACCTGGGAAGCCCACCTATTTTCTACATAGTATCGGTGGTTTATATATATCAGTCCCAATTTCCCAATTCATTCCACCCAAATTCCATCCATTAAAAATATTCTTTCATCTACTCTTTTATTCACTTGTTCAACAAATATTTCTTGAATATCTATTATGCATGAGATACTGAGGTAAATATTGAGAATAAAGCATTGCTTGAGACCCCCATCCTTGGCCTTATGCATTTATAGTTCAGTGAACTGTGAGTTTACAGTGCGTTTACAGAGTTTCTACTGTATGAAGGTAGTTGTCATAGACATGGAAAGACAGAAAATACAGAAAAAGAGATATCATATAGGAGTATACCTCAAAGCTTTTGAAGTCTGGGTTTCTGTCTAATTGATCTTTAGCCCTCTTACACTACATATGAGCACAGCACATAGTAGGCATACAAAGTGATACTTTGTCTTTACTAATTCAGCAAACAATCATAGTTTTTTAAGAAGTCACATAGCATTAAAAAAACACAGGCTCTGAGTTTCGCAGACGTGAATTTGATGTTCAGCTCTACCACTGCTGTGACCTTGAATATGTTGCATAAACTCTCTGGGTCTTAATTTCCTCTTGTGAAAAATGAGGATAATACTATTACTAATATAATAATACTATTGCATAGTAGTAATACCATTACTATGGGAATTTGGTAAGGATCAATGAGTATGTAAAGTATGTAAGGACAGAAAGTATCTGGCACATAGTGATTAATAAACAGCTTGGTGGCTCAGGCGGTAAAGTGTCTGTCTATAATGCAGGAGACCTGGGTTCAATCCCTGGGTCAGGAAGATTCCCCTGGAGAAGGAAATGGCAATCCACTCCAGTACTATTGCCTGGAAAATCCCATGGACAGAGAAGCCTGGTAGGCTACAGTCCATGGGGTCGCAAAGAGTTGGATACAACTGAGTGACTTCACTTTTACTTACTTTATACAGTTCTTTGGTGTCATCAACGATGAGTAATAAAGGTGAAATGGACAATAGAGATAAAAACTTAGATAAAAACATAGGTCTGTAGACCTATGGAGAAAGGTGTGGTTACAGAGGGCTGAGGCTCACGTGGAGATGGGGAGGCCCTGAGCTGTGCCTGGAAGGTCAGCCACATGTGGATAAGTGGAGAGGGGGCCGAGGCAGGGCAGAGGGCATAAGCAGCAGTGAGGCACTACCCTCCAGGATATGGCAGAGGAAGGGGTGGACTAGCAGGCAGGGTTCCTCCAGGACTTGGCTCCAGACCGGTGGAGTATTAAGGGTGGAGCCGGCATGCACTAAGCAGTGTTTGGAATAATCAACCTGGAGCAGTATGTAGGGTGCCTAGAAGGGGAAGCAGGGGGAATAGTTAGGAGATGACACAATAATCCAAGGGGCGTGGGGGCCTGGATTCAGGGGAAAACAGAATAAAAAGGAAAGTGTGGCTGTGACAGCCCTTGAAGTGAAGTCGCTCAGTCGTGTCCAACTCTTTGCGACCCCATGGACAGCAGCCTACCAGGCTCAGCCATCCATGGGATTTTCCAGGCAAGAATACTGGAGTGGTCTACCATTTCCTTCTCCAGGGGATCTTCCCAACCCAGGGATCGAACCCAGGTCTCCTGCATTGCAGACAGACACTTTACCGTCTGAGCCACCAGCTTTAGAGAAGTTTGTCTAGGATCACAAAGTCAATATCTTTTCCTAAAGATATGGAGTCCATCAGGACCCTTCAGAGATCTTTTCCAAAATCTCTGCCATACTGAGTCTGGTTCTGATACTTTTTAAAAAGTTTTGTCTCTTCAGACAATGTTTTTCTAACTTTAAGTATGCCTTGTCATTTTTTTTGTTGCTGAAATTGGGCATGATAAATCTGGGAAAAGGAACCAAGACAGATTGGTCTTTGGTGTGAGACTTTATGTTTATCTGGCAAGAGTTAGGCTGTGCTGACTGTTTATTGTAGCTTCCTGTCAGAGAATAAAATGTTCTCTGATGTCCTTGCTTTTGTCTCCCTCGTTGTCTTTTGGTTTCTTTAGCATTTGTGTGCATGCTCCGTTGTGTCCAGCTTTTTGTGACCCTGGACTGTAGCCTGCTAGGCTCCTCTGTCAATGTGGTTTTCTAGGCAAGAATACTGGAATGGGTAGCCATTTCCTTATCAAGGGTTTCCTTAAAGAGTCTTTTTAAAAACAGTCATGGAAGTTTCTAGGGGGCAGGAATTGAGTGTTTTCTTTCACCAAGGTTAGGTAGGCTCTGGCAAAATAGTTTTCCTTGAAGGAAGGAGAACAGAGAGCTCTGGGCATATTGGAAAATGGCTACTTTCTCCACCCTCCACTCCCTTTCGGAAAGCGTGAGATTCTTCTCTAATTGTCCCAGTAAGGATCTAATAAAACTCAGGAAAGTTTAGGGACCCCCTAAGACTGCCCTTCCTTCAGTTTTCAACTCTTGCACTATTCCTCACTACACTTCCAGCGGTTCATCAGTGATAATTTCAGTGCTGGCTCCATCTGTGGACTTCTGCTCCCAGTTAAGTATGCGCCTAGTGGTCTCTCCAGTTTTCAGGGCAGCAGTTTGCTCTATGACCTTATTCTCTAATTGGATCTGAGAAGAGTGATGATTTTCCATTTGTTCCCCTTTCTTTTTGTCGTGAGGAAGGGAGCTATAACATTCAAACTCTTTCGATGTTGGACCAGAAACTGGAAGTCCCAGAGGTCTTTCCCCTTTGAAATAAACTTACTTTGGTTGGTCTAAAACCCAGAGAAAAACAGTTACCTAAGTTTTTAGAGGTAAAGGGGAGGAATCGCTTTGTTTTTTAATACTGATTATTCATCATTCACTTATTTATTCAAAAATATTTCTTGGAGGCCTCAGGGTACAATTGCATTGTGCTGGGCTTTCTGGGAGTTATTAAAAGCAAACAAACAAACAAACAAAAACAGTAAGATATGGTTCCTGGTCTAAAACTCATGATCGCCTCCTAATTTTATTTTTCCCACCAAAAGTTGTCTTCCACCTTTGACAATTGTTTTTTTTCTCCACTTCAACCAGTGTTGCCTAGGAATTAGCACATTACTGCAATCAGAGAAATCTCAGCCCAAATGGTGGCTCTGCTACTCATCAGCTGTGAATCTTGTGAACATTTCTTAGCCTCTCTCAGGATAATAGCCCATCTCAATGAATTTTCATAAGGATTACTTTATAACCACATGGCATGTAGGAGGTAGTTAGTAAATGGTAGCTATTTTAATTATTTTCTCTGATTGTACCAGAAGGCGATCATGTAAAACACATGTAACATAAAATTTACCATCTTAACAATTTTCAAGTGTATTGTTCAGTACTGTTGGGCATATTCACATTGTTGTGCAACCAGTCTTCAGAACTTTTCACCCTGAGAAATTGAAATGCTCTAGCCATTAAACAATCCCTCATTTCCCCCTGCCCCAGTCCCACTGTTACACTTTCTGTGTTTAAGAAATAGCCTCTTTTAAGAAAAAAAAAACAAAAAACCCATCAATATGAGTATTGATCTTGCATGGGCCTCTAGAATGAGACCTGAAGACTTTACATCACTCCCTGGGCTGGTCTTTGGTGTATTCATGCAAGAAAACTATACACCTTTGTTGGGGCCCAGCTGAATCCTGGGCTGAGCACTGGCGCTCTCAGCAGGATGCCAGGCTCCTTGGCATCTTCAGTAATAAGCCAGGGATTCCCCCACCTTGTGATTTTCACAGTTTTAAATAAAGAGTGGGGATGTGATCCCTGAGCTGCAGCCTCACCTTCTCATGCTGTGTGTTAAGGTTGTTGTTGGGTGACTTGAGCTCTAACCTGTAACTCATGTTCCCGGTAGGAGTAGATTCTGACCTTCACGCAGGTGTCTCCCAAACTTCTGGCTTTGACTTCTTGAGTATCACACTTTTCAGATGTTTCAATAGCAGTCCAAACTCAACAGGTCCCAAATGAACCCATTGTCTTTCCCTCACAACTTTCTGTACTTATCTGTCTGTGCTTTTCATTTCTTAAATGATTTTTCCACATTCCTATTTCTTATCCTTTGAAATTCTCTTTCAATTTCCTCCCTCTCCTTTACCCCTACATTCCATCAACAGCCAAGGCCAGATAAGTCTTCCCTGTCCTCTCATTGCCATTATTACAAGTCTTCTTTTCTTTTCACCAGGACATCCTGTGCTCATAGAGAGTTCTGTATACATTCTTTTTTTTTAGCAATTTGTTTTCTTATATAATTTACTTGGCTACACTGGGTCTTGGTTGCAGCATGCAGAATCCCTAGTTCCCTGACCAGGGATTGAACACATGCTCCCTGCATTGGGAATGCAGTCACTGGACCACCAAGCACATCCCTATAAATTAACTTCGAAATCTCTTCATTTTCCAACTCCTCTTGTGAATCACTGCCAGAACAATGTTTGAAAAACCTGTCTCTGTTCACTTATTACTTACAATCTTTAATATATCACAATTGCCTATCAGATATTGGCAAGATATATCAGGCATAGGTCAGACATAGCAGTCTGCAACTGAATGTCCTCCAAACTTTGTCTCTAATCCTTTCTATGTATATTAATTACCTGCTGCTGCATAACAAATTATTCCAAAACTTAGTGACTTAAAACAGTGCATATTTATTATCTAATAGTTTCTATGGATCTGGAATCTGGGTATGACGTAAATGGGTCCTTCAGTTCAAGGCATCTCAGAGTCTGCAATCAAGGCATCAGTTGGGATCACAACCATCTCAAGGTTTGCCTGGGGAGGAGCTGCTTGCAAGCTCACCGGGTGGTGGTTGGCGGGTTTCAGTTCCTTGTGGACTGCTGAGCTGAGGGCCTCAATTCTTCACTGGCTGTAGGTCAGAAGTTCCTCATAAATTGCATTGTTCCATTGGGCAGCTCACAACAGGGCAGCTGGTTTCATTATTGAGAGGGAGGTAAGAGGGGGAGATGATGAACAAGGTGGAAGTCAGCCCAGTCTTTTATAGTCTATTGCGTGGTGGTGGCAGGGAGAGATTTCACAGGGAAGGAGTGGCTATTAGGAGGTCATCACTGGGAGCTGTTTCAGAAGTTTCCTACTCTACCAGGCTTCTTGACTCCTCCATCCACTTGATGCCCTGGGTTCTGGCCCACATCTTGTGCTGGCCGTGACTTGAATACCTCCACTCTTTTATACTCCTATGCCTTTACTTAGGCCATTCCTTCCACCTCAATGCCTCCCCACCTCCATAGCTAGCTATGAATCCGTAGGTGCATGTACGCATGCTCATGCTAAGTTGCTTCAGTCATGTCTGACTCTTTGCGACCCCATGGACTGTAACCCACCAGGCTCCTCAGTCCATGGGTCTCCAGGCAAGAATTCTGGAGTGGGCTGTCATTCCCTCCTCCAGGGGATCTTCCCGATGCAGGGGTGGAACCTGTGTCTCTTACGTCTCCTGCATTGGCAGGCTGGTTCTTTACCACTAGCACCACCTGAACAGCCAAAAGTGAAAGTGTTAGTCGCTTGTTGTTTTGTTTAGTCATTCAGTTGTGTCCAATGCTTTGGGTGCCATGGACTATAGCTGCCAAGCTCCTCTGTCCATGGAATTCCCCAGGCAAGAATACTGAATTGGGTAGCCATTCCTTTCTCTAGGGGATCTTCCTGACCCAGGGATTGAATGGGGATCTCCTGCATTGCAGGCAGATTTTTTACCATCTGAGCCACTAGAGAAACTTTGATTCAAACGCCACTATTCCTGTACCAGGTCTGGAATAGATCTTCCGCTCTGGAGTCCTGGGGCGCACCCAGGGACATATCGGTATATTGGCTGTTATCACATTCTGCTCTGTGGAGACTGGTTTGTATAAGTGTACTCCCCAACTCTCAGTAGGCTGAGTTCTTTGAATTATGTCTTAGTCAACTTTTTAATCTTGGCCCTAGCACAGTTCCTGAAACACAGTAAACAGTCAAACATTTGTTGAATTGCAAACAATGGTGAGGCCTGAGAGCCCAGGTTCTGTGCAGATGGAATGCTGTTAATAGCAGTGGCAGGGGAGGGACACCCCATGCTTCGCAAATAGCCCTTCAGGGCTGATGAAGCAGCTGCCTTGCTGTGACTCCAGGGATTAGTCAGGGACCTGGAGCATCTGTAGGGACAGTGGGCTGCTGGGGACTGGAAGCCACTGATATCTGATCCTATATAGGAACTCGGAAAGAGTAGAGTCAGGTTGTCTTATTATTCCATTTAAAGAAACTCTCCTCATGACCCCAGCAATGCCAATGGCCTAGAAATCAAGGAGGAAAGGAGCTAATACTACTTAACCCCTAAATTTTGCTAGTATTTAGTATTCAGAAAATCCCCTCTAGAGTGATTACTATATGCCCATTTTAAAGATTAAAAAATCAAAATTCAGAGAGGAATAGTAACTCGGTGGAACTTAGTAAACAGTGATTCAAATTCAAATGTGACCACAAAGCGTGTGCTCCTTTATGACAGCACAATTCTGCCAATATCTACTGAGTAAGTAGTTTGTGCAAATCTCTGTGGTAGAATATTGAAGATTTCAAAACGTGTAAGCATGGATCATATCTTTCAAAAGGCTCTAAGATAGAGTTGAGTTTGGATGAGTTGATTGGTGCAGGGTAACTGAATTTAATTCAAGATGGTGGACAGTCCCATACAGCGACATAGATACAAACATACATGACACACACACACACACACACATTTGTCATATATATAGTAGGGAAAATAGCTTTAAAATGACTGATGGCAACTGGAAAGACTGGGGAAGTTTCTTGGAGGAGATGAACATTAAAAATAAAAGGTAGGATTCTGAGTTTAAGAAAGAAATCTCATGTTTCATGCTATGCCTCCCCACCTAATCCCGAGAAACATATATACTATTGATATCTATTGATGTGCTTAGTTGTGACAAGAATTAGAATCCAGACTTGCTTGGTAATATACATGAATTCAGAGTTGTTAAACCTAAATCAGGAAATACTGAATTTGTAATCAAAAGGATAAATTAGAGTAAATTTTTTCTAACATATTAGACTCACTAAAGCTAACTTCCTGAGTGATTAAATGAAATGCAAGGGCTGTGAGCAGTAAAATGCTGTTTATTTGTGAAATACTAGAAGAGTGGTCAATCAATATTCCTGTCTTTTCATTTGTGCCGCTGCACAGTTAATTTTGTGAAGCTAAATACAGGACTTTATATTTATCTTGACTATATTTCATCTTGTTATCCTGGGGAGATCATTTTGGATCCTGACTCTGTCAATTTCTGTGTTTTCTGTTCTCAGCTTCATTTGTGTTGTACATTGATAAACATAGTGTTTTCATCCGGTTTATTATTAAAAACTTTGAGGGAGTCAGGGCTGAGGCTAGCGGGTGGAGGGCCAGCGACACGGGTCTGCCATGTCTGTGTACAGCCATCTCCTACAGTGGTTGGTGGAGCTTGGCAGGGACACCGCCAGCAGGCAAGTGACACACATGGCTCCCTCCAGCCAGAGTGGTCAGAGGAACAAAAACAATCAGCCTCTGCAACAATAGGAACTCATATGAGTCTGCATTTTCTTATTGATTATCTCATTTGGGCTTCATAAACACCTCATGAAAGAAGGTGTAAAAATGTTGATTTTCAGAGAACTCTGATGAAATCAAGACTGTCAGAAGTAACTTAATGTGGCTGTAAGGGGAACTGGATCTCAAATCCTCTTCTGACTCCAAGACCTGTGATTTTTTTTTTTTAACTTGCCTGATAATAATAGCCATTTTCATCAAGGGTGAAAACATTATTTTTCCTCTTATTGTCACTCACCACACGTGTAAGGAAGGACCGGCTAGTTGTGTCTCCCCACTAGACTCTATGCTGCATGAGGGCAGGGACCATGTTCTTCTGTTCATGGCTGTCTCCTTTGTGCCTAGATGGTGGTCAGCACAGTGCACATGCTCAATGAATATGTTTCTAACAAATAAATACATGAGTAAATACAAACTATCAATCATAATGTAATTGTTAATAACAGCAATCTTCATCTTATTTAGCAGAGTTAAGGTTTAAAATTGCTCCTTTCCACTAAGCACTGAGTAAATACAGCAATATGGCTACACCCTGATCTCTTAATAAAGAACTCAAGACACTTTCTAAGTACACTCTGTTTATCCTCATGTGCACCTTGACAATAGGTATGGGTTAGAGGTGTTATCATCATATCACCCACAAGAACAGAGAGATTCTTTATCTCACCCAAGACTGCACAGACGTTTTCAGAGCAGCTGTTAATAGATTTTATGTTTTTTTATCTTCAGTCTGTTGCTGAGGCTGCTAAATCCTACTAAAGCTATCAGGCACCAGAGCCTTATGCAGCTTTTCAAGGGTCTACAGTGCTCCCAAGTTAATTCATGGAAATGGCTGCAAGACTGTGCAAAAACAGCTGGTTACCTCTCAGCAGAATTAGCTGTAACCAGTTTAGTCACTTGCTGAGAGAGAGCAGGAAATCTCATGCAAAAGTCAGCAACATTCCTCATCGTGTAATATAGCAAGTAAATCTATTTCTGAGCAGACCCAGGTGCCTGGCTGGTTTAAGAAGATTCAAGGTCAGACAGAGATCTGTGGTCTAAAGAATGGGAGAGATTGTTAGAGCCAGATCTGGGTCTTTGATTTGGTAACTCTGGTACAGACGGGCCAAATATTTTGAGAATGGAGAGAATGATTTGTCAGTGAAGTTAGAGCAGAAATGTGGACAGATGGAAAATGTTGAGCCCCACTCAAGCAGCTGCTGTTGTGCCGACAATAGCAGCTCCTTTCCCCAATCTGAGATGAGCAGCAAACGCTTGCTCTCTAATCCCACAGGTCAGTGATGCCCTGCAAGGCAGAGATGGAGGACAGTCTGCCCAGGGGAAATCAGACCATAGCTTATTTTTCAATAGTATATTTGGAAAAAATTATGGAAGTTCCAGAAAAGCTATAAAGAGGAAGTAACTATTTTTCCTTAACCCTTTGAGAATAGGATTACTAATCTGATTCTCTGTTACTCTGAAAAATTTGGTGTGTATTTCCTATAAATAATGACATCCTTCCATGTACAAGGAACAAATCAGTGAACAAAATACAATAAACGAAATCAGGAAATTAAGCTCAAAGCATAACTACTATCAGACCCCATTTAAAGTTTGTCAAGGGTTGCAATAATACTCTTTACAGCAGAAGGATCCAGTTCAAACTCATGTTGTTTGTCAAATCTCTTTGGTTAGCTTCGATTTGGAAAGAGTCTGTAATCTTTCTTCGACACATCTTTGACACTTTAGAAAATTATAGGTCAGTTATGTTACAGTGTCTCTTCATTTAGGCTGTTTCCTCAGACTAGATTCAGGGTACGCATCATTGGAAGGGTTGGTGCAGAAGCTGAAGCTCCAATACTCTGGCCATGGAAAGAGCTGACTCGTTGGAAAAGACTCTGTTGCTGGGAAAGATTGAGGGCAGGAGGAGAAGGGGACGACAGAGGATGAGATGGTTGGATGACATCATCAACTCAATGCACACAAGTTTGAGTGGATTCTGGGAGATGGTAAAGGACAAGAAAGCTTGGCATGCTGCAGTGCATGGGGTCTTGAAGAGTCAGACATGACTTGGTGACTGACCAAGAACAAAAATGCATGTTTGGAAGAAATAGCACAGAAGTGATTTTATGTTATTCCTAGTGCATCATACCAGGTGGTACAAAATTTCATTTTTTCTGGTTACTGATGCTAACTTTGTTTGCTTTATTAAAAATGATGTTTCCCAAGCTCTTTAGTCTCAAGTTACTTATTTCTTCATTGTAATTAATAAATATTTTGAGTGGGAAAAATGAACCTATGTAACTATTCCTCAACAAACTTCCAGTTTACTCATTTACTGTTTTACATCTGTAAGGATTTACTGCTTCTTTCCTAATTTATTCAATGAATTATAATATTTTTCTATCATTATTTATTCTNATCTGTACATGACTACTGGAAAAACCATAGCTTTGATTAGACAAACATCTGTCAGCAAAGTAATGTCTCTGCTTTTTAATATATTGTCTAGGTTGGTCATAGCTTTTCTTCCAAGAAGCAAACATCTTTTAATTTCATGGCTGCAGTCACCATCTGCAGTGATTTTGGAATCCAAGAAAATAGTCTGTCACTGTTTCCATTGTTTCCCCATCTGTTTGCCAGGAAGGGATTGGACCAGATGCCATGATCTTAGTTTTCCAAATGGTGAGTTTTAAGCCAGCTTTCACTCTACTCTTTCACCTTCATCAAGAGGCTCTTTAGTTCCTCTTCACATTCTGCCATAAGGGTGGTATCATCTGCATATCTGAGATTATTGGTATTTCTCCCGGCGATCTTGATTCCAGGTTGTGCCTCATCCAGCCAGGCATTTTGCCTAGTGTCCTACAATTCTACTGGGTGCTTAATGTGATCTGGAGTAGATAGGATACATTTTCAAATAATCTTTTTTTATATATATCTAATTTTGTTTATTTACTTTTGGCTGTGCTGGATCTTCATTGCTGCAAGGGCTTTTCTCTAGTCGCAGCGAGGGGAGGTTACTCTTGGTTGCGGTGCGCGGGCTTCTCATTGTGGTGGCTTCTTTTATTGCGGTTCCCGGGCTCTAGAGCACAGGCTCAATAGCTGTGGCTCATGGGCTTAGTTACTCTGTGACGTGTGGGATCTTCCAAGACACCGGATTGAATCTATGTCTCTGGCACTGGCAGGCAGATTCTTTACCACTGAGCTACCAGGGAAGCCCCTCAAATAACCTTTTAGAAGGGAAGCAAGAACAAGGTGGATTGTAGGAAAGCAACTGGCTGTTTAAATATGTTTTAGAAATTAAGTCCATTAAACAACAAATCAACTATCCTTCGAGAATCTATACATTCTACTCAGGTCCCACTAACTTCCCTGCAATCCTCTTCTCAGAACTTGCTTTCTGGTTTCTAGAAGTCCTTACATAGATTACACAATACACACACACACACACACAGACACATATACACAAAACCTCCCACCGCTGCACCCGCCCCTCTCCCATGAGTTCAGGGCAAAGCAAGTGGTCAAAGTTAGTGGAGATTTATCTTTGGTCTCGTCTAACAAGTCTTCCCACTTTGCATTCCCCAAACCTATCTCCACTCTTCACCTTCCCCTACCAGGGACAAAGCGGGGTCTTTTTCCCACACACACTTGGAAAGTTGTCAAATAATTTAGGCCAAGGTGTTTGCTGATAACAAATGTGCTATGGCTGATAAGGAAAGTGTTAGCTGATAGGCTTAACATCCTAGAAATATTTGCCTTTTCATAGGGGCCTTCTGAAAGGAGAAGCTGTCTGGGGCCTCAAAGAAAGAAGCCATGTGTTGGGGTGGCTTTGGGGGCCTGAAATTTGGGGACAGAACTCCTTAATATAGTCTCAGACCGTGTTCTCCACCCACCTGCAGCGTCCCTTTCAGATAAAAACCTGACGGCCCCTAGATGGACAGGCAGATACCCCACTGGCCCAGCCAGAGAGACTCCTGCTCTGCCCTCTGCCCTGCTTTCCTCCTGGTCTCTTTGGGAGCTTTGGGAAGAATGGTGAGAGTGGGAGGTTGGGAAGGGCTTGTTTCACCCCAAATTGGGAGATGTGCTGTTAGAAGATTATTTCCTTTATTGGCTGCATATGTATAGGAGAAACAGTTTTCTATAACGACTGTGATTTGAAATGAGCTACTTAAATGAGCTAGACTAGCAAATGGGTCAGACAGTAAAGAAACCACCTGCAATGTGGGAGACCTAGGTTCGATCCCTGAGTTGGAATCCTGGAGGGCATGGCAACCCACTCCAGTATTCTTGCCTGGAGAATCCCAATGGACAAAGGAGCCTGGAGGGTTACAGTCCATGGGGTTGCAAAGAGTCGGACACAACTGAGTGACTAAGCACACACACTTAAACAAGTCGGACTAGCCAATTCCACTTCTTACTGCACTGTTGAATATGTACATCTCCAAACTGGCAAAAGATTACATACAATTTAGTGTCATAAAACAACAATTGATCTTGTACCTTTCCTGTGTTTTGTTGGTATAGGCTCTAAATACTCTTTCATGGGAAGAATTTACTTTTCTTCTGAGATTCTTTCCTATCCTTTAAAACATCCTTCTTTTCCATGTTTGGTATTTTTCCTATGTTTAGTATTATTTCCAATCCTCTTTCTTGTGTTTCATATTATTATTATTTCTATCTTAGAAATAATTTTCTCATTTGTCACAAAATTGGCAACTCTAAGTCAGTTCCTAAATTTTTAAAAAGTTACTGATTTATGAAATCCAAGGGTTGAGAAAATAGAATTGAGAGTCAGAACAACCTGCATTCTGTTTTGGATTATCTTGTGCAAATTGTTTGATCTGTGTAGGCCTCGGTTTCCTCACCTGTGAAAAGGGAGTAATTCTAGTAGTTACCTCAGAGGGTCATTTGAGGATTGCAGGAGATGGCTTCCAGGATCTAGGCTGAAACGATGGCTTCGGGCAGGATTATGAGACTATCCTGGGATGGGACTGGGTGCTTATCAGCCCCAGCTGTGGTGTGTGACCTTGCATCCTTGTTTATGCTTGCAGGCAGCCTCTTTGGAGGGAGCCTTTCCCCCACTAATGGTAATTCTTCCCCTAACATCTGATGACCATAGATATCTCTTGCTTTCTCTCTCTTTCTTATTGTGGACTATTTTAAAAATCTTTATTGAATCTGTTCCAACGTTGCTTCTGTTTTATGTTTTGGCTTTTTGGCCATGAGGCATGTGGGATCTTAGCTCCCCGAAAGGGAGAGTGTTGGCTGCTCAGTGGCGTCTGACTCTTTGTGACCCCATATACTATAGCCTGACAGGTTCTTCTGTCTGTGGGATTCTCCAGGCAAGAATACTGGAGTGGGTTGCCATGCCTTTCTCAGGGTCATCCAGACCCAGGGATTGAACCTGGGTCTCCTGCATTGCTGGCAGATTCTTTACTGTCTGAGCCACCAGGAAAGCCCATTAGCTGCCTGACCAGGGTTTGAAACCTCACCCTCTGTGTTGGAAGGCAAACAAAGTCTTAACCATTGGATTGCCAGGGAAGTCCCCTGTAGTGGTATCTTGACTGTAGAATTACCTGACACTAGTCTTTCCTTAGTTGTAGATAGTGGGAGTAAATGGAGCATACTCTTCAGTGAATTATGATTTTTTTCACTCTTAAAAGTTTAAAATTTACTTTAAATGTTCAATAAGACATATTTTTGTTATTCAAAAAACTAGAGACTTAGTATTAGCAATTTTATTACCCCATTATGGTTTTTTAAACTCAGAATAACCTGGAAATATTATTGCTATTTTATGGTTATGAAAACGGAGCTCAGAGAGATTAAATGGCTTTTTCAGAGCCCGTAGTTAGTAGGTTGAAGAGTAGGTTGAAGAGCTAAGGTTGGATCCTAGATCTGTTTGACTCTTAAAAATATGCTGTAGGGACTTCCCTGGTGGTCCAGTGGCGAAGACTCTGTACTCCCAATGCAGGGGCTTGGGTTCAATTCCTGGTCAGAGAACTAGATCCCATGTGCTGTAACTAAGTTTGGATGCTTCAACTAAAGATCCCACATGAAGATGGAAGATTTCAGGTGCTGCAGCTAAGACCTGGCAAAAAAATACAAGTAATAACAAACTGTGCTGTAACCATACTGTGCTGCTGCATGGTAGAGAGAAAGCATCTGCTGTCTATTTCAGTGGAAATTTTGGAGCTAGGACTCTCTTTATCACCTTGGTTGGTGAGATGAAAGTAAAATAATCCATTCAGCCTTTTAACTAAATCCTTTTTCCACTCTGAGTGCTAAAGAACAAGCTTTGTCACTTAATAGCTATGCGACTTTGAATAAATTACATACCCTCTCTGAACTTCAGCTTCTTTTCCCTATAAAGTAGGAATAGTAACTCCTGCTTCTCTCTCTAGGTTATTGTATGTGAAGATAGGTTGTTAAGTGCCATAAAGAGTTGAGATTTTTTTTGGTGGTGGATCCCCACGATTTCCTAGGTGACTTCTCTTTCATGGATCTGTTTTATTGATTAGAAAGTCGCTTGCAAGGCTATTCCTTTTATATTTCTAATTAATTGGTTTCTACTTTACCTCTAATTGTCCACTTTCTTCAACTTCCCCCTTTCTACACCCCTCCCCGTGCCCCCACCCCCCCCCCCCCCCCCCCCCCGCCGCC